>CAJQUW010002762.1:0-460000 GCA_907163375.1 Prostheceraeus crozeri | reverse complement strand
TAATTTTCACCATCACTTAACAATGCAATTCTGCTACCCATTGTTTTTATTTGTTCGGTTCATTCATCAAGTGTTAGCGTTTCACCAACTTATATCGTAGAAATCAGATGAAGTAGCTGATTTACATATTGATTAGAAAAGTCAATCATGTTGATATTGTATGTTCGCATTCATGGACATCAAGTATGTTACTATCCGCTATCTGTGATTTCATTCTGCATTTAGTCGGCAACGTTTAATATCATAAATGCCGGACCAGGTATTTTCAATGTTCCAGATATCGTCGTTTCCTAATTGTATTTATTGTTTTTTAGAAAGAAAAGTCATTCGTTATCGCTGGATGGTGCAGAAGAAGAAACATGTTCTTAGACATAGGTTCGTCTACTGTGCGCTATCTATGTTCTTTTATTTTTGATGTCCATTGCTTTATCAATATATTCGCTAACTATTCTTATCTGTACACATGTTAATGAGTTCATGAAGTCATAGAAGTTTGTCCGTGAGAGATCTTTAAGATGCGGAATCAAAGCATATCTCACACTACTATAACATGGACATTTAACAATGAAATGAAAGATATCTTCGTTGTCATTATGGTCACATAGTTTACAGACACAATCTTTATATGTACTGCGATTTTGATACGTACCAATTTCTGCTGCCAGTGTGTGATTTCCTGTTCTGATTTTGATAATATTATTAATTTTATATTTGTCGCTACTTAGTACTAGATATTGCTTTAATTCACATTGGAATCTGCACAATTCTAAATAATTAAAACCTTTATTGCTATGTTTGGCATTGTCGATCCATTCTTTCCTGAAGAACTCAATCAGACCATTATTAATTATTTTTTTGGACTTTACACTGCAATCCAGGCTTTGTATTTCTCTGAATTTGATTTTGTCAAATAAATTGCTTATCCTGACACACCATGTATTGCGATAGGACCTATGGTATGTATTGCTTTGTATGTTTTTGAATATTCGCGTGATTAATCGTGAAGTACTATCATCATTTAACTTAAGAAAATAGTTAATTTGCCGATTTATAGCAATAAAATTCAATTGGTCTGACACCGAATTCACCAATAATGCAATAGTTTGGCGTAGTTAGCCGGTAAATGGTAAAATCTTTTGTAAAATTGCATAATCACACGATTTATGTCAGTTAAGTTTCTATCAAAAAACAGCTCACTTCCATATCGCATTTTCGATACCGTCAGCATTTCAAATGTTTCGGTTAGTATTCTACCATCAACACAGTTGAACTCCTTTAAAGTTTTAGCAGTTACGTATGAGGATGCTTTCCCTTTTTTCGTTAGCTCTTCTATGTGTTTTCTGTCATTTTTCGTGATCCAATAACCTAAATATTTGTATTCGTCGACAATTTCTATTGGTGATAGGCCTATATCATCCTCACCTGTTAAATTTAGCATCTCATCTTTTTCAATTTCGTTGAAGATCATTATTTTTGTCTTATTATAGTTGATTTTTAAGTTGTTATCTTCACAAAATTTATGAAGAAACTTAAGCTGTTGAATAATGCCAATTTGTGTTTCACTCATTAATAGAATGTCGTCAGCATATATGAGCGTCGCTATTTCTAAATTATTTATTTTTGCAGGATCATATTTAGTAATATTTCGATAAAGTTCAGTTGAAAAGTCATTCATATAAATACAAAACAGAGTGGGCGATAAGCTGTCTCCTTGTGGAACACCATGTTTCACCTGGAATTCGCCACTCTCTTCACCATTGAACAAGACTTTATAGGCTTTGAATTTTATAATATATATTAGTAATAGTAAAAAGTCACCATTAGGTATTATGCATCTCAATTTACTTATTAGTCTACTTTTTTTGGACAGAATCAAATGCTTTCGAAAGATCAACAAAGCAGGTGTACAGTGGTTTTTTATCATTTTTATATATTTGTATTGTTTCTTTTAAGATCCATATATTGTCTATTGTAGAGTGATCTTTCCTGAAACCTGTTTGAGATTCATGTAATATCTTATATTTATCAAGCCATTATATATTTAGCCTATCATTTAGTATTCTAGTCAATAATTTTTCAATACACGAAGATAAGTTCAAACATCGGTAAGAATTAACATCATTTTTATCACCCTTCTTAAAAATGGGGCTGATCCAACTGGAATGCCAAGGAGTTTCATGTTCAATCATAATTTTATTAAAAAGAGTATGTAGGATATTAATTTGGTTCGGGTCATTCTTTAGCATTTCATAGACAATTTCGTCTGGGCCACTAGATTTTGAAGTTTTTGAGTATTTTACTGCATTTTCAATTTCCGCTGTTGTAATAGTTTGATTAATAGTCTCGTTATTTTCGGTGGGTGATATTAGATCTATGAGAGTTTCGTCGTTTCGATTGCTATTTAGATTTTCAACATCAACATTCCTGTTTCCAATACTTTCTTTGAAAGAATGAGCTGTTAACGAAGTTTTATCTTTAGTGTTTTTCTTAGTCCTGCTTTTGTTCAATAATTCCCAATATCTTTTAGTGTCATTATTAGCTCTTGCTGCTTGGAGCTCATTTAGCTTTATCTGTTGCAATGACTTCTTTTCCTTTTTAATGCTTTTATTTAAGTTCTCTTTTTGTTTGTAATAATAAATTTAAGTTTTGTTCAGATTGATCGGCTTTGTACTTTTCCACATTTAGTTTATATATTTTCCTAAGTAGCCGTAGCTCTTCAGAATAAATTGTTTGTTTATTCAAATTCACCACAGTAGTTAATGATTTCTTATTGGCATCAACTAATTTATCATAAATTTCTGACTTATTTAGTTTCTCGTCATTTATTTCCTTTAGAATTCTTGTACTCTTAAATGAAATAGTTTGACGAAACTTTTCTATGTCATATTTTGGTGACCACTTGAGGGGCATAATGCGTTTGTTATGATTTATTTGTGTCTCTTAAATCTATTCTTTAATGCATTAGTTGTTAGTGGCTTTAAAGGTATCTTTAAATTAAATTTCATTGGTCTATGATCAGTAAATAATTGAGGTTCCAAAATTCTGAAATCCTTCTAAATGTCTTAAAATTGACTCCGAAATTAATAAATAATCTATCACTGATTTATAACATCTATCATTTTGAAGTCTGCAGAATGTATGTTCTCCCTTTTCAAATCTGCCATTTGCTATAATGAGAGAAGTTTCATTGCAGAAATTTATCAGTTCTCTTCCTTGTTTATTTACAATTAAGTCTTCAGAATTTCTTAATGGGAGATTCATGTGAGCATTGTCATTTAGTTTGCCTATTCTACTATTTAGGTCTCCCAGCATGATAACATGTTTCATTTTGAACTTTTCTATATAACTTTTTATTTTGTCAAGGTATTCTTTATCTGCATAGTTAGACTCTCTGCTTTCTCTATAGCATAAAATGATATGTATTCTATTTATTTCCTTCCATTGTTGGTTTGATATTTGAATTATTATAATATCTCCATTTTCAGATGCCAATTTTTCTATGTTTAAACTCTCCTTTTTGTGGTATAGGCTAATTCCTTTTTTTAACTTGTCGCCCAAGGTTATTTTTAGTTTTGCTAGTTGTATTCATAACATCATATTGATCTATTGACAAGTTATTGTATTCTCTTAAATGTGTTTCAGTGAAACATAATATATCTGCATCACATGTGTCATTAATCTTATTAACTTCTACAATTTTATTGACATTTAATCCGTTTATATTTGTGTAAAATAATTTTACTGTCTGCATTTCCATCTCACTTTTTTCTGTCTCCTCTCCTCGCTCACTTTCGCTAAATAAACTTCTGCTGTTGTTGCATACCAGGTTGGTTGAAGTTATAGTGTCCTTGAGTCATGGGTATAAAATAAAAAGGTTGGCTGTTGATAATACGTGGTGGGCTGAGGTTGCTGCTGGTAGGACTGTTGATGAGGCGGATATCGTTGATGAGAAGGATGACGATATTGTTGCTGCGGTTCTCGCAAAGTTATTTCTTGGCGTGTACCAATTTGGTCGATTATTTGAGTAGCAATTTCTTGCTATATGCCCTCTCCTTCCGCATGAGTGACATGTTGGCGGTGGTCGTCTTCGCTGTTGATAGTGGGGTCGCGATTGGTAGAATCTTTGCTGATACGGTCTTGGATTGTAATGATGACTCGGTGGTGGTGGTGGTTGTGGTTGGTACGTCGGATATTCTTCTTGTTTTCTCAGTCTATGTTTTACACTGGCCTGCAGGTCGTCGATAAGATGTCTCAATACGGCTATTTCTGAGTTCGTGTCACGCTTTTGTGTTTCAATGAGGTTAATCAGCTCTTCGTTGTTCTTGTTACTGTCACTGTTGTTGTCAATTCTTTCTTCTTTGTTGTTGCTGGTGTTTCGACTTCTCTGTTGCTGTTCCTTCTCCTCGTACTCACTCAGCTGGGTTTCGTAAGCTGACACCGTCATCAGCAGATCCGAGTTCTTCCTATTCAGCATCTCCATGTCTTCCTTCAGAGTCTCAATTTGATCTTTGATTTCATCTCTTTGAACGGTTACTTCATACACCATTTTCTTCATTTGGTCGATTTCTTCTTCCTTGTTTTGGATTCGCATCTTGTACTCATTCACCAACAGATCTTTTCCATTGAATTTCTTTGTATTCTCTTCTATTATCTGATACTCTGTAGGATGGACTTTCTTTACGCACTCGCCACACGTAAATTTTCTTTTGTACAAATTTTCCTTCATGTACTTTACCAACTCGTAAATGGGTAGATCGGTGCACGAATAATGCAGGATCCTCTCACATTTTCGACATGGAAGAAAAAATTGGTCTTCGATGGAGTGGGTGCACGCGCTGCATTTATCTTTGGAGGCAACAAAACCGGGATGTTGGGATGAGGATGAAGATGATTGGAGGGGTGATGTAGGCTGTGCCGTCACTGGAGCAGATGTAGACATTCTGTAATACGATTGAGAAATGGATTAGGAATGTCCAATTTGTAAATTTGTTGCAACCGTCCTCCGAGCAAGGTAATTAGGTCTCTCTCTCTCTCTCTCTCTCTCTCTCTCTCTCTCTCTCTCTCTCTCTCTCTCTCTCTCTGTCTCTCTCTCTCTCTCTCTCTCTCTCTCTCTCTCTCTCTCTCTCTCTCTCTCGCTCTCTCTCTCTCTCTCTCTCTCTCTCTCTCTCTCTCTCTCTCTCTCTCTCTCTCTCTCTCTCTCTCTCTCTCTCTCTCTCTCTCTCTCTCTCTCTCTCTCTCTCTCTCTCTCTCTCTCTCTCTCTCTCTCTCTCTCCTCTCTCTCTCTCTCTCTCTCTCTCTCTCTCTCTCTCTCTCTCTCTCTCTCTCTCTCTCTCTCTCCTCTCTCTCTCTCTCTCTCTCTCTCTCTCTCTCTCTCTCTCTCCTCTCTCTCTCTCTCTCTCTCTCTCTCTCTCTCTCTCTCTCTCTCTCTCTCTCTCTCTCTCTCTCTCTCTCTCTCTCTCTCTCTCTCTCTCTCTCTCTCTCTCTCTCTCTCTCTCTCTCTCTCTCTCTCTCTCTCTCTCTCTCTCTCTCCTCTCTCTCTCTCTCTCTCTCTCTCTCTCTCTCTCTCTCTCTCTCTCTCTCTCTCTCTCTCTCTCTCTCTCTCTCTCTCTCTCTCTCTCTCTCTCTCTCTCTCTCTCTCTCTCTCTCTCTCTCTCTCTCTCTCTCTCTCTCTCTCTCTCTCTCTCTCTCTCTCTCTTCTCTCTCTCTCTCTCTCTCTCTCTCTCTCTCTCTCTCTCTCTCTCTCTCTCTCTCTCTCTCTCTCTCTCTCTCTTCTCTCTCTCTCTCTCTCTCTCTCTCTCTCTCTCTCTCTCTCTCTCTCTCTCTCTCTCTCTCTCTCTCTCTCTCTCTCTCTCTCTCTCTCTCTCTCTCTCTCTCTCTCTCTCTCTCTCTCTCTCTCTCTCTCTCTCTCTCTCTCTTCTCTCTCTCTCTCTCTCTCTCTCTCTCTCTCTCTCTCTCTCTCTCTCTCTCTCTCTCTCTCTCTCTCTCTCTCTCTCTCTCTCTCACGCATGCACACACAATAAAACTTCGGGGACTGAGAATGTCACGAGACTGTGCAGTCTGCTCGAATACTGAAATTATTTTTGATCAGCACGGTGTGCAATGCACAGAGGGACTTGCTGAACCCGTCTCTCTTCTTAATTTTTTTCTCTTTTTCTTCCTTATTTTGCCAGATAACAGCTATTTTCTCCTCCCCACAAGGGTTTGTCTAGTTAATTGCTTTAATCTTCAAGAATAGTTTACCAAATCTACAGAAAAACTTGGTCAGCATTTCCATTCATGTTGGTTCGTTCAATACATCAAATCTATAACTTATCTGAAAAACTGAACCCTATCCATTAAGCAGCAGTGAATATCTAATGAACAAACTGAAAAATCATGTTTGAAAGCAGAGCTTATAATAACAACTGCTCTTCTCTTCATCAGTTTTCCTTTTCGTTGTCCATTATCTCGGAAATGACATTTTAGATAACCGATACGAAAAGAAAGAATTCGAATCGTTTCCCCTCGTCAGACAGGTACGGTCACATCGATGTTTAAATGTTGAAAAGACTGAAAACAATCAGATGTTGTGTTTTGAAAATTCATTTTCCATAATTTCCCTCAGGCTTTTTTTATTTAAAATTGTCTTCCACGTTTGGGACTGAAGAAAATTACTTGATGTTTATTTCAATACTCATTTCTCAACACATTTTCCTATTTTCATCGTTTTTATATGTAATAATGACAAATGATTGTTATAAATATGGAATCCTTGTCTGCTCATTTGAAATTATCTTTACGGATCAGAAAACGAATTCTTCTTCAGCGCTTCTTCTTGGATTATATATAGTAGCAATAAAAATGTTGATTTGATGCCACGACTCTGCTGGACGATGCAACATAGTCAGAGTTTCGCTGGAATGATGTGATAATTTCATCCATGATGCCCTTGTTGACTTCCAGTGACACTTTTGGGTCTCGACCTCATGACAAAGCAGTTAACTACTGTTCCACGGAGACGTTTTTCCAATAATTGTTACTAATTTGTACCTTTTCTAGGCATACTAGGCCTACGTTTCTTCTAAAGCCCGTGTCTGTTCTTTTATCAAATCATCGTTTAAGTTAGAAAGCTCAAGCCAAGTAAAATCATTCAAGTGCAATCAATTCAATGTATTTCGATGACAGCAATTGGAAGTCAATTCTCAGCAGTGAGATTCCTATCTCGATAATAAGAATTCTGTTGTGAATTACAGTATGTCTGGTCCAGAAAGTGACAATTCTATTTCTCGAATGTAAAACTGCTTAATTTGCATTCTTTTATTCCACTGTCTTTTTAAGAATATGTAGCAGCACAAGTGGAAGTAAAACCTCAATCTTATGATATCCAATCATTTTCGATCAGTTTGAGTCTTTTAAAGATCAATTATTATCTTATTTAGAATAGAACTGAATAAACAAGTGATATAAAAGAGGATTCCTGAACTTATACTCGTACATCTGTTGTTGTTACATAGAAAAAGTAATTGTCCTTAAGGTATAGCACTGCACCAAGTAAAAATAAAGCCTGTAACATATCAGTTGGTTTTAGTCTCTGCCCAGACATAGAGTAAGTATAATCTATACGTACTCCATGGCCTAAGACATGGTTTTGGAGTTGCAGATAACCATAAAGAAGCTTGGGAATTGGAAACAGCTGATATTATTGTTTTCTGAGCAATGCAATTTTCTGATTGGTATAATTTCGACATTTGGTAATCGTCTATCTGTTTAGATAGAAATCATTGACTTCGTTTGGTCATACAGAGAATTTGCGTTACTTTGAGAAGAAGATTCAACAGTTGCTTGCGAGTTTGTGCTGGCAATGAAAGATAAATGCGCAGCTGAAGACTGAATATCTGTAGAGCATAAACCAAGGCCTCCTCTGTTCAGACTTAATTGGGCTTGATACCTGGCAGAAGGAGTTACTCCAATTCCAACAGATTGTTCCAAAGAACACATCACTTCTGAGTCATATTTCGAAAGATGACAGGAAATGTATGTAGGAGGAATACAAGGTATAATGTAATTCATTTTAGAAAAGCTTCCACATATGCGAAGCAGATTTAAGACAATTTAGAGATCATGAAGATCTCCAATAGCATTCAGCAGTCGAGAAGCATGTTCGCAAAACCAAAGTAGTAAAAAATGTTTTATCTCCAATTGGGGCTTCAAGTACTTCCATGTTCGGGACGTGATTTTTCGGCAGCTCTGGTGGGAAGATGCTGACGCCACTGCTGCTAAAATGCTCACAAGCCCCGATGATCTTCGATGCCATTTATAGAGTCTATTAAACGATCCAATCCTAGCAGTAATGGTCCTAACGACCTTGTTGGAATCCTGTTGGATTTGTTTTTGAACCTTTTGAGTGTGAAGCTTTTGTCAGTCGGACTGATGAATCTTAGAAGGACGAAGCGCAATGTCTGCGGCTTAAGAATTAAGTTGCTCTAGCATGTGGATATCCTCTTATTATATGCCAAGACAAACTGGCACTTTGCAATGTTTGATTCCATAAGGTATACTAGATTTATATTTAGAATTTTTATCAAATGTGTAATCATATGCAGTGCTCTTTTCGTACGGCCCTTCTTTTTCAATCTACTGAATGTGTTTTCTATTCAACATACGTGTATTCGACCGAAGAAACGGCTTATTGACTCTTGATAACCAAAGAGATAATATATGTGCAATTTTTTTGTCGGTGAAATTGAAATAAAGGCGAGGATGGGAAACATAATTCGAGTACATTTAGTCTCAGACAAATTTTGCGTTTTAATAATCAATTTTCCCTCGAAGTGCAAAGAAAATCATTTTTATCAAATACACTGTCTTTCATGATTTTCAAAATTATCACACCTTTTATTTTGTCAACATGATGAATGACGAAAGTGTTTCTTTGCGAGTAGAAGAACAAATAATTTCAATGTACATAAAAAGCTAATGTACATAATTAGCTCTTAGTGTTCCGAATATGACAAGACCTAATCACAATATTGTGTCACATTTTGGATAGTTCATGTAACACGTTTTCATGATGATGAGAAATTCGATTTCTTATTATGTCTCTATCTAGCTTACCATTGGAGTAGATCATCTGTATTGAAGTATCAATGGGACTTAAAGCTCGGAAGTGTGGAATCACTTGAGAGTTGAGTATCTATTTTTGCATGAACTTATGAGGAATATCATTTTTACCTGAATATCTAATGACAAAAATACTTCAAATGGAATTTCGAACTCTTTGAGTAACAGAGCAATTTATATTCTGAGTTTTGTACCCGTACAATCCTTGTTTGATGTGTTGAGGCGTAATCCGTCAAGCCAGCTGGTTCACGTTATCTCAAAATCTGTACAAAATATAGAAATGCTATAGTTGTTATCAAATGTCAAGTGCATTTGAAATTTAGCTAATCGAATACGATGCAACAGTAAAAACAGTTTACAAAATATGACATCTTCAAAAATATGCATATTGGGGTTGATCAATCGATAACCCCGAATAATTTCTTGAATATAAATTATAAGAAAATCTTGCTTAAAAGATATCGGCGATTCACGGCTCTTCAAAATTGGTTTCAGAAATAATTGATGGAAGTCACTTCCTTTGAAATATAGTTTCAATAAGTCTCATTGGTCAAAATGACAAAAAGCTTGTTGAAATGCAATGATTTGTTTGAATCAGCATTGGTTCATCTTTCCTTGCATGACGATGGTCATTTTTTACAGGGGATGCATACTTTGAAAAAATCAAATTAATAAATGCTAGCCCACAGTAGCATTGGCCGCGTCACAATGCCCTGTCAGTCAAAAATTGGACTCCGCCACATTTAATGAAAATTTCGAGCAATTAGTGTTCAAGTAGTGTGAAAAGTGTTTTATTTTTAATTTATTTAACTACTTTTTTAAATCCAGAATATGAAAATGCAGAATCAATAAAGCGGTTAGGCAGCTTTCTAGACCCTTCATTTTCTCATCCACAGTTGTCAGTGTCTGGAAATCCACCTCCGTTGGTTCACTGTTCTCCACTACCTGTTACCGCTCCGCGAGTGTTTCCGGACAGGTCAACGCCTTCTACCACGAATCACCAATATTCCATTTACTTAGTAAACGTGAAGGATCATCATCTAGCCGATTTCCCGTGCTTTGCAGAAAATTCTCTCGGTGATGATCGAGCATTAATTCGTATCCGTGGTGAGTAAAAAAAGTCGTACACTATTCGCCAAGGATGTCAACTTAGCTGGAAATTTTGATGCTTACGGTCGAACATCCTACCAACCGCACATCTTCAGCATGACAATTTGATCTAACGTTTATTTAATTTCATTGTTGTTAATAGGTGCCTGTCGCAGTGTTGTTGGTGTGTTGACCAAAACAGACAACTTGTACGACCCGGATCCAGTGGCGGGAGCCGTTAATCGATTCCGCACGATTGATCGTGCGACGGAATCAATCACGCGATTCTTGGATGACCAAGAATCTTGCGCTTTCTTTGCTATGTGTCTTCTCAATCAAATTTACTTGGTGAGGTAAAAACAACGTTTCTATTCGCTCGTCCATCGTTAGAGATATTTGTAATGCGCGGGTTCACGTTCATGAAATACTGTATAACTAGACAGAGTTGCCGTGTGAAATTTCTATTGGCTTCCATGCCAGGAATGCGTTGTTTTTTTACCATAGCATAAAAACGTTTGTTTAGGCCAGGTACACGATTTATAAGAATTACATGTATTTATGTTGTCAGGGCAGTCAAAAAGGAAATTTTTTCCATAATAAAAATACTTTGAGAGAATGAATGACAGAACATCGATTTGACGTCCGCCGTGGAGATGAAGAAAGGGTGGTTTCTCATCATTGTATAGAACATCAACACCTGCATAATTGATGCATAATTATGTTTATTTCAGGACTGATAGAGGCAAATTCTTACAAAAAACTTGAAAAGAAAAATATCTATAATATACTTCATAGCACATGATGCACTTGCAGTACTTCTATGATGGCAGATTTGCAGCAGAATCTTATAAATAGATTATGAATGCCCTTCATGCCTTGTTTGTGACTTTTTATGCGTTCTGATTTGCTATGATGTTTCCCCGAACATTTACAAATAGAGCATCGCATTAGTTATCAGGATTGAGTCTAAATAGTCTACAGAATTGTCACATGCTCTCAATTTTAATGGAAATGATCAAACTTTTAATGAAAAATGGTGTTGAAATGAAAAATAATGCAGGCTAGATTAACTGTGAACTTCTAATCACTGAATCTCAAAATATTCAGAATCTCACGATTTACGATTTTTCGTTAGCTGAGTCGCACGATTTGCAGTCGAGCGAACCTCGAAGCGCGCCTGCCACTGCCCGGATCTTGCATTGGAAGTAATGTCTTCATCACTTTGGTCTTTATCGAAGAATGTGTGAGAAAATATAATGTAGCTTAATTCACCATGTTCATTGAAATTTCATTCTTCTGCATGATTGAAACAAGGGCTATCTGTGATCATTTTTCTGGGAGGCTTTCCGTTGACTGTCACCGGGTTACAATAAATGCAAGAAACAAATGAAAATGAGATGATTCTACAAGAAAAATGAATAGCAATGAGTAGGGTATTTGAACCATCACGGTCTTTACTATTTTGGCCTGATGGGATGATCGATCGGCACCTCCAGCATTATGATATCTGTTATATCGATCGGTGCTTTATCATGATTGCTCGAACGATCAGTGTTCTTTGTTGTGATCGGTCAGCAAATAGCAGACTTGACTTCATTCACAGCACTGAAAAGAGCTTGGAATTCTCCTCAAGTCGAGCGCACGCTCATATTGCATCAGTCACGCTCAGCACGCGCTGTCTGTCGATCTCTCTTATCTCAGGGCTTTTTAAGCAGCGCTCTAGGGCAGCGAGTGACTTCTACCATACTTAAATACCACCAGCAGGGAGCATAACTCGCCAACAATTCAGGGCATGTAACACTCATGCTCCATCATGATGGCATGCAGGTGGATGCTGGCACGAAAGAGTTTGCGCCCTACAAGTTGATTCCTATTCTTCGATCCAAACGACCTTGGATGGAGAGCGCATCAGCTGAATGCTTCGCGGAGGAATCCAACCTTAGATTATTGAACAATTATCCACGTTATTTTGTAATTTGCATATTTGTTATGTGGCATATTATATTGTATTCATGTAATTTACAATATGCTAGCGTTATGTGCTCGCTAATCGTTGGCCAACAAGTTTTTACTAGACAATTGAACAGGAGATATGTATTTTCAATTTTTAATTTGATGCATTTTCTTTATATACTGGTAACTTCTATTGTAAAGCATCTTATTTTCCATAACATTTAACATAACAGTCGGACATATAACAGTAAAATAGAAATACTCAGTTGGAAGTCTGTATCGGTTTCCAGGAATACGAACATGTTTACACATTTGCGAATTCTGTTAAGTTGTGTGATCGATCGATGATTGGTTCATTTTGATCGACCCCGTGCAGCAAATGTCAGTATCCGATACGAGAACCTTGCTGTACTTACCTGATAACTTCTAACTTGTGCGTCTAACAATTTATTATAGCATACATGTAGCTTCATTACTTTGGCCGTTTCATGCATGTCTTGAGGCAGGAGTTTCTCACGGAAAGTCCCTGAAAGTAGCTTGGCATTTGAAATTCTAATAAGCAATTTATGCCAATTAACATTTAGAGAAAAATGTGTGCGTCTGTAGTAAAGCTGTGTGCAAGCCGCATCTGCTCGCACCGGTGTACCGACAATTTTAAAAAGTTACACTGAAGCACCTATCGAAGTATAGGCGCTCTAGATTGTCGTGTGAGTCAATTAAAACTTCAAAACCTCGAAGGTAGGGACCCTATCTTTCTTAGAAAATGTTCAAAATTTCTAGAATTCAATGCAACTGTACTAGGAAAATTCTGATACTGTTGTGCCGAAGAATTTAAAACAGACTTAGATAGGCTTTCTTTAATTTTGTTTTGCCAAAACTTGCAAGTGACTCTCATCACGCCTAGCCTTACGTGCTTATGATAGCTTTGATGGAACTCTGTAAAATTAGATGATAACTAGATGGAAACGGAAATTATACATGCTAGATATGAAACAAAAACTGGTAAAAAATTGCAATGACTAAATTACTAAGTCAGTGGCGGGAGAAGCGCAGGCTTTATAATTGACTCTTTGAATACCAGAGGAACATCAAAAGTTAATATAGCAAAGGAAAGAAGTGTCACCGCTATTTACAAATTACTGCACCAAAGTTAACCTCTCGACATTACTCGGCTCAGTGTTACCGGATGCCGAAAGATCTTTGTGGCGGCTTGGTGGCAGCTAGAAGGCTAAGATAGCCTATATTTTAGCAAGAGGAGCAACAGCAGGGATCACTACTAGATTCTGACATTTTTCAGATCGAGGGAATTGAGACTTCGAGGCCCGCAATGATTCATCATGTACTTGAATTACCTAATTTCCGTCACTTTTCTCATTTTTCATCATTATCAGGAAATGCATTGGTTATTTTATAATACAGCCGTGATTTTCAGAAGGTTTCATTTCATGATATGGAAATTTACATAGTCTGAATTGAAATGATAAATAGAATTGAACAGTGTTTTCCTGTTGGTTTAACTGCACCGCATGCTTGAAATATTTTTCTCTCCATTTCTGCTGTGACTAAGATAGCAGATAAAATGAATTAATTGCAATTGCAACTGTGTAGTAAAACAACAATTTGATCATAATTCGCACATTTCGGTGTACCGACGTAAATACCGGTCCAAGTAGAAGAACCGGTGCACCGCGCACAGCCCTAGTCTATAGTGCCACGAATTTGCACATAAAATCGTTTTATAAGTAATAATGACTAGCTGACAGACTTACTAAATTTGTAATCGAAGATATGTGAAGTGCCATTCATATAAAATGCATCCAAATGCAATCCTAAGGAATATATTAGTAATGGTTTTAAATGCAAAATACTTTGTTCCAGTCATTGATCATGTAGTAGGCCCATCTGTAGTTGGATAATCAAGCTTCGAACCAACAATGCATATCGCAATGGAATTTAGACATCAACGTTTCAAGTGCACATCGCACAAGACTTCATTTTGTATCAACCTTTCTTACATTTTCAGTTTCTAATAATTCTGATACTTGACAGCAGCAGTATGGAAATACCTGCCGGAAAATTCTTTGATAATAATCAGTTTACCGATGTTTGGACATGATCAAGATGTCATCTGCATACTTTGTCAATAGCTGCTTGAAGCTGGTGATAAAACATGAGGACAATTTTCCAAATTTTTTGTTTTGACACCTTACGGTCAATAAACATGATATTAGAACGATAGTTCGAACCTTCGTTAGGTGTGAAGTATACTTACGCTAGCTGCAAATTTTAACGATGGCTGAGATGCCACTGCTCGATTAAATTTGACGAAATTCCATGCAGAAGTTCATGCTACTCTATATCTGTCAGTGCATGGAAACCACGTCTCGCATCATGGCAGTGAAAATTCTACCAAGAAAGTGGAATCATTCAGATTCTTAAACTTAGTCATCTGTAATACTTTTTGCTGAAATTTCACCTAGTACCGGAAGTTATTAGCATTTGAGAACAGTTTGAACTCATTCGTCTCACTAGCACCGTAATTGATAAGAATTTTACACAAAGTTTATCGTGTCCCCTTGCCGATACAGAAGTCTAAGTTTCTAAATCGTCCGTGGAACATGAATTAAGTGAGGTTTGACCTCAAGGAGAATGAAAGCTTTTATCATTAACCAAATATTGTCGGTGTTTAAAACTGCCCTGTTATCTTGTCAGACATTTAGGAGAACATTTAACTTAAAGGATTCGACATGATCCACTCTCCTGTTTATCTTCACCAACGGACGGCCGCATCAATAAGTTCAGTGTCAATAATGAACATCGGTCAACAAAAGTAATCGAGACTTATGGAAATAATCACTTCGAATTATTTCCTTGACTTAGGAGAGTGATAAGAGGCAAATCAGATTTAAGGTTGTGTATGGGAGATTGTTTTAAGGAGATGAATTATATTTTCTCAGTCTATTATTACAGAACGTCAACGGAATGTTGAAATTACTCGTAGGCTACAGCTATTTTAGGCATCAATTCATCAGAGAGACGCATTATGTGGCAAAATAATAAATCAAAATCCTTCTCTGATCAGATTTCCTAACAAGTTGTGAAGACGTTGAGTTCCCACGAATGTGAAAAGTCATGAAAATCATGGAATTTGGAAAGTCGTTTTCTGAAATTTTATGCATCAAATACACATTGACACGTTTAAAATGTACGGCTGAACTAGGCTGCTGAGATTTTGAAATGATGTATTTCGATTGATGTTTAGCAATCGATTTATGGAAATTCTAGTTTGATTTCGACTTCTTTGCATTGTAGTCGCAACATACGGTAACGAAATGATGAGATAAAAAATGGATCTAGTCGCGTTGCTCGACAACACCTAATAATGTTTCAGTCTTGTTTTTCCTGCCTCACTGATTCAATTATCATTTTGAATCTTGGCAGGGATGTAAGTTTTAAACGAAATATCTATAAACCACAAGCCTTGATTTCTGTGTATCGTCAGGGTATCTTAGAAAAGTTCACTAAGCAAAGAAAGCTGTGAGTGAAATATACTCACTGACATAAATAATGAAACCAACTATCATTGACTTGAATGGAAGTTTGATTCATTTTTTCTATGGTTTGAGATGATATCTCGCTTTCTATGTATCACCATTGAACTCCATATGATAAGGGAAATAATATAGGACTGTCAAATTTCAAAATTTGATATTGATCACAGTAACAGCTAGAAGTTGAACAGAATCACCACCTACTGCTGACCAGATTTGACTTATGAAATGGCGCACGATAACTTTACCAGAGGAATGGCAATTGGGATGATGCGTTGTGGGCAAAGTTCTACAACTGTTGCGAAAGAATTGAAAATTTCAAGGGTCGTTGTATGGAGGTGGTGGTGTCGTTGGAAAGCAGAAGGAAATGTGGAAAAGAAGAAAGGATTAGGAAGACCAAGGGTATCATCCAAGCGGACAGATGCACGCTTAGTTTTAGCTGCTAAAAGAAACAGATTTGTGTCCGTCCCGACAGGCTGATCGAGCAGTGGAACCACTTAGACCTGGCATTCATCCAGCGACTGTGCTCATCCATGCCTTCACGCATCGATGCCTGTTTGGATGCTCGCGGTGGTCACACCCGTTTCTAACTTAAGTTGATAAAATCATGAGTCATCCTTTTACAAACAACAAACAAACGTACAGTACAACCAAGTTTAAGTCATAAGTATTCATATCAGGACTTGTTTCATTCTTTTTGTCACTTAGTATATATTCTCCTAACAGCCACGAACTTCGACATGCTGCATTCTCGCTGACAATTTGTTTTAAGATTATTTTGGTGAGTTTTTGTTAGAGAGTGGGCCTGTATTTCTATCACAAGTAGGCACCATTTGATGTACCCTCGTGGCCGTATCGAATGTGACTTGTGAAAGATAAAATTTCATAATGTCAGCATTGCACAATCAAATAATGGTATCCTAAAGCAACATCATCATTCATGAGAGCCAGACATCCAAACATTCTACAGTGTACATCCGCATTATTTTCAAGCGCGCTTAGCGTACATACTTACAATTGAAAATTTATTCAAATGGAAACACAGCTATTGATCAAATGAAAAACTAATCTTCTCATCTTAGTTGGACTCATCGGAATCAGTTGATTTCTAATGTCACGTATTGCTCGGTTGCATTGTAAAGCTTTTATCGTTTGAGCGTCTACTGGAGAGTGGCCTGTTATTCCTTTTGACATCTTTCAGGTTGGCTTTTGTTTAAGTGTGCTTATATTTGACAGAGAATGTGGTGTCTCAGTCTTGTATCGCAGGTTTGAATCTAGCAGCAATGCACGAAAATGTGCGCAAAAAATAAGTGAATCTTCTTTTGCGTTGTCGATCAGAAGGACATCTCCTATTTTAAACCATTTGATTTAATTATTTGCACCATTTATGCCAAATTTCGAAGCGCGATTGGTCAATTGATTCGTTTCATGCAACACGCTATGACTGAGTATTATTCGTCCTTTGATGCGGTATTTTACAAGTATTCATTCCATTTTAATTCTGGTCAAATTTAATTTTGTTCCTTTGAAGATATTTGTTTGAACCGAACAAAATACTAAGAATCTTTGCTGGCAAGCAATTGAGACTCCTCTGCCACGCAGAATTGCAATTTACATTAACAATCGTAGGCAGTAGGCCTCTATTGAATTGTTGTGATTGCCCACAATTTGAAACCGGTTGTGTTGTTCTTGCAGTTGGACCATCAAAACCACTGATTACATCGCCGGTTGAATCTCAATATTCAGATTATTTGCCGCTATGGTGGACTTCGTCTTCGGGGGCTAGACTGCTGAACGTGACCGTTCAAGTCACTAGGAGACAGCCGGTAAGTTGACGGGCAGTATTGATCGCTCATGTTGTGAATATATATATATATATATATATACTAGTAAGGCCCCGGACTTCGTCCAGGATTTATATGCATAAGTATGTTAAATTAAGACAGTGCACATTGTATGTATGCACATTGTTGCATATCAAGTTTACCAACTCATTCGCCTACACTGATTGGCTGTCTTACCATTTAGATCGCGTTCTCATTGGCTGTTGCTGAATCCGTCGTGAAACATTAGAATCAATGAGACGCATGTCTAGCGAGGCAATTTTTTAAAGCAAATGAGGAGTTCATTTGTAAATTTAATGTAGTTACTTGTGTAATTAATATTTTTTCGGTAAAAATTTACACAAAAGTCTACTTTTCTCTGTAATTATGATACTTAGGGAAATGAGACCGGGCGGTTTTAACTACAAATTTTTTGTTCTATTAAATGGTAGTATCATATTGGCGTAAAGTTTCATGGTTTAGGAGGAGTTTGTCGGCGTTTTGCATTTTATATATAAGATAAGTCGATTTTATTGTCCGGATGTGAGATTCATCGGTTTGGCATTTATTGGCTTTAAGAGTTGATTGAATTTAAATATGCATTTTGATATAGATTATTTCATTGAATGTCGGAGGTATCTCAATGCATAAAGCATAAGAGATCTTCACGTAGACAGTATCAGACACAACTTAAATGTGCTCATAGACGCTTATATCTTCTATGGGGAATAAAACTAGCATTTCCACCGATACGATCAGATTCCTACTGCCTATCCATAGCCTTCTAAAGGCCAATGTAAAAGATTAGAATTCCTCTAGGCCGTTAGACTAGAATTAGAGTAGACACTCGACCAGAATAAAGAACTAGAATTGCTTCTAGGCCAATGGAAAAGATTTAGAATTCCTTCGAGAAATCAAGCAGCTGTAGACAAATATAATATTGTGTGATCTGAGCATATGAAATAGCAAACTCACAAATAGCATGTTATCGACATTATAGGTGCTCTCTTTTACACATAAAAATAAGGTTTGAAATTGTCTTTTAGTAAAATAGGCTGTCTGTTTGAAGAAAAGGTACTTATGGGTCACCTCTCCCCCCCCCAGGTTTTCACATTTGTCTAAAATCCGTAGAAATGAATCAATCGTTACAAAACTTCACACACGTAAGTGAGGATATTCTCCAGCCACGTACAAAATTTTATGCAAATCGGAGAAGCACTTTTTGAATTAGGAGCGATAGCTTGAAGTGCAGCGATGCCGGTAGCTTGATCTGACTTGTCAATGACTCCATCGTCTGAGCAGAAAGCACTTGAGGTCAACAAAATCATTTCCCGATAACTCGTGAAGCGATGATGACCAGGCCGTATCCCTCACATTAATATGCTCCTTAAAAAGGTGTGGCAAAGTAGTGGTCGTGGGAAAATTTCAAATGACAGTGGATGAGACGAAGAGGGAGAGAGAACAATGCACACACGAGCAGCAATGATGCGTCGAACAGACGAAGTCAGATCAAGCTGTTGACATCGCTACACTTTACGTTATCGTCTCTAATGCAAGAAGTACTTGTCTGATCTGCATAAGATTTTGTATGTAGGTAGAAAATATTCTGAAGTATGTATACCTGAAGTTTGGTGACGATTGATTCATTTTCGCAGATTTTAGACAAATTTGAAAACCTGGGAGGAGATGACCCATAAGTACCGAAGAAAAAATGTAAAACACTGGAAGCAAAAAATCCTGCTTTGGAGACACTTTTAAAAACCGTTGATATCACTGCCCATATATAGATGAGAATTTGGATTGAAACTGAGTTCCTCATCGTACACCTTGCTACTGTCTATTGCTCATCATTTACTTTGCAGGATGGCGTTTACACAGTTGTTAGAACTCAAGTGACACCTCTTGCCGAATATGTTTGGCATCGAACCACATCAGGAAATCAATCGTTCCTCGCCCATATCACCAATCTGTCCAGTAATACTGCGTACGCGGTTCGAATAAAAACCTGCAATCGATATAATTGCAGTCACTTCAGTAAATTCCACATTTTCCATACTGCCGTAGATAATGGTAAGTTTGCATTCATACTACTAGTTATTATTTAACGGTAGTATGCATATTTTCGAAATATTGTACAAACCTATCAGCTGAAATCGCTGACATGGATAGCGTTGTCATTTCAGGCAATAATGCTGTTGATCCTCACATTTATCAACGTTATCGCCAAAAAATTCCAACAACTACCACCATTCGTCCTCAAAACATTCGTGAGTATCAACATTAATGAACGTTTGTATGTCCTTCAACTCGCTGTTAGGTATAATTCGTCGGTGAAATCTTTCCATTTGAGTATTGGTGCGGTTCCTTTCTAGACAGTTTATCTTAGAGTTCTAAAGAGAATGTCAGAAGGTCGATGATTAACTCAATATTAGTGTAACTTGCTATCTCAGCCACTATATCGATGCTAAGAGATAAAAGCATTAAAAGACCGAACAACAAGCGACAAAAGCCATTACTTTCTGCTATAATGGGTAGCATTATTAATAATTTCTTTCCGTGTTAGGGATTTTGGCACTTTTGACTTATCTCCCAACACATGCTTCATCGTTCTAGGGACGATGGGACTTGTCCAGCTAGTACGAAACTCACTGACGCAAGTTTCTCGGTCATCAATAATGCTGAATTGAGAGTTAGTGTAAAGATGGCACGTAATTTTTGTAAGTCAGTAAAGTCAAAAATTCCCAACCAGTTGTTGGTCGTCTTATGCAATTTAATTTCAAAATCCGACAGATCTTCAGCGTCCAGTGCCTTCAGTGGCCGATCTTACAACAACGTAGATCGACCACACCGAAGATCTGCCGGATTTTTAGCTTAAATTACATAAGACTACAGAAAACTGATTGGAGAGCTTCACCTTACTTTTTTCCGAAAACCATTATGATCTCCCGTCGTCGGTTCAATTACGTGACACGTCATTGCTGAGATTCATGACTTTTACAGCTGAAAAGCTGATGTCGTTGGGAACCTACACTTGCAGTCGCTGGGTGTCAATATTTCAGATTTCTTTGGATGGCAGCCATTTCAACGCACAGACATAATAAAACTAAATGAGAATTAGTTTATTTAGTCTAATTTAGTTTATTAGTTAATTCATTATTAGTGTTATTATTAATTATTAATAATAATTATATTGTTAATTATTATAAATTTATTAATTTATTTATTAGTTAATTATATAGTTTAGTAGTTAATTTAGTCTTTGTTCCAACGTTTGTTGATCGACATCAAACAAAGGATGTGATCTGATCAGCAAAGACTTCTTGTCCAGGACCACACTGTATGGGAAAGTAGCATGGGACCAAAAAAGGCATTGTAATGAAAGCACTAGCTCATGATAACTATCTAAAAACCAAATTTATTCATATTTCAAAAAATCCTTGCAAAATTTGAGGTTGAGGCAACATTCATCAAGCAATTTCTAATCATTCCAAAGTCAAAATGTAACACTCGAATGGTCATGGTATCAATTTTGATACCAAACTTTCTTTGCCACAGCTTTTTATCCACTTAATAATTCTGAACAGACTCAAATATGAATGACAATTATTATTTCGATGAGTATCACCATATATGTAATATAACTAGATTTCCTGTATATGAATACTGCTCAAACATGAGCACTACACCGACAATGGTCAGTGGTATCAATTTTGATACCATAGGAATTATTAACACGCGTGATTTATGGCCAGACCTTAGTGACTATTAAACGTACCCAAACGCAAATTATTGAAGAATTTACTTATTCGAAATCTGCATGCATGAACAACTTCAATGTCTATGATGGTTCGGTGATGATATTGATTTTGAAATAGTTCGCATAAATCTTGACATCTTGTTGCATTCGATATTCGATGTATCCGGTGTAAACGAAAACCAATAGGCCAACATCTTCATACAATGTCGCGACTCTCGGTGTAGAGCGTGTATGAGCGCATCATTGTGATATTTCATACGACCGTTCCCTTCAAAATGGAGAGAGAAGCTTGTCGCTTGAGGAAATCGCTTGTCGATAAATAGAAAGGATATCATACTACTGGCAGTATTCGGACAGTGATAATGATGCATCTAACCCCGTGACGTTATGAGGAGACGTCTCTGATGCTTAAAATGACAACTTATTTGAAAGAGACCACACAAGATAGCAAAAGCTCACCATCCGAAGTTGGAAGATCGGTGAAACATACATAGCACGTGTTTAAACTCTAACTTGGACCAATGTCACAAAGTGCAAGATTTGCATGCCATACACATGGAAACTGTTTATAGATGAAAGGATGCTACATCACATTGTCTTGCGGTGTACTAGCAGTGTATGCCACTGAAATAGGATTTACTGATATATTTACGATGGAGGACACTGCCGGAGTGAAATATACAAACCAGTTACTTTTGAATGATTCAAAAGCATGATACATATAAGCAAATTTGTCTTCAGAGAGGGTATTTCCATCACTTTTCACGTCTAAGAGGAAGCAAAGAAAAATTATCTTATAGGCTACCGCTTCTTCGATATTGTCAAATAAAACAACAAAGGACCACCCGTGTAATTCCAAATAAATTCTGTTGAAAAATAATGCTACAAATTCTGCTGCGTTCTGCAATTCAAATATCTCTGTACAATAGAATAGGCTACGTAAAATGAACTACAATAACTGCAAAATTGATACCATGACCATTTTCGGTTGTATTTTTTGTTGACCATTCTAGTTAGCCTTGACTATGTCTAGCATACTTTTCTATATGAAGTCTCTATGAAGATTTTAGGATGCTTCAAGTCCTTTTTTTTTGGGGGGGGGGGGTGAAAGTAGTAGCACTGAAATTTTTGTTACTATAATTGCTAAGAATGCCTGCCGGTTTATAATTGACTACCTGTGTGTAAGTCGCTTATGTTCACAGTTATGTATTTCACATGGCATCGTCATTTCAATTCGAGATCGTGACTCGAAATAAAGACAGGACTTTAACTGCAAAGTTAGAAAAAAGAAAATAGATTAGCGCGGCAATGCATTTATTGCGAGTATCTACTTTAGCATTGTTTTATTTTATTTAAAAATGCAATCAAAGGCACTCTAGTATTGCTATCTTGAAAATATACATTTACACTATATATGTAAGTTAAGAAGAAGACATTTAAAACTCAACGTTTAGAGATACTCGTGGTTAGAAAATCATAAACGGGTAACTGTTTGTACGTGTTCATGAGCAGTGTGTTTTAAGATCTCCTAACGTTTTTGCATCTTACTCGTGATTATATCCAGAGATAATTCAGAGAAACATCGGTTTTCATCTTTTTGCAGGATTTGCGAAGAGATGCTATCCAGGCTATCCGTGCTCTTCAACTTACCTCTCATCTCGACTGTGGTTGTCATCAATTGTTTTCACTGCATTCATTCTATATCTGTAATCTAGATCTTTTTAATTTTTCAGAGTATATTTTTATGTCTTTTTAAATAAATATTTTACATGATTTGTTTGTTTTAACTGTAATTGTTCCATCTTTCCTGGCATTAAATATGTACATTCTCCAGCTAATTGTTTCTCTAGTGCAATCTCACCTGTACTATTGCGCATGTGTCCTCATTGCTCTCCGAACCGTCATACTACGTCGCTAACAGATAATATTGTCCTTGCTCAGTTATAAGACATGTGAATGAACAGGCCAAAAGACGACAGATTGTGTATTCAGCCTGTAATATCATCTTTCAAGCCTTTGGATGTCAATACCGAGATCCTGCTTCAAGAATCTAATAGTATCGTACATGGCTTACCGCAGTCAAACGCTAGTTTAACGTTGGCTGACGCAACTTGATTGTCAATTTACATGCATGTTAGTATTGCGGAAAAGTCTACCAATTCTGTCGCTAGAATAGAAAAAAGACTAGGGCTTGATTAGGATGCCCACAATATCGCTAATGCCGATTGTGATATAGGCTTGTATATTTTGTGGCCGAAAATATACCTGTAGCAAATTCAAAGCAATTTCAATGCAATTTCCGTGTTATGAATAGACCTAGGAAAAAATATGCAAAAGTCATTGCCTCTGTTTTACACATTTTATTTCACACCATCAATGTAGGCAAGTTGAGCTACCAAGCAATCTACATACGATGCGCATTCAAATGTTGACTAGCTCCTACAATTGATGTGCATGCATTACTTGAGCTTACAAAGCCACAATTCAGTCGGCTCTGAAAGGAATTCATATCCCTGGGAAATATTCATGAACGGACAAAGCCTTCATACTCATCTGCTCTAGGTCGTGCTATAAAATAGTACCGGTGCTATAGATAGCAATAGAAAATCACAAACTCCCTCAGATATGAATGGAATTCACTTCCTAAGTCAATGTTCTTCAACCGGTGTGCACCAATTGCACCCTGGGGCTCCGGCAGAAAGGATGTCCACGAATCCTGAGAGACGACATAGGTACAAATGTCAGTCAGTTGATACTAATGTTTGAAATCTGCTTCATATCTTATTCAACAACCAAAAATATTATATACCATCATCCAACGCGCATCAATTGCTGCAGTAATTGGTCGTTCTGTCTTTTCATTCATCACTACTGTATCCGGTTGGTGTTCCGGACTATAGTCGTTCACTTGCATCAGTGCTTGGAATTATTCAAAATGGTTATTCTAAATTTGATCAGATTATGAATATTCTGCTCAGTATTGTCAAGCGCCTTAATCATTCAAGTGATTAATGAATTGATCAAACCTGATAAGAATTAGAAAGCTTACGCGAATAGTTTGCGCTCTTTGCTTGTCAGATATGTGAATGAATGACTGTTTTTACAAAAGGCCTATGCATTTTTTTCTTTTGATGACGTCTCGTCAGGATTCTATGACCTGAATGAAAAAGTATCATCGGCAATTTCATGAAAATATGCCGACATTTCGACTAATTGAGAAATTGCCTCGAATCTTGTAATTTAACTGTAGTAATCATAGGTTCACATTTAATTATTTTCGTGTGATGATGGATCAAAAAAAGAAAGTTAAGCTAAATCTACACGAATAAGCAAATAATCTCGACAATAATTAGCCCCTAAATGACGCCATACGTATACGTGGGATCCATACGCATGTTCTCACTGCGATTCTCTATTTTGATCGAAAACAGTCATGCAATTGCACACTTATACAAGCCTAACCGAACTTGGCATAGTCTCTAGGTTCCAAGGTAATGAGCTTCCGAGCTGGAGAAGACCCGGCTGGCAAAAAGGCTGACTTCCAACATCTCAATGTAACAGTGATTTTGAAAGCATCAATGAGTCGTACAGGCGAGGCCGCAATGCCGCATAGCATTCATTCACTACAACAAGATTTGTTCAAATACTATAGAAGCAAGGTTGCCATAAAAAGCACTTCATACGAGTATTAGATGTTTTCAACAGAAAATTTGGCAAGATTGCTTCATTTCATAGAGCAGCGGAACTAAAATAAAATGGTGAAAAGTCGTATTTTAAAATAAAAATGGCTTTCCCCTTAGGTTTCATTCATCAATCTTTCAAAATAGCTCGAATCTCATCTTTGAGTGGAAATGCATCTATGCTATTTAATATCTAACTCCTAAACGTGTACTAATACTACTACATATCAGCTCAATGTAGGCCTATAAGTATTTCATGTCAAATGCCTGCTATTTAATACTGCGTAATGATGAATCAGTATAGGTCCATTCACACCGGACGCAGCGTGGTAGCGCACGCCTCTGTGTGAACGGCCCCATAGATTTATCAAGGTTCTGGAAGAAAATTATGGACGCGCCGCGTCAGTTGTGAATGGTTCTTAATTAAGGAACTGTGAAAACTGCTCTTGTCCACACATGACTTTTGCACGTGCTACTTTTTTTAACAGATTTAATCTTATTTAAAACTTGACTACATTAAACGAATATGAGGGTAATAAAGTCCACACATTTTCGAATTTTTACTGTCTGGCCCAAAATCCTATCAGAAATCAAAGTGATATTTTAAAATAAGGAAAGCAATATAGGTCTACATTTTTATAATATTATGTAGCTATGTCAATATATTTTGAGATCTTGTTAATGCATGACGAGTACATCTCAATCGATTATGCTCCGTTGCCTCATGCCACTTTCATAGCTGAAAAATTTTGATTATAACTGGGTATATTTCTGAGAACGTGAAAGTGGACCCACGCCATTGATTTTACGATGCTTAAAAGTGATGCGGATTTCAGAGGTCGATTTCTTTCTTGCATCGAAAGTGACACCTTAAGCGAGAAAGTCTGGCATGTGATTGTAGTCCTAGCAGTGGATCACCAAACAAGATAACAATTTAACTCCTTTGCTGGTTTACAAGAATCAACTGCAAGACGATGGCACTGGAAGAAGCTTGTAAAGTAATCAGAAAGCAAATTTTGATTAATTGGTTGGATCCCCTAATTCTGTGACTGCATCATGTCAATGCAGCTTGCGGATTGAGGAGAAATTTCATTCAAAGAGATCACACAGGCATGAATCCTTCAGGCTCGCAGAATTTAGATCTTTGAGTGCATGTATTGTCGAAAAGTTATTCTTTCCTGTCATTAGTTTGAAAGATAGCAGGGACGCGTTTTCAGATTACTCAGCCTCTGTAGAGCTTTAAATCCCAAATTTGCTGGCAGACATGAAAAGGGCTATTTCTGAAAAGAGGCAGTTGTAATCCGGTGCTAACCGGGAGTGAACATGGGCTCAATTCCTTGGTCTACAGAGTGCGGTTGGGATCTCGTTTTGAGACTTAATTAATTTCTTTTATTTTCCTTAGATATATATTTGCCTCCAGAGAATAGTATGACCCAATTAAGCAATGAGAAAGCAACTAATTGAATATTGGCATAAAATTTCTAATGTAATATCACGGTAAATTGGAAAAATGAATTGTGAAGTTTGCAATGTACAGTACATAGATGAGAATGATGAAAGATGAATGTATGAAATTCACTGCCATGCGAAATATTCTTGAAGGAAGAAACTGGTGAAGAAATATGACATTGATGACGCAGTTCCATCTTCGAAAGTTTATCTTCCTTCGAGTTCTTGCTTTCATTTTCTCTTTCTGCTGCAAAAAAACAAGTAGCAAGAATTTTGAAATACACAATTATTTTAAAAGCATCTTCAATAGAATTTATTCATAAAATAAGTCTTTTAAACTGATGTGAAGATTTTTCCTAATGTAAAACAATTGCACTTAAGGTTCATATCAAATTTTAGAAGAGTGGAAAAACTCCGAGAACAAATAACCTGGAGGATGAAATCTACACGATATCAGTAGATGAAAACCGGTCGTGAGTGGGAACTGGGCACGGGCCGCGATTTTTACAACAATATTCCTTGATGTCCTCTTAAACTTGAAGTTTGTTCTATACTGATGCGCACTCGAGTTTTACTTCCTCGGCTTATAGTCATGTCTTTCATATAGTAAGCGCTTATATAAACTGGACAAAAGTTTCCCTGACACACAATATACTTCTACGCAAGAATGATTCAATTAACTAAGTTAAAGACCATGAAAAACAATTCACCATGATAGGAAATTTCTGCAAATTATGACAATCTTCAAAGCATTTTATTGCGGGATTAATTTCCTTTGCGTTAGAAAGGCAAGCACACGATTGCAAATTTCGAATTATGAATACGCAATGCGCGCGTATAACCTTGCCATATTCATCAAAAATTTCATTTATCTGGTACTTCGTGCACGACTGTAAAACCTAGCAAAAACTCAAATACCTTAATACTATACAAGAAAATATCTTGAATGAATCATAAAATATGATAATTGACTATTCAAGCATAACTTACAATTGTGTTCATCAGATGCTAACTAACTATAATAACCCACAACTATAATAACTATAACTATATTAACTATAATAGGCCACAAGCCCGCAAGCCGTGCTTTTAAATTGAATATCACGGACTGAACCCGGGCTCAGGATTCCGGTTCGCTTCCATCTCTTGCAACCACTAAATTACTAATTGCTAATTTCAACCTATTGGGTTTCAACCTACTACCTACAAATATCTAACATATTTTTATGATTGATTCATAATAAGAAATGTCCCATATCTGAATGATCAATAACAGAGCTGAAATCGATTTCAGAGGTGTAGTAGGCTTTCACTAATTATCTGAAATGCACTTACTATCGAAAAATATATCTAACAGATACTTGTTAATTAAGTAATCACATGAAATAAATGAAATGTGATACAGCTGTAAAATGTATGTCTGAGTAATTTATTCTCACACGACAGCTTGCGAATAATAAAGTGCATTTAATGAAGAACAAGTTCATGAATGGAACTTCGATATCTAGCACGATAGTAAGTTAGTATGCAAGAAATCTTTGATTGCCCTTAAATGCCCGTAGCTGCCACGCAGTCCTGCGACCAATGCAAGTTTCTCCAGGGAACGAGGCCGAAAATGAGACGTTCACAGAATGATGCACACCCTATGCCCACTACGAATCTGCACGTTTTGCCAAGTTCTTCCCGGTTCCTCTTCTTATCAGACTCGATAAAAAACGCGAATAAATCCAATGGGGAGCAGATTAAAGTTTTCGGTAAAAATGAAATTCGTCATATTTTATCTGACTGACCGAAAAGCACTGAGTTTAGAGCCATAATTTCTTGGCATCATGTGTCTTCAGGCCATTTCCTATCACCTTGTTTCTGATCGTCGATGTATGCAAAAATGTGGCTAAATGTGACCTAAATTTCTTAAAATCTTGTGTTTGACGATATTAGGATGCTTGCCAAATGTGACTTTGTTTAGCTTCATAGAGAAAATATTCCAGAGCATGAAAGGAAATGACCTGAAGACATTCCATGTCAAAAATTATGACTCTAGACTTAGTACTTTCCACTTAATCAGAGAAAACATAGAAACTATCATTTTAGCCGAAAACTTCTATCTGCTTCAGAATGATTATCACGTGTTTTTCATCGTGTCTGAAAAGAAGAGGAACCAGGTAGAACTTGGAAGACGTACAGATTCGTAGTAGGCATAGGTTGTAGGTACATTATTCTATGAAAGTCTCATTTCCGGCCTCGCTCCCTGAAAAATTCGCTCTAGTTGCCGCACTAACAGATCAAACAGGATAGTTGAAGGCTAATGGCTTCCTGACTTTGTCAGTTGGTGCATCAAGTACGTAGCCTACTTTCAAACAATTTATATTGCAAGTTGATACATAATCGGAGAGAAGGAATGGTTAATTTGAGCTAATCATGCAGTCAGTTCACCGAGAAGTATTTTTTTTTTGTTGAAGAAATCTTGCTAGCAGGGAAGCTGGCAGCATAGCTCATTTGGTCACACTTCGGTTCGCATGAGAGTATTCGCAAAGCGCTCCGCTTTCGCTCTCACAGCAACGGTGGCACACCGTTGATCGGTAGCATACATGTACTTTTACTTTTACGGACAAGTGAATGCTTCATAATCAGTATATCAGGCATGAAAAGATTTTTACTCGTTAAATTTACAACACGCCAAACTGGCGGAAGCGCTGCTTTGTTTCTTTTAATGCTAACTTATTCTATTTCTTTTGCATTTTCAAGCTTCCCTTAAAATAGAGAGAAGTACATGAGGCCAATCAACTGCTGTAAATTTCTTTGACATCAGGATTCAGTTGCGCTGAAAATTATATGAAAATCTGGATGACCGGTTGTGAATGATTGAAGAGACTTTGACCTGTAGTTAATTAAAACAATCATCATCAAAGCATTGTAACTGCGTTGTTCACCGTACAGAAGAATATTCTATCAAGATGAAGACTATGATCGCAATTGAGCGGAAGCAATGACGCTGAATACATTTCCATTTTCTCAATCTACTGTATCAATATTTAAACAAATAAGAAAAAGAATAAGTTCAAACAAGTAGTGTTCCTCAAATGTCTAAAATATATTTGTCAGATAAATCAAACGAAAACTAGTTTATCGGCAAATATTATACACATCGCAAGATGAAATACGAAATTGTCATCATCACATGTATTCATTCACTCATCATTAAACACAATGATAATGAGAAATGAGCAATGAAAAGTTAAGCAAAATGTACAATTGAAATAATAGACAGCAACATTATAAGCGAGTTCATAGTTTTTCTGTACATACTGCACATAATGAGACATCTTCGATGCATCATATTCATGAATTGATGCACTGAATAACCAAATTAAAAGTCGTTTAACTGGATGAAAATTGACTCCTAAAATCAATTGCAGATATTAACTGACTATGGCACTGCGCTGCCAATTCTCAATAGCTTAATTTTTAGCTGCATTCTTTTGTTCTTGAGCTAGAAGCAAGACTGTACAGATTGTTTCATAAAGAATTAAAATGGGTAAAAGTAATTTTCGTATAGAAAGTCATTTCCATATTCAACAAACTTTACATGTTTAGAAAGCTCATGTCCTGAAATTTCTTCTGCGAAAATTTCATGACTATAGGCCTATTCTAAATATAGAAGTCGGTAGACTAATTAATGCTTCTGTCTTTTGCAATTTGTTTGGAATTCAATTCTTGAATTCTTGAACTACTCCAGTCGGAAGAGACCATAGAAGTTGAATCTGTCCGAACGACACAAGAAACTGAGACTACAGTGGTCAATGAAACATTGCCACTGGCGGAATCAGAGGTCACGTGTTGTTTGGTCGGATGAGGCAGCTGTCCGATTAACATTCAAAGATGACGTCTAGGCCTTTGGCTGAAGTCTGGGCAAGACATTCCTGATCGTTTTTTACATCAAGAAGTCAAGACGATTGCAGGAAATTGCTCATCGGGGGAGCCATGTGGGAGTGATGGTCGCAGTTCACTGCATGTTATGAGGGAAAACATGAACTACGAACGCTACGTTCGAGTGCTCAAAGAACATGTTTACCCTCTAGCATTCAGTTTAGGTAATCCATCATCTGATTGGCTTCTCATGGATGACAATGCTCCATGCCATCGTGCCAGGGCAACTCAACTGTATAGAAGACAGACAGGAATACGAACCTTAGACTGGCCGGCAAGGTCTCCTGACTTGAATATAATCGAGCATGTCTGGTCTATCTTGAAACGGCGAGTTCGTCGACGAATTTGTCCTGGCAATAATTTGGATTGGTTGGAATCCTTAATGAGGCAGGAGTGGAATGAGACTGATCAACAGTTGATCAGAAATTTGATCGGCAGTATGCCTAATCGCATCCGAAAGGTAATAGAACTTAGAGGAGACGAATCTGGCTACTAGAGAACACATCCATTAGTCCTTTCAGGGACTAGGCCCTTACTGGGTCAACATATAACAAGAAAAATATTTAATATGATATAGGAAACAAATTCATTCAATTATAGTTAAAAACTTACTGTCAACTATAAAATGTTGCTGCTTTAACTGTTCATTTTTAAACATAAAAAGATTTCGGTATTTCTATTCTTCCCACCCCCACATTTTTCAAGTTTTCCAAAATCATAAAATTTCGCCAAAGTTAGCCACACTGGATTTAGAATAGACTTGATCTGTCACTGAGTGACAGTACAACACGTCTGAGAAGTCTTACTTGAACCCTGGAATGAAGGATTGGTCCCTTGGATACTCAGTTAGAATACAAGGTCAGCTGTGATCATGAACTTCGTGGGATTGTTGTCTACAGACAAATGACGAACAGTTGTCTAATTCTGAGACTGTAAATGTTCTGCAAGTCACATGAGAGGACTTTTACACTCTCATGCTATGCGATGTTAGTGACAGTGCCCGTAGGAGCAAGAGAAGATCGTTGATGATGCAACACTTTCGGGTGTCAGCAACAGAAATGGGGGGGGGGTTGGGGAAATATAAGTACCAAGATTTCCTCAGAGTAGAGCAGTTTACATGCAGGGTCCAATCAAACTGCATTTCGTCATACAAGGGTTCGTCAATACGAGAATAGCCGAAATCAGCTTGCGATATCCAGAGTGGTTGAACAAACTGAAGGAGCACAAGAGGGTGCTCTGCATATCCATGCTCGTTCGACTGACAGTTTCATGCAAATAAGATTGTAGAATACTACGGTGCCAGTCCACCTGGGCATACGGTAGAAGCATGTCTTGAGGCTCAGACAAAAAAGTAACTAGTACACAGTGAAAAGAAAATGTCCGTCAAAATTAACTGCTAAATTATATTTAATTGTTTTTGCAGTCGAAACAAGGAAAGGTGCATAGGAATGACCATTTTCTGTTATACGAGTAAACTGATTTCTGTTCTGACGTCATCAATTCTCTTATTGTGACGTTGTCAAATATCTCTGATATTAATGGCTATTTTCGTTCTGATGTGTACACTTAGACGCTACAGTTTGCCATACAAAGACATATCACTACCAAGCCAGATGTTTGAACATCAGTGGAGAACAGCAGACAGGTCACAGTGGAGGCCACAAGCCGCAAATGAAATTTCAACACATCAGTTTCAATGACAACTGGCATTCATGAAGGCGGATTATGTTCTCTTTTTGGTGGCACATGTTAGATTTGTCCTTTCTTCTTATAGTGATATAATATAATTATTCGGTACTTCTACTCCCCCCCCCACATTTTCCAATTTTTCCAAATATATCAAATTTCGTCAATTTTAATCACATTGGATTTAGAATGGACTTGATCTGTCACTGAATACAACACCACTGGGAACTAAGAAGTCTTACTTGAACCCTGGGATAAAAGATTAGTTCCTTAGATACTCGGTTAGAATACAAGATGCAGCATGCAGTGATCTTGAACTTCGCGGGATTGTTGTCTACAGTGAACGACAATGTGAATTTCTACAAGCCAGAGGAATTCTACACTTTCAACGCTTTTGCGACGGTGGTGAGACCAAAGATTGAATGAGACTGCACTTAAGGAGCAAGAGAAGATCGTTGACGATGCAACACTCGTAGGTGACAACAACAGAAATGTAGGGGGGGGGGGAAGAATAGAAGTACACATTATTCTGTATGTACACGTTCTTCAGTGGTTGTGAAGCTTCACATTCTTCTACATATAGACATATTTTGATCATCTGTCGCATCTATCGTCAAAAGCCACTCGAAGTGCCTAATGGCTCATGGCCTATTCTGTGTGCCTCCGACCTGACTGCTTTATTAAACAAAGGAATTTGTTATGTGCTACACATGCAAACTACGATCATTCAAAAACATTGATCAACAGAAAGCTTAACAAAGTTTGCATTTCTTAAAAAGTAGCGGAGGCATATTTGGGCTAATATTAAAAGCAATTTGAATTAGCTGCAATTTTCTAAAAATTGAAACTGTTTCAACGTGTACCACTTGAATTGTTGAATACTTAGATCATTGACCCACTATAAGCAATTTACATATACATAACTCGATAAACGATTGACTTTTGATAAAGTTCAAATTGCCCGTTTTTTTAATTAACATCATTATGTTTTCACAAGAGTTATGCGTCAATATGTCGATGAATATCGCAAACTTACTTCTGAAGCAAACATTATATCTTGCAGCGAAATTGCGAAATTAGGGGGAATCAAACTTTTCGATATTTCCGTTAAATTTTCGACGATCTCTTCTCAACGTTCGAACCAATTTCTGGCGTTTGGTTGCAGATTCGATATCGTCTACCAGACGCACTTCTTCGCCTGCCAATAGCTGTGCGAAGTGACTGATTTCAGCTTCCAAATCCAGTCTGTCGTCGAAGACAATCTTTACCTGTGAGCGACAAAACAATTCAATTGAACGGTTGTGGTCGAGTTAAAGGTTTGATTAGCTTCAAGCACACAAAAGTAGCTTTTTGTCTTGGAAAATGTTTTATTCATTGAGTCAGAACATGGACGTTGAGATCATAGACTGGAAACTATCAGTTAATACGGGGAGCTCATCTCTGGTGCTAAAAAATGATTTCAGCAACTTCAGATTCATTTTCCAATGCATTTCAGACATTCTAATTTTCTGCACAAGATTATTCATTCTATCGATAGCTTATCGATAACTATTCACCACAAAACATTGTCAATTAAATTAAACAATGCACATTACATAAGCTAGAGATTTCTCTGTCATGTAAGCTACGTACTGCGAAGCTTTATTCCCATCAGAAAGGACCTTCGAAAACCTATTATGATACCACTTTTACAGTAGTTGTGGAAGTAACATGAACAATGCATGGGAAGTTGAAATGAAGAATTTGTTATACTTGGTAAGTATGTAGATATATCGATTTTCATGAACTCTGAAACACGCGCTTTCTCTGACGGAGGTAAAACATAATCTGTCTTAATTGTGAAGGACAGACATTACCCAATAACCTTTTTATGGGTTAAAAAAATTCAATTGGAACGTATTTATTTTCATCACTCAATGCCCTCTTTCTGCAATTAGGTCAATAATTCCTCAAACGTAGTAAAAAGTAGTAGTGAGCTGTTATTCAAAGGTAAGCAGCAGCGGCTGATCATAATACATTAGCGATTGAATTAAAGTAGAAAAGCTTTACAAGAAAGCTGTAAACGCAAAAAGGACGGAAAGCCTGCTTTATATAAAGCATTGGATGTCATTCTTAGTCTGGACAATCGTTCTGATTTGAACATAACATGTAGGGCGTAAATATAATATCATTGAAGCTTAAAGTTCAATTATCCGGGATATCAGTAAGAAAGGTAAGAAAAAGATTCTTCGGATACTTAATATATTACTAAAAATTTCGTCAATATTTCGCCTTCCGGCTTTGTCAAGGTGGAAAATGAAACTGACAACTGGCTAGATGTGAATCAAATATGAGCTTAATCAAATTTGAAGAATGAGTAAATATACTCGTATATCCTAACTTTAGAGCAGCTTCACCACATAAAAATCAAATTGCTATGATTTTTAAAATTATTTCGCATACTAACTTTCAAAATTATTAAAATTGATTTGTAATGATCATATTCTTCTACATGAAAATTTAGACGTCATAATTGATTAAATAGATTTCAATAAATCATCTCGATTTTTGTGAAGCATGCGTGGACAGTCACTCATAAACAAATTATAAGCACAAGGCGTATACAGGCAAGCAGTTCTAAAGTGAACCATGAAAACATTTCCAAAGCTACATGCTGCACTCTGATTGGTTAAGCCATCCCTTAACTTTAGGAGCATCTCAGCTCTTTAGGAGACTTTAGATTACCTCGTGACGGTTAGTATCGATAAATTTTCAAGCATTTCCAGTGCAGTCACTTTTAATTGGATATAGCCTCATGATGAGAACACGAATGTGATCACAATCCTTTTTTCTGTTATTAAATAGGCCCCAAACTAGGCCTACAGTTCCTCGTGTAGAATTCTCAGATGCTTTCTCTCGAATTATTGTATATCGGCCCATTACTCACCCGTTCCTTTGCATCCTTCAGTTCCGCTTTGCACGATTCCAAATCTTCTGTTAAACCACCTTTTAGGACTTCGTAGTAATCCGAAATTCGTTCTTTCTCATCTGATAACTGATTCAATTTATATTCTCCATGCGTGTATTTAGTTTGCAGCTCCAAGATTCGAGTGGAGTAATAGTCAATCCGATTACGTAGCCTTTGAGTTTCCATCATGATTTGACGAGCCTCGACTGTGCAGTTAGATTTCTCCAATTCTTGCTCTAGAATTGCCCTTTGGAACTCAGCCTCCCCTTCCTGGAAATTGTTTTATTTATTAAGTAGAAATCATGTTTAAACAGCGACGTCAACAAGATCCTACAGTGTATGAGATTCTTAATAAAGAGAATCGAAAAAATTGATCTGATATGACCACATTTTAGGATCACTACAGGCAACTTCTTAGTATAAAAGCAAATATGCATCTTAAAAAGGCTTTAGCACATCATACATGATTTTGATATCAAAATATTGAGTACAATGCACAACGTTGAGATTGACCGTTGATGCAAACATAGCACAGGAGCTCACATTTAGATTTTTACTTTTCTCCTGCGTAGACTGGTAGAAATGTACCATACATCGAAACCACCAACGTGCGTTTATCGGCTGTTCTAAAGCTTTATCAAAAGCCAAGCGCGATGAATTAAAAGTTCTAGACGTAGCAGATGTCGATAAGACGGACAAACAATTACTTGCAGATCTTTCCTAAGTACATTTGACTGCAGTGTGGTGCAGCAACGGATTCCGAGAATGGCAGTAGATAGAACGTGGTGTCAGACAGGGTCCATTCGCTTACCACATACTTTCAATCTCATAACTGTCAACGTCTGCAAGACCAAATGCGGGTGCTCCTATTATTGGCAAATTTGGTTAGTGATTCTATAGAAATGATAATTGCTATATTCACTTGCCTTGTGATGATTCTTCGTGTTGTAATCCTCAAAATAATTTCAAACAATTTTTTAGCCATTGCCGTTCGGATTGATAAAACAGTCATTTATTTTACGTTATCGCTCTTATGCAAGACATATTGTCGAGTAAAAAATTTCTAGTTTTATGTTGTACATACCTATAGAGCCATTACGCAAAAAAAATTGGAGTAAATTATACATTTCAGTTGACTTTGACCAGGCGCATTGTTCTCCTTCTTCAGCCAATCTGTAATTTTCTGCATATATTATTTATAATTTCCAATCTTTAAATATTAGAATACAATAATACAGTCCTATTTCATTACTTATCGATGCACCACTCATGACCGCGTCATCCAAAACTTGATTAAAAAAACCGTTGAGTCATGACCACGAAAAATAAAGTAAACTTCGCTATCCACATGATCCTATAATTATCGAAAGTACATTGTTTGTGGTAAACATTGTCGCTGTTCCAGATTTCCAAATTTATGTGATTTGAGCAAACGTGGAACTTTGGACTTTCTTTCAAAGTGTGAATGTTTTAAAAGCCATCCGTTGCAATGAGCATGTGCCCAATCGTATGCCGCGTAGTGGACATTTCATCATTGATCCTATATCTTCTTGTAGAAGAATGCATTCATTATTTCCATACTCATGGATTATGGCTAATAGTCTGTTACATATCTGCTAGCATTTGACTTTTATGAAGCTGTTAATTTTTTTCTCTGTGTTGTCGACATGTTTCATGGATTCATTCATGTGCATATCATTATCATGTAAAAGACAATTTTGTAATGTTGCGATTTCAAATAGTTCTGAATAAACGCTTACTTACTTACTTACTTACTTAGAGATGTAATCGTACTGAAGGTATTATCACGACCAGAAATGGAACCGCTACTTTTTTCTGAGCGGAACAGTCAGCAATCATCCCAGAACAGAGCGGTTTCTGAAAGGGTGTTTAAGTAACTAGCCATAATTCTAATTACAGCCAAATTAATTCTGTTTTTCGATCGATTACAAGATCTATGAATCATCTTGTTAAACGTTGTTCTCCTATGCTTTATTTATAAAATGACAAACCTGTCATAAACATATCTTTGTCACTCAGATGGTAAATTCAAGTAAATTTGGTAAATATTTATTGTCCATTGCATCTTTGGGAAACTTAAGGGGGAAAAATACAGGTGCATAGCATTTTGAAATGTAGGGATTCCGAAGCGTCAAGTCTTTGAGCGACCTGCTCATTAAATTCAGAGAAGGCATGAACATAATTTGGGAAAACTGTTCCTCATTCCCGTTCCTCTCAATCAGGTACCGCCTCAAAATCTGCAACATTTATATAACGAAATCAAAGACAATTCTACTCTTATGTGTTGCATCTAGTTATAGCCTCATCTATTTATTTGAAAGATCATGTTTTAAACATGATTTTTACTCTTATAGTTCATGCAAAATGTAGGCGTATAAATTCTGTCGATGTAGAAATGAATTCAGTGTTATTATTTAGCTATAACGGACAATTTATTGCAGCATTCTCTGGTCTTCCAATGATCTCAGTGTATTATATGAAAAAATATTACACAGAAAGTTTCATGAATTCTTAGATGACTAAATATCACATATACCTAATTTCAGTAGCTGGAGTCCAACGGAAGAGGTCTGTTAGTGTGTTGCTTAGCACATATAAGAATTGTTTCAAAATTTTGTGAAATGGAAGCTGGGATTGTAAGTTTGTTTGTTATTTATAATATGGTCCATCGACGAATTCCATCTTAATTGACCGCATACTGTAGTCTGCCACTGTCCATTGGTGTTGATACCTTGTGCGGAATTTGCTTGGTTGTATGTAATGCTCCATGACTGTAACAGCAGCATTTCGCGATTTCTGTCTTCTGTATTGATTAAATGGTACAGAATTCTCTTCCATCATTTAGCAATCCCGAAGGCCATGTTTGATTCTTGATGCTGCTATAAGTTCACTCATTCTTCTTCAGAGAGGAAGTCACAAATAAATGCATTACTTTTAGTTGACAGACTTTGTTTCGATAGCAATTAGAAAATCCATGGCTACTGCCCAATAATATTCCGTGTAGTATGTGTACAACAAACGGAAGTCATTGGATACGAGTATCATTCTCCGAATTACAGGCAAAACTATGCGTTATGATAGATATCAGATGATATTTTCAAGCATTACCCTATAACAAACTCCAACCTGCGGCTATCGTTTGTTATGCTGATAATGCTTTCAAATATCGCTTGATATCCTATACCTATCGAACTTAACTATCGATATCAATGGCTGACTGGCCATTTTTTGTATTATATAAAAAATAGTAAATAATAAAGAAATATAGTTAGCCTATAGCTTAGAAATTTAGTGCTTACATTGAAAAATAAATTCACACCTATCAAAATGGGACGAAATGCTTCTCGAAATTGTGGTTAATGTCGTAATTGGAATTTGAGAATTGCTGTATTCATCATTGGATTGTGCTCTGTTGGTAGCACAAATAAATAATGTGCTTTACTAAATCTAAGAATTAGCTGATATTGAATTTCAATTAGGGAAGATTAATAGGCTTCAAATGAAAGCTTGATTCTATAGGAAAATATGATGCAGGCAAATAAATATAAATTCAGGTATAAGTCTACACATAGACAAATTGACGTTCGATGGCAACTGTGCAGGGTGGAATGAGCCGACAAAGAAAAAGTATCTGCAATCAAAGAGAGTTTCGTATCAATTCCCTTTCACAACTCGGCAATGAACACATCAAATTTCATAGATGAACATTGCCTTCAAAGAGGTCTTTTGTGTCAGGAGATGCCTGCGAATGGTACAGGCATGCCGGAGGCACCAGACTAAATTCTAGCGCAGAAATTTCGAATGTATATCGCTAGCTCTGTGGTCACAGGTCCATGTCGTGGATTCAGCGGATTCGCAGTAAGTATCGCTGTTTTGCCAATCACATTGCCTGCATGGTCTCTGTCATCAGACTTGAACAAACCAAATCAGATTTGAACTGAGAACCTTAGCGACATTGACCACCAAATCATCCATGCATTTATATGTTATTCAATCAAGAATAATGGATAGATTCCTTTTGATGTTCAGACCGGTTGGTCCAACTGAAAATCCAATTGCTCGATTTGAAACTTTCGCTGGTCGATATAAATTCTGATTTCGTCATTATGCAAATGAAATTCTTTGTGTTGGGTATAGCTTCATTTTTTAAGCTGTCTTTTAGCTTGTTTTAGGCACTATTTTAAAAGTATCGCCGACCCTGACTGTAAAGTTCACGTGTACCGAGGGTGTGTGTAAAAGCCTGAAACGGGTTAACTTTTGCTTTTCACCCTAAAAATTACTAACTCGATAGAATGATGCAAATAGTAGGCATTGGTTAACTATGATTCATGAATTTTAAACATGTAGAATTTCGTAAAGCAAGACTCTTAATAATAATTTAGTTTTGAAGACATCAAGCGGTTCGGCATCAATATAAAAAATGAATACACATGTGAAGTGAATGTCTTACCACGTGAATTTCATTCATCTGAGAGATGTAGTCGGCGTTGATTTCACGGAAGTGATCGCAGAACACAGAATGCCACTGTTCACGATTCTCTTCAGTTGTATCACGTAATGCGTAAACCCTCATTTCATTAGTTTTCTGAAATGCAGAAGCGGCACTATTATTCCACTGATCTGCACATCCAACTAATTTATGTTTTTACTGTTCCGGTAAAGGTTAGCATCCGTCTCACTTCTGAATCAAATAGATACGAGCAGCAATTTCTTGAAAACAATTGCAGCCTCCAACAAGCATGCTCACAAAAATGATTGGTCAAACAAATTTCAATTCTCGTTGAAGTATTGCTAAGATGTAACTTAAAAGAAATGAGAACGACCACATTCCCATCGCTAACATCAGGTTGATCTGAATTTATCAAAGATTGTGAAGGAATCTAAAATTTTTTTTCAAACTGCAGTAGCCCATCAGACTGATTGAAATATCAACCATCTGATTGAAATATGATTGAAATTGATAACATCTTTGAATAATATGCCTATCATTTCTTTCTATAGGATCAATAAAGAGGGTTCATACAAAAACGATGTTAAAGCCTCATTAAAATTGTTTTGTCTGTTCATTTCACTTAATTTTATAATCAATACATCAGGCTACTCATAATTTGATTCTATAGCTCATTTCATAATTAGAGATCGTTTCTGCATTCCTGGCATATATAATGGTAATAATGTCGCATAATCATCTTAATAATAGATAGTAAATGATTTAGAATGCGAAAAATATTAAGCTTTAAACTTATTTTTATCCTGTTTTTATTATCGCTATTTTTTCTCAAATGCAATAAAATTTTGAAGTTGTTCAACATGTATTTAATAATTCCATGTTATTAACTATTGATTTTCTATATAGGAAGTTAATTTAAACACTGATTTCAAATGAATAATTTCGAAGTAAATCCGTAGTTACTGTATGGGCAATCTGTACGTATTAGATAAAGTGTAATATGCTGATGAAACAAGTAAGATAGAGATAGAAAAGCTAGATTGCAAACCAATTTTACCGTACAAAGATGAGCGCTAAACTATTTCTTTTTGATAGAATAAATGTTTTGATACCGCTTTTGATAGAAGCTCTGCAGGGGGACGTTAAATCTTGATCCGGTTAGAATGCGAGCATTTTGACCAATACTGTAATTGTTTTCTATCTCATTCTGTAAGTATCCCTAGTTGCAGTCTTGAATTGGATTTAGTCGTTGGGTCAGGGAAATAACTCAGGTACTCTTCAGGTAGTTCAAACCCTACGTTTATCTCAAATAAAGTTTCCAGAATCATATACAGAATCATATTCTATATCGTCTGAACAGCCACAGTGATGTCTGCAGCTGCTGAAAACAGACGGAAAACTCGAAGTAATTCAGTAGAGAATGCTTCTGTTGTGACTAAAAAGGAAATGAAACAACTGCTTGACGTAATGAAAGAAGAAATTATTCATTCTTTCCAATCTGAAATAAAGACAATTACTGATAAACTGTCATCACTTACCTCGAGACTTGACTCTTTTGAATCGACGTTGTCTAAAATGAGCACGAGACAAAAGGCTTATGATGAAGAACTTGTTCGCTTGAATCAAGAGATAGGTTCTTTGCAGTGTGACATGCCAGAGCTCATCCTAAATGAATTGCAGGAGAGAGTCAAACGAAACAAAAATCTGATCATTAATGGGTTATGCGAAACGAGCGAGGGAGACGTCGAGGAACGCAAGTTGCATGACGAGTCTGAAGTTGAGAAGCTGCTTGAGACATTGAGTGAGAATAAAATAAGATTTCGAAGCATCCAAAGGATTGGGAAAATCAGACCGAACAGAGGCCGAGCATTGAAAGTTGTCCTTGAGTCGGAACCCGATCGCAATGCAGTTCTTCATGCCTCGAGGCGTCTAGCTCGTGTTGAAAGATACAAGAATGTATTCATTCATCCCGATAGAACCCCTCAGCAGCAATCACAGTTCAAGCAACTACAGGAAGAATTGAATGCGAGAAGGACTCGTGGAGAGCGGGTTGTGATTTACAGGAACAAGATTGTTCAAAAGTCTAATGTGAATAATCAAGGGCAGGTTTTTCATTAAACGTTTTACCCGATAAGAATCTGACTGCTAGGCCTACAAGTATGCCTTCAGTTTTGTTAATTAATGCTCGATCTTTGCAGTATAAAATTGATGAGCTTCGCTTGATTGCTTCTACAATGACTCCATCCATAATTGTTATAACCGAATCGTGGCTTACTGAAAAGATCTCAAATGATGAAATTATGATCAACAATTATGCAGAGCCGCTGCGGTATGACCGGAGACCCACTAAGAGAGGGGGAGGCGTTTGTGTGTATGTCTCCAACAACTTTCAAGCTAGCGTGCTGACCGCCTCTGCCAGTACATCTGTTTGTGAATGCCATGAATCGATGTGGATTCGAGTTATGCCTTGTAAAATCATTCTACTGGCTGCCTACATCCCTCCGAATCTTAGCAAGCTAGAATTGAAATCAATTGAAGAAACACTTATTTCTCAATGCGAATCGTTCTGTGATGCCTACAGGTGCAATAGCATAATAATAGCTGGAGATGTGAATAAATTTCCGACCGAGAATCTGGAACATCTGTTTAATCTACAACAAACGGTTGATGAGAAAACCCGCGGTGAATCTATATTGGACAAGATCCTCGTTGAACGAGATCTCTATACAAGATACTCAGCTCCTGAAACCGGTCCAAAGTTGGGAAAGTCCGACCACTATTCCGTGTACCTTTACCCAAACAAGAAGCAGGATACCCGACAAATAGTCTATCGGAAACTGTATGATTTTCGAGAAAGCAACATTAACCAGTTCAAAGAAACCTTTGCAACCTATCCGTGGTTATCATTTTATCGGTCTGATGCAAGCCTTGAGGATAAATGCATGTTCTTCTATGAGGCCATTGAACAGTCGATGTCGATGATTCCTTGTGAGCTCGTACCGATGAATAACAATGATAAACCGTGGATAACGCCGCTGTTGAAGAGCTTAATTAATAAACGATATCGGGCATTTAGAACCAAAAACTATGAAGTTTACCACCACCTGAAAAAGAAAATAAACCACGAAATTTTAAAAGCAAAAGGAATTTGGATTAAATCAGCGGCCAGTTCTCAAAAAGGTATGTGGAAAATTGTGAACAACATCAAAAATAAAAGGAAAGCTGATGAGCTATCTGGCATCATTAATTCTTTCGAAAGTCTCTTTGATGCAACGCAATTCATCAACACAACGTTTGCCGGTTACTTCAGTGCTGAAATGGACGACAGCGACACAAATGCTCTGTTGAACTTGAGCATGAACCAAGATTCATGGCGACCCGAAATCACAGTTGACCTTGTTTACTCGCATCTCAACAACATTCAGAAGAACAAGAGTGGAGGAAGTGATGGCTTGTTATCACGAATCATCATTGCTGCAACTGATGTTCTGGCCCCACCTTTGACCCATCTATTCTGCTTGTCAATTGAAAATGCTCTTGTCCCTACTAAATGGAAGCTGGCAAATATACGACCAGTACCAAAGAAGTCTAACCCAACCGCCGAAGATCTAAGACCTATTTCGCTTCTCCCGATCTTTTCGAAGATCTTGGAAAGGATAGTTCTTTCGTCAGTCAAAGATTCCTTGATCGCGTTGTATGGCCAGCATCAGTATGGATTCCGATCGGGGTCTTCCACTCTTCATGCTCAAATCTCATTGCATGACTTTTTGACCACTCAACTGGACAAAAAAGAAAACGAAGCCGTTATTGTTATATCGATCGATTTGAAAAGAGCTTTTGATTCTGTATCCCACATGGCTCTGTTAGAAACTCTCGTTCGTGGCAACCTACCTTCAGGATTCATTGCCTGGGTAAAAAGCTACTTGACGGATCGCTACCAACAAGTCATCATCAACCAAGAGACAAGTCATCCTATAAGAATATCATCAGGAGTACCTCAGGGCTCAGTCCTATCACCATATATCTTTGCAGCACATATGGGATCTCTGACTCCCCTGAATGATCAGTCGCATATGATAAAATATGCCGATGATGTTGCAATCGGAATTCCAGTGAAATGCCTTACAGATGTCGGAGACTTTATAGCAAAAGAAGTGGCTCATGTCCGAGAGTGGTGTCTGAGGAATGGCTTGGAGCTCAATGAAAAGAAGTCAAAGTGTCTAGTCATTGCAAAAAGAAACAAAGATCTGCATGCCATTTTGGATACATGTCCACCAAACATCGAAATTTGTTCTCAATTAAAGCTTCTGGGAATAACATACAATTCAAGACTGTGTTGGGATGATCATATTAACATCATCTGTAAAAAGGCCAACAGAAATATTTTTGTTCTGAGACAGATGAAGAGCTTTGTTAACAAAGATATTCTAACCCTTGTCTATTCAAGCTTGGTGCGGTCTATTTTAGAATACTGCAATCCCTTGTTTATTGGCATTAACAAGAAACAATCGAAAAAGTTGGAGAAAGTCAGAAAACATTGTCATCGGATAATCTGTGACAAAGAATGCAAATGTGAGAGATTCCCAGAACTTAGAGATCGGAGAGAGACCCAAGCTATATCCTTCTTCTTGTCTATGGAAAAACATGATAACATCCTAAACTATTTGTTCCCAAGACGGCTCACTCACTCGCAGAAATTAGCAATGCCTTTGTGTATAACTAATCGGCGTTTAACTTCTTTTCTACCGCAATGCATACAGCTATGTAATCGAATATGACCTCAAACATGTCTGTACATTACTTGTAATTGATTGATTTTCAGTAATTTTGAAATAAACGATTCTTATCTTATCTTATCTTATTCTAGCCTATATGAATTTTGGAAGCATTGTGTATTCCTCAACCTATATTTTATAAAATTGTTCCAGATTTTGAATAATTTCACTACATGGGATAGTTTATATAACATGTGGTGCTTAGAGATGCATTGAGTAATTGATTTCAGTGCAACTTAGGGCCTACTACCCAAGCATTTGACAGCGGCAAATAGGTAATTTTTTGATAGGCTAACTGCACGCGATAAATTTTGATTGGCGTTGTACATGTACATCAACACTCCAGCTCGGTCTTGGGACACTCACTAAAGTGAAAAATTGATCACAAGTTTTGGCGAAAAAATTAATCCAGACTCTTATACGTCACCTCGCGGTCATCAATGCAATCTCAAAAGATTTGAATTCAAACTGTAGTGAAGAGAGTTCTCAATTAACGTTGCAAATCACTAGAATTCACTCACAAGTGAAGGAGTAAACATCACTTCAGTGAATCACTTTAAATCAAGTTTCAAATTTAATTTAAACTTTTAATCGCTTAAGTTTGCATGCCGCAGACAAAACATTTCGCAACATGAGCACAGTCAGTGATCAAATTGTTCATCTCGGAACTTTTATCGCTAGGAAAACTTTAATTATATTGGAACTTAGAATTTGTTGTCCTCTTAAAGCTTTCTTGTAGAGGCGGAATACAGATACACGCATATGGGTAAATCCAATTTATTCCACAACATTTCTGTCTTTTCAACTTTGGGTCTCAGATTTCCGTGAAAATTTGCATATATACTCATTTTTTTACGCTGAACACGAAAATCTTAGCGGCGACCACACCAAATAAAAACTTTCCATAGAAATCTAGCACTTTTAAAAAGCCATTTTTTCTACATCTCGGTCAGAGGACAAATTGATCTCGGTCAGATAGATGTCTAATAGGAAACTCTTCGGCTTCTCCATTTGGGTTGCTGATGAAACTGGGAACTTAGGATGAATGCTTCCATGCGCAAAGCGAAGTGACCAAAATGTAATGTATTGCATATAATGTCCGTTGACCGTGACCCACCTTGTCCTCTGACCGAGATTTTTAAGGTCTCGGTCAGAAGACAAATTGATATCGAACAGGAAACTCTTCGGTTTGTGCATTTGGGTTCATGAGACTGCGGGAACTTTGGACGAATACTTGAACGCGTAAAACGAAGTGATCTAAATGTAATTGCATACATTATCATGTCTTTAGACCGAAACCCTTGTATTCTGACCGAGATCTTCAATTTCAACGTTGTCCTCTGACCGAGATTTTTTAGGGTCTCGGTCAGAGGACATTTTTGTGGTTTTTGGAGATTTTGAGAGGGTTAATTGATATAAATGAAAAATTTCTTTTGCATAGATGTTAAGAGCATGGATCCCTCATATGCTGTGAAATTTCATCGATTCCTGACAAAATTTCTGGTTTCAGCATCCATATGAAATTTTTGGGAATATTCAAATTCTCTGGTCGAAAAAAACATATAAAAATATTTTTAAATCAATATTGCACACTTGTAACGGCATCAAACTGAATTTTCTTTACGGATTTATAAACTAGCACACCAGAGGATTCGTTTGGTGCAAAACGTTTAATGGAAGAATCAATATTCTTCGAGAAAAGGTACCTCGGTCAGAGGACAGAAAACGTCTCGGTCAGAGGACATTTTTTTCATTGGACAATGGAAACCCAGTGAAAATTCAATGATTAATATTGATTATAATATTTAAAATTAGACTGTCTTAAAGAGCTGATCTTCTTCTTTCAGATGATATAAATATTAGTGGGTGTATTTGAATGTATCTAATCGAAAATCCGTGTTGAACTGAGAGTACTGCAACTTTGGACATGCTTTTTTGGTCTTTTTTCGGCAAAAAACGGCAACTTGTGAAGAAGGTCTTGGCTTTGTGACTTTTTAAAAACCATGCCATAATAGATGAGATCTTCACGGTTCGATTAAAAAAAAAACTATTGAAATCGGTTCAGAAATATGGATTTTACAAATCAAAGACACATTTTCGTCAAATGTTGTGGATTAAATTGGATTTACCCATATATCATTATTGCATCAATGCCCATTTGGGTCATCATTTTTGATTATCTGTTTTCAACTTGCCTGTGTTTGATTGATTTTGACATTGCAGTTAGCATTATCATAAATTATAAAGTAGGCCTACAACTCATTAGACTAGTAAATAAGTCACTACGAATATTGCTACTCATCACACAAAGAGATGATATCAAAGTCCAAATAATTGCAGTGTGTAATATTGTAATGTGATAGGTAGCTCTCGCTTATACGGAGTACCGGTAGGCCTACCATTCATTCATTTCATGTATGCTATGTAGAAATTGAATAATGTCTAGTGGCATAAGTTGACGATCAAAGCCTTAACCAACCGGTAAAGAGACGCCAGCCACCGTCCCATCTCGACCGGCCGCTCGGCTCCGACCGATTTTAACCTGATGCCTACCTATAATAGATATTTCAAATTTGCAACCCACTGCATTAGTGATGCCCATTTTGCTCATGTACCAATCCTTCATGCGTTTTAAAATGAACTTTGCTTATATTTCTGTCATTTTTCGTCGTGAAATTGTCAGCCATCGGAATGCATTTGACCTATTATACAATCAAGCGCTTAATACTGTAGGTATTTGTGAAGTACAAGCATACAGCAAAAGTTCAATGGTAGTACAACAATGCGAACATAATCACATATTGGTTAACCAGATGCGCTTAGAAACTCTACCTGTCATTGTTTATGAAAAATGAAGTATTTGATGTAGCATAAAATATTTAAAATATGCGATGTCGACAGAGACCCCACCGCAAGTAACATTGCAATTTTTGAGCATCTATAATTTTTATTTGAGTGACAATAATTTTTTGAAAACACTATTACGACACAATTAATGCGCGGAAGAAAAAATGCACTATGGTCAGATTTCACGAATAATTTATAGAAGGAAAAGGAACCAATGAGTGTTGCCACCCCATCGTAGTTATAGGGTTCAGGAATATTTACGTAATGCCTTAAGGGCACAAATCCAACACCTCCAACAACCTTGTCCGCGTCCCCGTACTTGCCACTGTCACCTCTCATCTTGAAATTATACACAAATAAAACAGAATATGACATGATTTGTAAACGCACTTGTTTCATTTTCATAGCTCTAATGAAGTTATTTGCTGGAAAATATAGGTTAAAACTGTATACAGAAGACTTAAAAAATGACAAGCTCTAACATGTGATACACAGGAGCATTTCTAATATACAACACACATTTCAGATATGTAAGGCCGTCTACAACAATTCACGTTGAAATAACAATTCACAGTTGATCTATTTCATATTTAAATCATGCGTATGAATGGCACTCACCATTGCATCCATCTCAATAACGAATTTCAATTCTTTTTGAAGTTGTAGCGCAGTATCTTGTGAGGTTTCTATTGAATTCCTTTCATTCTCTATATCCTGAAATATAACGCAGATAGTTTCATTTCACAGCCACATTACATTCGATTGCTTGTGAATTGCAAAAGAAAAATATGAATAAGTAAGTCTTCACATGTTTCGAACCCTGATATACATGAAAATTATAATAAACACACATGTACATTAATTAATTGGTCAACACATTCAATCACATTAGTGTTTCGAAAAGTCTGCCATAGACCCCAAAATGGGCTTGAAAGTGTGTTTCAGGCAATTTATGAGAAAGTGATAGCCAGTTGCAAAAAGCGACGATTATTTGAATGGAATAGCTTAGAAATATATTTTCTCTTTATTTGATTAAAAGACAAAAAAAATTTCATCCGAAATCCGATGATCATACAAATTCAGTATAGACAACTTGGATTGAAAAAGCAGGCCATGAATTGTTGGAAGACATGGACACCGAGGACATTAAACGCTGAGAATCACTGCACGCTTTTGATCAATAATATATATTTTTCGAAAGATGTATCACAGTATAGTTTGTACAGCATCAACCGCTAAAGATCGATTATGATGATTCCGTCATTCCACAAACTAAGCCGACATGGCTTTGAAAGTTTGAGAATTTAAGATAATTTTTATTATTTATGTGGTCATAAAATCTCTATGGTTTGATCTATAATTTATCAGTTTTACAATTTATGGTTAAGTAGATAGATAGTAATAAGATTTCTATCTGCAGTTAGCCACTGAATTATAATTGGACTACGCCAGAGGTGTAAATCTAGCGGTGATAGAATGTGGACCAAATGCAAAAAGTTCACTTCGACATGAAGAATTTACCAAAGCACAGCAATCACCAAGACATACACGTAGAAGGCAAAACTATACGTCTGCATACACAAATCAGAGTTGGAACCGGTTGATTGGCATGTAGGGGCTATGTTATGAGGATGCCGTTATCCCGCTCACGTTTGGCCTTTATAAAATTAAGCCGAGGCGCCGAAAATTAGTTTCATATCTTTTTGATCATTGAAATGATGAAGTTGCCAAAGAGAAGCTCTGGACTTCTATTTGGAGCCAACGTTTCCCAAAAAATAGCTGAAAACCTAAAAGAATCACATTGACTGATGCGTAAATTATGGTGATTGACTATTTACTAAAACTTCATGGAAAATTGTAGTCTAAACGCCTCTCTCCCTGCTGATTACATAGAAATTTGAAACCATGATTTCACAAAAATTAATCATTAAACAAAAAAATTATGAATATTTATTCACAGCTAAAATTTTACAATCAGTTTCAATTACTCGACTTCAGTACCCAAATGACAGCCATTATCAGCTTTTAGCTATCATTCAACTGTGAACAATTAATTCCAGGTATAGCTGATGGTGGACGCGAGCTTCCACTTACCTCTCTAGTATTGGCAAGTAAAGTTGATAATCTCTCTTTGTATGATTCAAAAGATAGATGATCAAATCACACGACTTTGCATTTATAATGTAGACATGTTATAATGAAGTTCTAAATTTCAAGGAACAATGTTATTCATACTGCTGCACAATGTATATCGCAACTTCAGCTTACTCTCTGTAGAAACATTTTTTCCTTCCTCAAATGCTTTATAGATCCGCGATAGCGCTTTGATTCTGTTTCGAAATCTGCGACTTGTCGTCTAAGTGTTGCTAATTCTCCTTCAATTATTCCCACCTGCGTCAAGAGAGCTCTCTTTGTTGACTGATTTTCCTCGATAGTATCCTCTATTTCTTCTAGTCTGTAATGGCAAGTGTTTCCATTCAAATCATCGAAAAAATGAGTAATCCAGGAAAGGGTTAAAAATATGTTTCTATCGAAAGAATTAGAAAATGTGTAACCGATATGATGAAATTACAAAATATTATTTTTTCTTTTCAAATTATCCTCTTGTCGAAGAAACCAATAACCTTTTTGAAGAGCAGCAGAACGCTCCTTAATTGAGTTAATATACTCTGCCTCTATGTCATGCCGTGGTTGAGGTGTCATCAATTTTCTCCTTCATTTTCGCGCAAGTGGCTTATTCTGTGAATATGCTTTTATTTTACATATTTTCAATAGAGTCAGCGTCTTGGAATTACACAGAAGTCAATGATGCGCTGTTGTAATTGAGATCGAATGAAAGATGTTTCATCGTCCAAACTATTTAAAGAAGTACCTTACCACGATGATGCGTTCGAAGATTAGAAAGATTAAATAGAAACGTAAAAATGTCTCCTACCAAAAAATTCGAATATTCTAACCAATGATCTCAAATCTTAATATGTCACCTTTTCCAATAGCAAAGCAATGATAATTGGGGTGAATATAAAATACAGATTACGAATATTCCTCAAGTAATCGAAATTCATAATTCAATGACCAAGAATGGAATTTATGACTATTTCGAAGATTCAAGATTTGTTTATTTTTCACTACATCTGAGATGCATGTTTCAGTGGATTGCATTTGTAAAAATTCATGGGCTATCAATGAACTTACATAGCATACTTTATGTTAATGACGCAAAATGTTGCGAAAAATGTTTTGGGTGGAAGAGGGTCAATGTATAATTGATTAAGACACTCGTACATTAAGACCCTATCACACGTCATTAAATAGATAAATCCTAAAACAAAAATCGATATCAAAAACGTGATAATTTTGATGTAATAGACCATCATTTTTAACTATATTTACGTGGTTTGTTTAGTTGTCAAGGCTTCCTCTGCACTCGACAATTTGTCAATTGACTCTTCATATTTTGTCATTGAATCGTTGATGAGACGCTGTAAAGCCTGGATCTCGATGTCATAGCGCGCAGTTACATTCTCAGCTTCAGTTGCCAGTTCCGTTTGAAATATGTTAGCCTCGTTGGTCAACAACTTGTTCTGAATCTCCAAGAACCGAATCTGAAAGAAAAACATCAGCAACTGATCAAATTGATGGTAAAAGTACATAACGCAACTGCAAGTGAAATTTACAGAAATCATTGTGATATGACTGTGAATCACAGTGATTCGTGATTAATAAAAACTAAATGATGACTTGTTTCTATTGCAGACTAAGCAATTCAGTGAATAAGAGAGTAAGCCTTTGCAATTGATGGGGTTCATTTAGATTGAAAAATAGCAGTTCCATTCTCACAAACGAAAATTCGCACATACTTCTACTTCTCGCAGACAGTGGCGATCGATGAGCAATTGGCATGGCATTACTTTGCGTGTGCGACGTTGGAGGAACTACTCAATTGAACTATTTTTTATCACAGCGTGATTCCATTCGGAACAACTTCTACGTTTTCAATTTCAGCCATTTGATCTCGAATCTGGCCTCAGATTCCACAAATTCACAGTTGCTTTTGAAAAATCCAGGTATAAAGTCTAAAGGAGTTCCGCTGGCATAGTTCCGCTGACTTCACACATGTCATTGCATTATTGCCTGTTTGAGAATTGAATAGATGAGCAGAACTGAGACATGAAAGGCTAGCTATAGGCATATAGACAAGTAGTCACTCCGATTGAAAATCATGCAACTAATTTGCTTTCAGTCTATGACTGCATGTATCCTTTCTACGCTATACTGACGTGGTTAGGCACGTTGACAGACTACAAATATTCCTTCATCTTTTTGCTACAAATGTAGGATGTCATTGTCCCAAATGTCTCCATGCGCTTTAAATTATTTCAAAATAGTCAATAATTTCAATAATATTTCAAAAGTCAATAATATTTTCAAGATAATCTTTGAATTTTCATGCACACTACTCCTGATTTTTTGTGTCCTGAGACTATGAGAAGATCTTGTCATCTACGTTTACTTGTCATTAGAACAAACGGAAGACTATCATCATTGTACACTTATGTATAATAAGATTCATAGCATTTGATACTATATGACTTACTTCTCCATGTCGCTTGTGCTTATTGCCATTATTGTGATCTTAAATGTGTTGTATGATTTTCATTTTCTTGGAATAAAGACATTATTATTAGCCTATTTTTATTATTTGCCAGTCTCCCTGACGATATAGTTTTATGAGAAAGTGCCTTGCTTGAGAAAATTGCCTGCATACTTTCAATTGTGATGACTGTTAAATTGTGAATTGTCCCAACAATAATCAAGATTTTTGCTTCATATTTAATCTAGTTGTTCAAGATATCAAGTTGAGATCTATTATTATTAGAGCCGTGCACATTTAAACAAGAAATTGATAGATGAAATCCATAGTCGTGTGATTTTTTGCAAAAGTATACTGTTGCACTATGTGAAGCTTCCACGCTTGCCTACTCTGAACGATTCACCGCGAAGAATTTTGTTCTCTTTTTTTGGTGACTAGGAAAACAAATGTGATTGACTGAATTACCCTTAATAGCTCATTCCTGTCTTTGTCAAACGCACAGTATTTTGCTTCAAATTACAAATTGAAGAATGTGTCTGTATGCCAACTTCGTGAGATATATGGATACAAGGAACTGTATGCACATCCAATCTGCAATCATGATGTATAGTCATAAAACATTCACAAACGACTTAAGACTTAATCGAATCAGCAATATCATTTAGGCCCACAGCCAATAATGAAAGAATTACACAGTAAAATCAAGACATTAGTTTTTTTCACAGACATTGTAATACTTGAAATTAGAATTTCATTGCTGTGGCTAAGACGTATAAATGAATAATAGCTGCTGAAATAAGTAATTTCAAGTCAGTTATGATAGGAAGCCTATCATAATGCCTTCGATGCAATAATCGGGCGATTATGAATTCTATAAGCGACTAATCTAATATTTATAGTTCAAGTTTATAATTGCGCTCAGCACTGTTATTACCTTCTCGACGTATTCCACAAGACGCTCGTTCAACTGGCTGAGATCTTTCTTGTCATCCTGTCTCTCGTCAGCCAAGGTTTCCAGTTTAATAGCAAGTTGTTGAGATTCTTCATTGATGGCCAAAGCGTGCGTAATAGCGAGCGGTGCGCTGGATGAGGTCTTCTTCACTTTGTCAGTTCTATAAAGCAAAGTGCTTTATTGATAACCCGTTGTGTTTGCGATATTTATTTTTCACATTCGAAAAGCCCATTTTTTATGACTACGTTATCATTCAGTTACGTAAAAAGGCTAAATGCTTTTGTGTACTTTTAACGTCATGCCTCATCGGAATCTAATTTCATAAAATGAAAAATACATTGATTTTTTAAAAGAAAAGCTGCATCAAGAAATATATTTTGCGTCTATAGACTTCAATTTCATAACCATGAGACGCATATAATTAAAACTGGCCTTGTGGAAGAAAGGCAATGGTATTCAGAGTGAGTTTTTTATTGTGCTGCTAACAACTTGCAAATGGTTTAAAAATAAATGGTGTATGGTTAGCAGCAGTGCTTATAATCTTCTATGCTTGTGATTCTAATTTTTGAATTCTTCATGAATCGATTTCTTTCATGACTCTTGACTAAATCAGGTACTAATTATCATCACATAAATAAATAGAAATATATTGAAATTATTTGATCAGATGTAAAAATTCATTAATATTGAGTTATTGCAATATTGATAATTTCAGCAATACCACATATCGATCACTCAGTAATAGATTAGAAGAATTGAGTAATAAGTTAATGAGATAAAATATATCAAACTCGAAAAAGAACCAATCTGCTTTCGCGCTGCGCGCTCAGGCAGATTAGTAAATTACACGAGCTCATATGTCACAGATTATTCAAAATAGTAGATTTTAGTATGCATATAATTATCATAAATGTTGTGTGTCATGCCCGTTAGAAATTATATTCTGACGCACTCCTGAAAAGTCGCGCAGTTATTTTAAGTGACATTCATTTGCATCAATTATGTCAAATTAATCTTAAGGAATCAGCTGGCTTATTACACATCATGCTCATGAATACAGCAAAATCATAGTGTATCACTTAGGTCCGTTAAATCAAATGACTTAGAAACAGCTTTAATTGCTCCCCTCATTTACACTGTGCAACTTTTTCAAACAATGTAATTCTATACTAAATTGACGATGACGACCTTCAAAAACGGGAAGTGTGAAAGTGCTGGCAGCTAAATAGCACTACTGTTTGTATTATTCAGTTTTGTATAACACCAGATTGTTTGCCGTTATCAAAGTCAGTGCTTAACAGCATGCACGAAAGTTACTTTACGTTCCTGCCATGACCTCAAATTAGCATAGACATCAAAGATTCATTGAGTTCAATAACACATCGCGCTTTTCAAAGATCAGCAATGATAAAATGATGTCATTTTATTCCGAGGAAAAATGATATCATTTTATATCATTTTATTTTTGAAAAATTATATAAAATAATATCATCAAAAATTTTTGTTCCATTATATTTTCAAATCATAGTTTCTGCGCATTTTGTATTGAAGCAAATTTATTCTCTTTCGTATTTTCTACCTATGTTCTTCCCCACTGGTTGATTCATGTAGCGAAGAACAGCAGGCTATTGTCTGTCAGTCTGTCTATCACACAGATTGTCAAACAATGCAGGGCTACATTTGCGCTAAGAAGCCAAAATCTAAATAAATAATGACAATCTAAATATTTTCAGCCTTTTTTGCATCTAAGATGCTGTTGGCCTAACCAACTGCATATTGTAGGCATATTTGTAATTCGAGTGTATAAAGCTTAAATTAAAATTTGCGATGTTTAATGTAGCCTATAGGCCATAGGCCCTACCTAAGTTTTGATATACATACAAGAAGCTTTGTATGACTAAACTGCTTTCCTCGGTCTTCCATCATTTGAAATATATCGATGCTGCATGCAATCTAATTTTAATTTCATTGCTAAGAAGCAACAAAAGTAGCATGGTAGTAGTCTAAATCGAAAAATTCGTGTGACTAGATCCATTTATGGTGTAGGTCTACGCATATTTCGCTAAAAAATGGCATATTTTCATCATAAAAAATAAAATAAAATGATATCATTTTATAAAATTCGTAAAATGATATCATTTTATTTCATTTTAAAAATAAAATGATATCATTTACGATCATAGGTGCTTTTAGATATGTATGTATTGTCACGGAATAAAGATAACACTCACAATCGGAATTGTATTGATGGTCTTGGTGTAATAATCGGCTTCAAACTGTCACGCAGGTTGTCTACTTGGGTCTCAAATTCCACTTGACTGGTTATTGGTGCTTTAATGGCCGGTCTTTGTACAACTCGTGGTCTAACTTCATTACTTGAAGATGATATATATCTACGACTATCTACTGTCTGTGTAGAAATTTGAAGCTCGGTGCTATCGGATGTATTTGAAGTAGCAGCTTCATCGGAGGATTGATATGTTCTTCTTGATCGTCGAGTGTGTGTGATTCTCGGTTTGACGACCGGCAAATCTTTCTTTTCGTCAGTTTCTTGTTCTATTATGACGTTTGAGGTACTAGTTTTTGTTTCAAAAATGTTAGTTACATTCCTCCCATCGGCTGATGAATCAGATCCAAAAATACTGGGACGATCGATTGTGGCTTGTATGCTATTAGCCACTGTTTTGGTCGATTTGTCTCTGTTAACGATTATAGTGGTTGGCATGGCCGTTCGGTCATTATCTATTTTCTTATACTTTTCGGAAAATCGCAAATCTGCAGCGCCGATCTTTTCATTGTACTGCACAACATCAACATCATCAACTACTTCGATTTCTGCATTTTCCATTTCAATCACATATTCTGCATCATCTTCGTAATATTTCGTTTCCTCCGTTTCTTCAACTTCTTGTTCTTCAGTTTCTTCGTAGAATTCATCCACAGCAGCTGGAATCTCTTCCTCTTCGACTTCGTATTCTTCCTGTTCCTCCACCTCCTGCTCTGCTTCTCCTGTTTCTTCTTCATCAACCACTCTGATCACAACGGCTGCATTTTCTTCTTCTTCTCCGACTTCGTATTCTTCAACAGCTATATCTTGTTCTGTTTCTTCAACCTCTTGTTCTTCAGTTTCCTCGTAGAATTCATCAACAGCCACTGGAATCTCTTCCTCTTCGACTTCGTATTCTTCCTGTTCGCTCACGTCCTGCTCTACCTCTTCTGTTTCTTCTGACTCCTCGTCCTCAACAACTACCTCTTCATATGTTCCTGCTTCCTCTGAATCCTCCATTACTACTTCACCTGTTTTTTCTTCATCAATCACTCTTATCGTAACGGCCGTATTCTCTTCTTCCTCTTCGACTTCGTACTCTTCCTGCTCTACTTCCTCTGCTTCTTCCTCATATGATTCCTGTTCCTCAACAACTATCTCTTCATGTGCTCCTGCTTCCACTACTACTTCTCCTGCTTCTTCTTCTTCTTCTTCGACTTCGTATTCTTCAACGGCTATATCTTGTTCTGTTTCTTCAACCTCTTGTTCTTCAGTTTCCTCGTAGAATTCATCTACAGCCACTGGAATCTCTTCCTCTTTGACTTCGTATTCTTCAACGGCTATATCTTGTTCTGTTTCTTCAACCTCTTGTTCTTCAGTTTCCTCGTAGAATTCATCTACAGCCGCTGGAATCTCTTCCTCTTTGACTTCGTATTCTTCAACGGCTATATCTTGTTCTGTTTCTTCAACCTCTTGTTCTTCAGTTTCCTCGTAGAACTCATCTACAGCCACTGGAATCTCTTCCTCTTCGACTTCGTATTCTTCCTGCTCGCCCACGTCCTGCTCTACTTCTTCTGTTTCTTCTGACTCCTCTTCCTCAACAACTACCTCTTCATATGTTCCTGCTTCCTCTGAATCCTCCACTATTACTTCTCCTGTTTCTTCTTCATCAATCACTCTTATCGTAACGGCTGTATTCTCTCCTTTAGCTTCGTAGCCCTGGTCAGTCGCAGTGACGACTTCTTGTTCCTCATCGACATCTTCTTCCTCATACGATTCCTCCACAATCACGTCATCTGAAAGACCAGCATATTCATCAACTGCAACTTTCTCAGTTTGGTCATCAACCGGTTGATCAAACTCTTCTCCCTCGATTTCCTCTTCTTCATCTTCTTCAGTTGTAGCAACTGCTTCTACTACATCAGATTTCTCAACAGCAACTTCTACATCTTGTTTATCCTCTGCAAGAGTTTCATCTGCCACCACCTCATCCTCTGCTAAAACTTTTACAGAATCTTCAACATTTTCAGTTGTTTCTTGTTCATACGAATCACTTGCGTCTTCTGGAACTTGCACATTTTCCAATACTTTTTCTACTTTGCTAGCATTAGTTGTTGAAACACCTTTCGTTTTCAAAGGCTCTACATTTGAACCTATTGTAGGCAGAGCTTTCTCTTCGTTCTTATTTTTTACTGGGGTTCTTCGTGGCGGAGGCACTGGTGGTACTTTCTTCTGCTTTGCAGGCGTTTCAGCGACATCAATAACTTTTGTCGCTATGGGCACGGAAGCATCTATCACATCAGATTTTCTACTGACCTTGTCCATAGACTCAACATTCTCTACAACATCTGATTGTTGTGGTTTCTGTTGAGCATTTTGCACTGTTTGAAGTGGAAGTTTTCTACCTGACGGTTGAACAGATTTGGTCTCTGTCATTTCTTCAATCTTGGTTTCATCAGATACATTTAGAGATTCCTCAACAACTTGCTTTTGCATCGTGTTGGCTTTTGTCTTCGAAGTAGATTTTGTACTAGAAGCGGATGATTGAGTCCGTGGTGCGGTTCTGCTAGGCTTCTGTTTATTTTCCTTAACATGTGTTTGGTCAGAAAAGGTTTTTTCGGTAACTGATTCTTCCAAAGCAACTTCAGATGTTTCAATTTGTTCTGTGACCTTCAATGAGCTGCTCTGAAGTTCACCTTTATTTCCGTTTACTTGTTGTTTTGGAGTAGTCTTCCGCTTGCTATCTCTAGGAGCAGGTACTAATGTTTCTTGAACGCTCATCTTTTGTTCATCTGTAATGGGAGCTTCTTTAGTTTTCTGAGAGGTTTTACTAGTTTTGACTTCTGTATCCTTTGTAGAAGGGTTCACAGCTTCGTCAGCAGTAGTTGGAAGTTTGTCATTTTTGCGAAGAGATTTTGGTTGCTGTGAAGATTTCTGATTTGCACTTTTGGACAAAGGAGCTTCTGCAGCTTCAGACCGTGATGCAGTTATTGAAGTTTCCTCTGTGACTGATGTCTCAGATACTAAAACCTCTTCCACAAGCTCCTTTTGTTTTTTAGAGACAGGCGCAGCTTCCAGTGGTTGACTCAATTTCTTGGTGGTAACTTTTCTAATCGGCTCCTGTGGGCTCTCTGTTGCAGAAGCCGGAGCTGGTTTTAGAACATGTGCCTCTTTCGTCTTTACCTTCTTCGGTAGCACTTTGGGCGGATTTTCTGAAGGCACCTGATTTGCAGAAGCTCCTAGCGTACTGGCCTTATTCTGATCTTTTGGTAACTTCGCGGTGGATGGACTGTCATCTAACGACTTTGATTTCTGGACAAGCTGCTCACTGTCCTTGACTTTTTTCTTTCCATCTTTCGCCTCGGGCGATTTTGTCTTCGATTTCAGTGAGGGATCCTCTTGATTCGATGAAGAACTTGGCTCGAACCTTTTCATTAAATTTCTCACACTTCTAATCTTCGCACACGGTGATTTTTTTTTCGGTGGGGGAGTTGCAGATGCACCATTCGCAGATGTTTCTGTCGGCGATACTTTTCCTTTAACATTGTTCTTCTCTGTTTTGTCAATTGGAATTATTTCATCCGTATTGGCAAGCCTTACTTTTTTCACTGTCTTGCTTGACTTTGAACTATTCGGTTCTCCCTCGCTAGCTGGTTTTGTAGCAGCTTTCGGCTGTGGGCTTGCTGCTGGTTTAACAGCAGAAATTTGAGAAGATTTCTTTTGAATGGTGGCAGAAGTCTCTATTTCATTCACCTCTGTTACCAACTCTTTCTTTCTCGTCGCTTGCTTTGCAGATACCGACGCTGACGATGGCATTTGCGCTGTCGCAGACCCTGCTCGTGGTCTCACATTCACTTGCGGCTTCGCTGCACCTTCTGTTTTATTTGTGGCCGTGTTAGTTCTCGGCTTTATTCGGATCTGTGGTCTTATATCCGACATAGAAGTAGTTCCTCCAGTTCTCTCAACGATAAAGAGGAGATGTTGACGAAGAAGACGAGTTCTAGACCACGTTGAAGAATTTATCAGTCATACACAGATCAGAATGATGAGTGAGATCTGAAACGCAGTTTTATTGTCACGATCCTATATGTGATACAAGTTTTGATGGCGTACATGTCAGGCGTCGTTGGTCAGCCCGTGAGATTTTGGCTGCGGAACCAGACGATAGGGACCAGTCAAATCGTGATTTGCAAGCATCCGCAGAGAAATGATTGTTTCTCTTCTCTTCAATGACGGCTACGACCCGACTTTACATGTGACTTTAATTGCTGATTAGGTTTAGCGATGTTAAAGACGCCAGAGATACGCATAAGAGAAATTGAAATTCATTTGCGCGTTTCCACGTCATTAGATCGCCATATCTGATCCGTATGCAGAGCTTCTTCGCTATTTTGATGCATACTCGTATTTTGTTGATCCCCTTATTGATGTACGCTTTTCAAATTGCTATGAATTCGAATTTTCGAAGATCCGTCGAAGAAATGCACTAACACATGAATTGCTACATTGATCGTGACAGAGCGATGATCTATACATAAAATAAAAAGGTGAACTTGAACAACAGCCACAAAATTCATGGGCAGCCATCGACGCTATGCTTCGTCGTGCAAAGTCTCGTCAGCACGGCTCGATAAGGCCTATCGATAAAACTATGTTGTTTATGACATCTGTATGTAGGATGAGTGAAAATGATGCATTTTGGAGTATCAGATTTTATTTCATATCTTTAATGTCAGCATCACTTCTTGTGACTTTAGGTTACTATTTTGATTCAATAAATGGCTATTATGCTTTAGGTTACTATTTTGATTCAATAAATGGCTATTATGATACAATGTAAGGATCGTTTAGAGCACGAGATTTGATCAAATATGGGCATAATGTTGGGAGAAAGCCTATTTCCAATGAACAAATCTATAGAATTCTGCATTTATAGTAATTCATTCTCACTATTCATCTGTTTATTTGGACCATTTGTATTTGGTTATGTAATCGATTGCATTACATGTATTATACATGTATAGTATTTCAGCCATTCAGTATTTATTGAATTGGCTTCTAGATATGAATATATAGAACAATTGATTTAAATACTACAAATTTTAAATAAGTTGATAGTAATATTAAGCCTTGCTTTACTACACAGTTACTTTTTTTAAATTATTTTGATTTTAACCGTATTTCATAATTCATCATACAATTGCACTGGTCAAGTTCGCAAATGACGCTTTACTTCATTTTTTGGGTGATTTGCATCCCAAAAAATGCTCTCTATAAATTCACGATTGATTACAAATCATTTAATTATTCCGCTACAGGGTCGTGATGACATTTTACGGAGACCAAAGAACAAAAAGCAATTTTTGGAAAATTTTATGTTTTAAAATGATGAACGTCCCTAAATTTTGCATGTAAGTGTAAAAAACAAGAATTCAAAATTTTCCACGGTCGTCTGAAACAACTAATTCGAAATGATGTAAACGGCATCTACATATCATGGCATGATGTTGCAATATTGCATCTTAAAAATATAAATATTTCCTATCAAAATGCAAGGACAAATTTGAATGAATAGAGAAATCTAGACAGACAGAAATATTGAGGGCTTGGAGTGAACGATCATTCAGTCGAAATAGCAAGACCATGAACCTATTTGAATATCCAAACTGTGGCATCCAAGCGAAATTAAAAGAAGTGAAATTAGGAAAACCAAATCTGAATTTATGAAAAATCATGTCACTATTTCTCATTGGTTTTTCAGGAAACGAAATTTCCAAGGTTTTTTAATAACCATATATTTGGTTTAGCAAGGAGGAAAAGTTTAAAGCAAGAACCCAGCAATTCAAGAGTGAAGCAACTGCCTAGAATGTCGATAACTTGGTATTCGATAGTCGTAACTGATCTATGTCGCATCTCTAGGACATACATTATAATGGTGTACGCCTACTTACAGTACCTGCGATTTATGTCTTGGAAGTATTCTAGGTAGACATCTGAATCCGTCATTCCATCTCACTGGCAGCCATGGATAGAAAGCAAAGTCTACTGGCTCACTTGTCTCAATCTGCTCTCGTTGTGAATAAAGCGACGCGTATTAATAAATCCATGTCATTATCTCAGTAAGGTCCTACTGGCACTTCAATTAGGGTTAAGAAGCAAACACGGCGTGTATAGGCATGCTCTGCGGCTTTAAATACATGCGTATTGCGTAATTAAAAACACGACTTTAATATAAAAAGGATGTCTGACAACTTGACGATAATGTAATGCCCAGCACACGGAATTTATTAAATCCATATCAAAAATCTATTCTTGAATGTAGTTTCAAATAAGCAGTTTTCGAGGACTGTTATAAAACAGTCGCTTTTTGCTATAACAACACGATTCATAGTTGATATTAATGACTTTCTTTACTTAGAAAAATATAACATGCAGAATTTGTGGAAGTAGAGGTAGTAGCAGCTGAAATTAATGCGTCAAATAAAACAGCAGAAAATACACTTTACATGCCAGAGACAGAAGCTGACGCAAAAGCAAACTCGTTTCATTCTTTGACTTTACGCTGTGCTGAGATATGCACAATGAGATTTACAACTGAGAGTCAATTTTCAGCAAATGGAATGAACTACGATTAACTTTAGATGACAGAAATTTCAGGCATAAAATCATGAGAAGCATGATTCCGTCGCAGGTGCATAAGAAAGTCACATCTTGTATCTTCATGTCAATGTTTCATTTGTGGAGGTCTATTGCATGCACAACTCGCGGCATGTACTTCTATTGGTAGACAACAAGTCATTTTGTGAATGCAATTTTCAAATTGTTCCAGTTGAAACTCCAAAGATTCTACAAAGCACAAGATGTACAGGCCTACTCAAATAGGCAGAGATGTGCGGCTGATGAGACTTTGGCTGATGGGTGTCCTCCGCTATTGTGCTTTCATGAACTAATTATTTCATGAATGGACAATTATTAACCATCTGAATGGTTAGCGTAAAAAATCAAAATGTTTTTTAGTCAAACGCATGCTAAAAAGCATTTCGCGAAAATTTCAGTTGAGGGGGGACATGGTGCGGAAAATTGAATAAAGCATTGCTACACTTCTTTTAGTGTGCTCTACGCGCAAATCAAGATTATTTGAATCTTTCAATTCTGTAAACGATTTTTGCTTAATTTGATCAGAAGCAATTATTTTATTTTAGGATATTATATGATGATCCTTGAAAATGTCAGAAAAATTGTATAGTTTCATATATAGAAGATGCATTTGGAATGCACTAAATATGCAATGTTATTGAGTAATCAAGTTTAAAATTTCATTAATCTTTGGATCAATCGTTGCTATGATTGGAGTTCAGTTTGGCTATTGTTACTTAATATCAATTCATTTTAGGATTTTATGATGATCATGGAAAATGTCAAAAAATCGCATAGTTTTTATCAGGGATTCGGAGTCCTATCATTTTGATAGGACTCCGACTCCGGGTGTCAAGTATCTAAAGCCTTTTTTGAAAAATTAACTGGTAACCTACATCATAGATCATTATAGGCTTACCTGAACCTATATTTAGTGATCAGTCCTGTATCAATTATCAATCATTTTCGATGAAAGTTGATCAAATGTCTCTGATGTGACCTTTGGTGCGTAGGTGTGATCGAGGCTAGGAAGGCTTGTCTTCTCTACTAAATCACCGAGTGAAAAGACAATCCTTTCTTCACTATCACGGTTCATTCCCTCAACTATTACAAGCTTTGCATGCACTGCTGTCTCTGCACATTTGTTTGACGGAGAAATTTGACATCAAGACAGTACGCACAAGAATAAATAATTTGTTTGTATTATATTTCGGGTCTGGTTGTAGGCCGGAGTCTGGAGTCCCATCATTTGATAGGACTCCGACTCCAGCAAAAATGATAGGACTCCGGGACTCCGACTCCGCATCCCTGGTTTTTATATATACAAGATGCATTTGGAATGGATCTTCGGTCAGATTAAGGGCAATTTCCAAAATATGCGAACGCAAAGACCATCGTTTTGTCGAATTGTAAATAGATTGAATATCCATTATTCTTTCATAATTGGAGACATTTGAGTTTGCCCCCTTGATAACAAATGCAGTTATACTCTACTTCATTCCTACGTACATGTACAATCATCATGTACAACAGAATTATGGAAGAAATATGAAGAGGAAACTTATAGTAAGGGAATATGTTTAAAAATGCTAAGTTACCATCAGTACAGATGCTCATGACAATAAGATCGATTATACATTAGATCAAGTCAATACAAATATCAATTTTCTTGTATAAAAGTTGTAGGCTACACCGGATAATCAGCAATCTACTAAAATCTCCAAAAAGCGAAACCTGAGGTTGTTACCTGCCTCGACGGATTATGCGAAATATTACCATCGCTTCTAAGACAACAACAGATCTATTCACGAGCTGATAGGAAAGAGTGATACAAAATTCTATTTCCGCTATGGTGTAAGCAGACAAGTACCTGGACCAAAAGACGTAGTTGCATTTCATAATTGCATTCTAATTTTATCCTACATGTTCCCGTCATTCGTCAGGACACGTTTTAACTATGCAAGAATCCGAGACGCAATGTCCTCACACGCTACAGTTCAAACTGATATACTTAGGATATACATGTAGCTGTATGCCTATAGATCTCACTCATTTCATTTGATTGTAAATGCATATTTCACTTCAGTATTGCATGCAAAATAATGTGCATATTTTCTGAAGTACGTATGAAAATTTATGGAGTAATTCGACAGGAACATCCTATCTATTGATGAATAAATCACGACTGAAACTTTCTATACAGTAATTATAGGTACTCATTTGTTGATATCGCAGTTTTTTAGTAATCGCATAATCGAGACAAGGTCATTGGTCATTAATGGAACACGGAGATAACGGGGCGTTACGCAATCGAACAGGATTGATTGTAGTTGACTAACTTCACTTGCTCTCACATCAAGATCAATGCAAGTCACCCGATGGCTATATCTTTGACTGTCTTAGATTATCTCGGAAAAACATTTTGAAGCATACCTGAAGTTAAAAGCCTCTTCAATGTACAATATTATTTTCAAGTATAAACTTGCCTTTGTGAAGCCATTAGTTGGTGCCAATTATTCACATATCCAATATAAAGAACTGATGTAGCACTTTCTTATGAAAAAGGTAATGCTCAAAACATTACCAACGATTAACAATATTTTTTCTCATGACGGCTAAGTTCAAGGTCTTTTGAAAGTTTAGACATGTGGTTCAAGAGTCATATATGGCCGAAACTTCTTTTCCAAGTTCGTCTAGTCGGTGTGGTCTTTCCCAATACACGTGTTCCTTAGGACATCCCAAGAAATAAACAGTCAGAGGGCTTAAATCAGGGTTTCTGGCGGTCTGGGCAATCGCCATCCCTTCAAATCCATCTTCCGAGAAAGTTGTTGGTTGGAAATGCTCGAACTTCCGAAACTCAGTGTAGATGCGCAACACATTGATGGAGCAGCGTGTGCTTCAGCTTTCTTCACCTCTTCAGTTCCAGAATGAAAACAAATTCAAGCGTGGCTTTGTAGCTATTGACAGCAACACTAACATAAAAAATTAGGATCAACGATCTCATAAGGAAACATTGCTCACCACTCTGCAATCAGCGACCTTGGAACAGTAGGTCTACCTCATCGACATATTCAAATACCCTCTTCAAACTACACAGTTGTATCAGTTGTTCCCACACAGAGTAAAAGTTTCTTAATCAGACTATAGTTAAACATTCGTCGTAAGAGTGTTTGAAGCAAAAAAATAAAAAAATAACTTTTTTTCAAGTTCATGAAAAAAATTACACAGCAATCCGCGCCATTTTCTCATCTTCGCAGGCCTATAGTTGTTGAGCAAAGAATATCTCATGCAGAAAGTTTTTCTCTATTGCTCCATGGAATCTCAGTCAAGGACGTTGCTTTGCGAAGTGATGCTGAGTTGTACTCTTGTTAGATTTCGTGAATTTGAAATCTTCTTTTTTGACTCGTGAATTTTGTCCTCTTCTACGCTAGGCCTCCATGAGCAAGGTCAATCTTGAAATGAACCCGTTTCTTTGAGCCTCGCCAAACTTGATGTCATAGGCCTATGTTTGAGTGGGAACATTTCGTGCTTCCCCTTTTATCAACTGGCGTTCAAAGTATCAGATATCAGCTTCTCCACAAGCATCGTATGTTACTCGTATATATACGACCATCAGTATCAGTAGTAAGGTATCCTCCCAACTGCGCACAGCACCCCCCCCTCTGGAGCGCGAGTTGGGTTGGTGTGGTTCTGGGTCGACCGGCCGGGTGCGTCTTGGTCGACCGCCGTGGTTGTTATTGGGCGGCGGTCTTTGTTTTTGGTGTGTAGGATTGGTTGTAGGGTTACTTTGTGTTTAGATTTGGTTTCCTGATGAAATTCTGCGTCGACATGTTGTGTTTCTTGGGTGTAGGTGTGGTTTAGGTGTGTTTTTGCGTGTTTTTAAGTGAAAAACTGGCTGTAGCGGCGAAACGAAGCCTCGTACGTGAGAATGGACGCCGGATTTGGACTTTTTGGCCAATTTTGGGTCTAGGGGACTTGTTTCCAAAGTCGTAGGCCAAACAACGAAGAACTTCGCCCCCCCCCTCGGCAGCGTTCTTCCAACTTTGGTTCTAGAGATCGCAGAAAGTCGTGCAATAGCTCGTTTGAAAGCTAAGAGTGCCACAAATTCATTGGAAAGCACAGTTTGACCCTACCTTCCTTTGCTGAGGCTTGAGAGTGACATTGAGACTTTTGGTCATGTTAGAGAGCCGTCAGAGGTTGAGTTTTGTGTTTTGGGCTCCAGCGGGCGAACGAAGCATCGGACGAGAAAACTAAGACCAGATTTGGATTCAGCGTCAAATTTTGGATAACCAATGTCTAACCTCCCCTCTTGTCGATTGCATATTCACAGGACGAGTTCGGGAGAGGAAGCTCACTAAGTTGAGAAACTGGCTACAGGTAAGTCGTTTCTCTTGAGGTCCGATATCGGACTTCTGACTTTTCATTGCTGATATCAGGTAAGGAGTCAGACTTGTAGGTTAGTCAGTGTAGTATGACTGACCATTTGATGATAGTAGGCCGTAATCTTCAAACGGCTATAACTTTGCTTCTACAAGTCCTTTAGTCCTTTTGACAGCTCATGATGTGCTGTAGGTGAGAGACTACTTATAAACGTTTTATGAGTAGCACTAAAATACTGAGAAATTTAAAATCGTATTTAATGATGATGATTAAAGTTTTTGAATAAAAAGCAGTCGTTTATGAATCTCTGCGACTTGGGACGTTTCCTCTTGTAAGTAACTCCACCGGTTTTCATGTCAAAATCGGGGTCCTGATACCAACACAGTGACATGACGCACGCTATGTCCGCCCGAGGTTGAATTTGTGGGTCGAGGCCTTGGAGCTGGGATAACATCCCCTCTGAGTAATGCCTGTAACGGATTCAAGAGCCTAACGCCTAGACGATTGCTATCAGATGTTTTTGGACTTAGTCTTTCAATGCATATCAGCAAGTAGTATCCTATAAACACTTGCTATCAAATTTTTGCTCTATCTTTACGGAATCGTTACTATGACCAAAATGATTAATGCGCGTATGCTCATTGGCAAGTGTAGCTGCGGCCGCATTGCCAGAGGCAGCGAGTTAAAGAAACACATCAAAGAGGTGACGGTGGGCGAGCATGTGAGAAAAGTGTTGTTGAGGGTGTGTGTGCATCATAAGGTAGTATGTGAGGATGGGAGTGATGTAGAGTTCATTAGGAACCATAGCCAGTGCCCTAGTGGCAATATTAGTGTGCAGGGGTTTAAGTCGCGGTTTGAGGGAGTTTTTGTTAGATATGGAATAGGTAAGAGTGGCAGTGGCGACGATTGAGGGTGCGGTGGGGAAGAAAGGTGTTACCTAGGCGACTGATGAGGGTTTGAGTGAGGAAGAAGTGGAGTTGAGAGGGGACATCAAGAAGCCTGATGTTGATGTTGATTTGGAAGACGTATTGGAGGAATTGTTTGGGAACATTGGTGATCTTGAGGAGAAGGGTAAAGATGAGGGAAAGGAAGTGGGTAAGCCGTTGGCGGCATCATCGCCTCGGAGGGAGGAAGGGAACACGAGGGATTAATATGTAAGGATGAAGGATCGATTGAGGGCGGTCTAGGAGAAGAATAAAGTATTAGTGATGCGGAATGAGAAGTTGACTGCGAAGGCTGAAGGGTATAAAGTGACGAGAGAAGAGTTGGAAAGTTTGAGGCAGAAGGAGAAAGAGTGGATGGTGGAAAGGAGTGAATTGATGAAGAAAGCAAGTTTGGTGAGTAGTCTGCAGGCGAATTTGTTGAGGAAGGATGATGAGATAGATCGGATGCGAAGCGTGGTGAAGGAAACAGATGAAGTGAAGGGTGTGAACAAGAAGTTGGTGGCTGAAGTGTAGCGATTGCATGAGCGTGAGAAGTGTAGAAAAGGAAGAGTGTATGAAGTCCATCTTCCCCTCTTCAAAAATAATGTGTGCGACGCCCCAACGATCACTAGCGACCCCAATCAGACGCAGCAATGCTACCAGGGCGACGGAGTCCGATGTCTCCATATGAATATGGACATCACTGGCGAGCTTGAGCACTTCGTCGTCCGAAAAGTCCGGAAGAAAGTTCCCAGTAAGTTACTTCAACATGATCATTTCCTTGCCGCATCTAATCTCCTAATTCTTTTTTTCCTTTCAGAGTTTTTACATCAGCAGCAGGATCTTTTCATCCCGAGAACGCCCCAAACGGCTCTTTTAAGAGCCACATGGAGCAAGAGTGATAGTACCTCCTCGTGATTTGCTCTGGACATACTTCGGTCTGACTGAATCTATCACATAATTAGAAAGACTGAGTCATGTGTTTGTATCAGAGGGGTATATACACCATTGCCTCTCTTTCATTTTCATTCTATACTTCATCATGAAAACACCTAAGACGACAGTCATCTCTCCTGACAAGCCTCGGCTTAGACCGAGAAATCTATTTATTGAATTTCTAGAGATGGAGGAGCGAGAGCGAGTCTACAACAATCTTGCTAGAATTGGCTCATCAACAACTGACGATGATGCCAATTCAACAGAGTGTGGGTATATACCGCCCTCTAACAGTCAGCTCATAGTAAAGGAGGTCGATTCCGCTGACATAGAGAGATTACACGTTTCTCTCAGCGGAATCGGCCAAACCTAAGTCTATTCATTTCCCGAGAACGAACCAACGGTCTTTTTAAAGACCCCCATGGGGCAAAATATGATAGTACCTCCACGTGGTTTGCCCTGGACAGACTTCGGTCTGACTGAATCAATCATACAAATAAAAACCAAAATCACAAAGTTGCATCTGTTGTCAGTCAACTTAAACGTTGCATGTTAAGGAGGATTTCGGTATAATTCTTCCTGTTGGTGGGCGACCTCTCTTGAGACAGCGGATGATATCGTAGTGATAAGTGTGGCAAGGGAGTGTGTCATATTTTAGACCGAAACCTCTGGGGCAACTCATGTTGGGCATTTGACACAGTTCTCAACGTAGCACTTTGAACGTCAATCGGTTGAGTCTCAGCTATCTGCCACAGGTTACTTTTTAAATTCTCCATTGCGAACGTTGTCTAAGAATGAGCCATGAGTTCTTTTAAGAACTGCCTCTATCATTGAGGCTAAATGATGAAGGGATGAAATGGGAGGTCACTCATACGCCACACGTATACAAAATCACTTTCTATCTTCTCTAATGGTGCGATCTCTTTTGACAGAAAAGTATACCGATAATAAATGTGTTAACTAACCCCATATCTAAATTCCTCCATTTATTTCCATTTCTAGATAAATACATTGCAAAACAAAGACATGTAGTATGTAGGTTTATTTACAATTGAAGCACATCTACTTTATAGCGAGGAAAAGTCAAGTGGAAGAACCTTTAAGTCATTGCAGACTTTGTAGCACCTTGGTTGTTTTGGGGCATCGGGCTCTCTTCTCACGCGCGTTGTTTTTGGTGTAAAATCACCATTACTCCACACAACTTGCACAATCTTGCCTTTATCACAAGTCTCCTTCTGATCGCACTCTTCATCCCACTCGTCGACCACTTCAAAGATTTTGTTGAAGATCTCTAAGTCGGGAGATGTACCTTCCATCATGAGATAGATGAGAATGAGAAGTGTTTCAATTTTCTGACTTTTATATGTTTTTTAACAGTGAATTCCTCAACAACCAATCAGAATGATTCTAATTTAGATGAAGACTACATAAGTCGGAAGATTGTAGCTCTCTTATTCACATTATACGAACTAGCACGCCAAGATGACAAACTCAGAAACACCATGTAATTTTGTGATCATCAATGAGTGGTGTGATGAAGACAAGTGTGATCAGAAGGAGACTTGCGACAAAGGCAAGACTGTAAGAATTGTCTGGATAGATGAAGAGTGGACACCGAAGACAAGAGCGTGAAAAGAGCGCCGGATGCCCCTAAACGTCCAAGGTGATACAAAGTCTATAATGAATTAAAGGTTCTTCCGCTTGACTTTTCCTCGCTATAAAGTATATGTGCTTCAATTGTAAATAAATCTAAAGAACTACATGTCTTTGTTTTTGATATTGAATCCCTTTATCATCTATCCTCAGTGATAGAGGTAGTACTTAGGAAAAAATGATTGTATCTATCATCAACTGGTATGATTTATACTGAGCTGTCAAATGATCAGATTTTCAATATGATATTAATGATTATGTATGCTACATTACCCAGAAATAAGTGAAAACAGACAGATGAAGCAAATAAACATTTATTAAGAAACTTACAAATAATTCAAAAGTTCCTCGGAAGTCACATTGTCCCATAAATTCTCGCAACCACTGCAGTTGCACTTCAACTGCCTAAATCGTTTCTCTGCCGCGACCAACACACCATAGATGTTGTTCCATTCCACTTCATTCCGGGGTTGGGATTATGGACTGTACCAATTCCGTATATCATGGAGAAAGTTAATATCAGTTTCCGCTTTTACATCTTCCTGATTGTAGAGCAGGTACTTCCATCGCACATAAATCATTTCTAACTCTTCTTGCTCCGTTAGATCTGGAAATTCCAACCTTGGAATATCATCCAGCTTTCTCTGCATCTCCACCGTTGCCTTTTTTGGAGCGGGAGGGCAAGTTGGCATGCTTGATGCAGACACTGGTGATTGAGTTGATGGTGAATCCATGACTTTGAAATGTATGCCATAAACTTGATTTCTTAGTCATTAAGTATAAGCAAGCAACCAATCAAAATGAATAGTCAATGAATGTTGAGTATGGGAGTATATAAAAGGGAAAAATAGACTAGATTTCATTCCATATTTCAGATATATTAACACTAAGTGAACTTTTCTCTCCACTCAAATATAATCTAACTTTGCTGACGTATCCTATTTTGGTTGGAGTCAATTACTACATTCTGACTATCAAAGTATCAGATTTTGACTTAATTTCGTTGAAATGGTAAGCTAAGGATTTCATCACTCATCTCCCTTAAACGCTAGGTTAATGGCATCTTTTTCAATTTCAGGCATCTACTTCATCATCAAAGCGCTCCCTTCTCGATGAAGCTTTACAACTGTTGAGTGAAGGTAGGTTGTAAAAATAAACTATGACTTCAATACAGATGACAGAATGATTTCTCCTCCAGATGATGACAGCTCCAACTCAAGTGCGCAGTTACGGGAAGCATCCAAAACATGTGGTGATTGTGGGCATATCTTTACGAGGAAGCGCGATCTCACCCGACACATCAGACAACATGTGTGTCAACCCAAACCATCATCAATCTCCCGAGGTGAGGATGATTCTATTCAAAATGTCTCCTTTACTTGTGACTTTTGTTTCCAATCTTTTGAAACAGGTTTTGAATTATCTTCACATAGACTTCACCACACACACACAAATGATAGTTATAGCAACAGCACCTCCTCTATTCGACTAACTGAAGTATCGCTCAACAATGTAGTGAGAAATTAGCATATGAAATCCTCAGAAACTATTGCTGATTTTTCGGAGTGGTTCCATCAAAATTCAACATTGATAGATGCGCTCTTTTATAATTTAGAGCAGTTTAGAATAAAAGCGCTCATCTACCTTAAAATCAAACATGCTAAAGTTGATTATCATACTGGTGAAATAGTACAGAGGTTGGTGTTTTACATACCCTCCTCTCCTGCTACAGAGGTAGTCGATAAAGAAGCTTGGTTAAATTTTCACATCCAAGGACTAAAATTAAATATTGATACATTTAACGAGAGCGATAGTGGTTTAATTTTTGATGGCATAGAATCTGCCAAGTTTAAAATAACTCTATTAGAAAATTACCCTGGTCGAGGCTCCTTCAATCTTCTACAAACGTTAAGAGCTAAGAATGCAGTCATTTCTGTTGATTGTTAATCACAGTGTTTTAAGTATGCGGTATTGTCTATTCTCCACTATCATGATGTACAGAACAACCGTTTCCGTAGAAGCAAATATCATGAATGGGAGAATGAATTGAAGTTTGATGACTGCAATAGCGAAGACATGAAGTTTAAAGATATAGAGAAATTTGAAAAGTTAAATGAAATTAAAATAGTTGTTCACATCTGGCAAGAGGGGCCAGTATGCTAGTATATCAAAATGATAGTGAAAAGTGGCATTACTCGTACTGTCGTATTCCTAAAATGTCTCGACTATATTCCCACTTAACATCTAGAAGAGGAGAGTATTTCATATGTGACCGTTGTATGCGCCCCTTCTGGTCAAAAGATAAATTTGAAACACATTATGAATGGTGTAAGCGAGGTAAACTGCAAATAGAATCCATGCCCAAAGATGAAGAGTTTTCATATAGAGAGAAAGGTGATGAATTAAGTCCTCTTCGCGTCATCTATGCTGACATCGAATGCTGTATTGATGATAACAACCATAAAGCGGCAGCCATATCATGTTATGAGGCATGGCATGACTACTTCAAAAATAAAAATAATAAAATGCACGTCTGTCAAGGTGAGGATTGTATACATAGATTCTTACAATTCTTCGAAAGCGCTGTCAAATTTCAGCAAAAATATGATAGTGAACTCCAATGCAGATCATTGAATATGTTAGCAGATGATCAAGTAAAATTTGGAAGTTGTAAAGTCTGCCCAAAATGTAATAAAACGTTTGATGAAGATAAAATCAAGAAAGTGCGCGATAATGATCACATCACTGCTAAATTTAGAAACGCGCTATGTACAAGATGTAATTTTTCACTGAGACTGCAACGGCGTACTCTACCCGTTATTTTTCATAACTTCAAAGGTTATGACAGTCATATATTAAAAAAAATTAGGAAAAATGAAAAAGTGGAAGTTAAGTGTAATAGCTCAAACGAGAGAAAAGTTCATGGCCATGACAGCAAAAGTAGCAGTTGACAAAACTAAAGAAATAAGACAGTCTATTTTGATATAAAATTTCTAGATTCCCATCAATTCATGGCTTCATCACTAGCATCTCTCGTTCAAAATTTTAAGTCTCTTCTATTAACTCAGAATGTGAAGAAAAAATATCCTAAATTGACGGATGAAGTCATCACAAGCAAAGGAGTGTTTCCTTATGCATACTTTGATAACATTTCTAAACTTAGTGAGACTTCTCTTCCATCAATAGACAAATTTAAAAATGATTTGACTGGTGTAGAATGCAAGTTAGAAGAGTACAATCATGCTCAAGTTGCATGGACAAAACGTTTAGCGATTATATGATCGCCTATCTAAAATTAGATGTATTTTTGCTGGTTGATGTATTTCAGGAGTTTCAACGAGTGGCATTGGAAGAAGATAAATTAGATCCTGTTCACTTTGTCAGTCTTCCAGCCATGTCATTCCAGTCTGCTTTTAAAATGACTGGAGAGACCATCCATCTTTTGCAAGATCCAGAGATGTATAATTTATTTGAACGAGGAATTCGCGGTGGTCTCACATTTGTAAATAGGAATCAAATAAATCAAAAATAGTAGATGATGATCAGATTCATCCTATGTACTATGACCAGAATAATTTATATGGTAGTTCGCTGTCCAAACCTCTACCTCACTCTGAGTTTAGCTGGTTGGGTGATAATGAAATTCAGCATTTCTCTAACCCTTCAAACATACTAGCTATTCCAGATGATGGTGATTGGGATGTTATTTTGCGATAGATTTTATCTGTCCAAATAGTTTTAAAAATAAAACTGTGGATTTTCCACTTGCACCTGAATCAGGACAGCCCAAGTATAAGCCGCATATTGCCGTAAACTTTTGCTTACTCAATTTGACAAGGAAAATTATTTAGTCCACTTCTCTATCTTACAATTTTATTTGGAAATGGGGATGATTTTAAAAACAGTTCACCACATTATCAAATTTAGACAGAAAGCCTTTCTGAAACCTTATATTGATGGCAACAGCCAGAAACGTGCACTAGCCCAAAATAATTTTGAAAAGGATTTGTATAAATATAAGAATAATAGTCTTTTTGGAAAGACGATGGAGGACGTTAGAAAGCGTATTAACTATAAACTTTTGAATCATATTGATAAATTTAAAAAGTTAGCAACATCACCTCTCTTATAGAGATATATATAGATGATGAGTTGGTTGGTGTTAAAATGATAAAATCAGCAGTAGAGTTGTGCAAGCCCATCTACATTGGACAAGCTGTGTTAGATTGTTCCAAGCTTGAAATGAATCAACTGTTCTACAGAATATTAAAGCCATGCCCTCTAATTAAAGACAGACGTTTGCTGGGTGGTGATACCGACAGTTTCTTTTTAAGTATCGCTGGTTAGAAAGAGCTAAATTTCAGTGAAGTAGGAAAATCTATAGAAAAATATTTTGATACATCAAATTATCCTACAGATCACCCACTATACTCTACTAAAAATAAAGCAAAATTAGGATGCTTTAAAGATGAAATGGCAGGAAAGGAAATTAAGGAAATGATTCCTCTTCGACCTAAAATGTATTCTATGAAACCAAAAGACTCCAGTGACAGTATTAAGTGCGCAAAAGGCATATCTAAATCGATTGTTGTAAACATGAAACATAGGGTCTATAAGATGGCCTACATAAATAACAACATAACGTTTGTCAACATGACCATCTTAAAATGAAAGACACATGAGGTAAAAATTCATACATTTAGGAAACAAGCACTTTCAGCGTGGGAGGATAAGAGGTGTTAGATAGGACATAACATATCTCTTCCACATGGACATCCTGGCACAAACATATCACCACCCAAAAGAATTAGACTCACACTACCACATTCAGGAGATGTGTAAATAGATTCATTCTTAAATCAGTATTTTGATGATGTTTTTTGTTGATATTCATTGTTGCTTTATGTATCGCTTTAGATTGCACTTTCTTGTGAATATATGCCTACAGTCAGTTCATTCCCACTATATCTGTGAAAAGACTTTTCCACTTTGTCAACACTTCTTCAAAACACTTTTTCATATATATCTTTTTATTTCAATAAAATTTTACAATGACTTTACTTTGTTTTCCAAAACACTAAAGTTATGAGGGATTTAGTATCTGTCACATGAATGCGCTCATGTAAACCATTTGTAATTTTGAGAGAAATAGACGGGATAGTTTGTTTGATAACAGGATGGTAGAAAATAGATTTAAACATCTTTTCAACGATTCCATAGGAAGCGTCTTTATCATGAATGAAATTACGTAAAATGTGTTCTTTTCTCTCACCAGCAGAAATAGGTGAAATCAGATCACTTTGAATGTAGAGGTGTTGTTCATGTTTATCAAGTGTCATTGGTATTCCTACACCAATCGTGTATGAAGTAGCAAACTTATCTTGTAGCAATGAAAAGCCAGAGTTTTCAAATTGTTGCTCAATTGACATTGAATTTGATCACCCAGCTTCAGAACAGCACTTTGATTTTAATCGAAAACGAAATGTGATGTGCCTTTGCATCATATCTACTTTTCAACACTTGCTTCAACTTATGTCGTATAAATGAATTTATGACACGAATAAAGTTTTCAACTGTACTGTATAGACGCGGCATTGTATTGATACTAACTTTAGTTTCTTGATACGATTGGTAAATTTTCTTGATGCGATCACCATAGATGTCCACCCACCATTCATCATTAACTGAATCAGCTTTAGTGTGATATTCATGAGAAGCATAAACCAAAACGCTTCCAATAATAGGCGATACATGTCTTACAAAATGACGCAAGGTTGGAGAGAAAGAAACTACAAGTTTGTCATTATATTTCTGAATAACCAACTTGTCCTTCTCAGTCGTGACTTTCTCTCCATACTTCTTACCCACAGTCTCATTCCATCGTTTTACTAACTCAATAAGTGTCAAAGGCTTGACACTACGCTTTTTCAAAATGATGCGTACTTCACATTCTACAACATCTTCATCAAATATTTTAAATTTATAATGAAATTTGTTTATTCGGTTTGAATAGATTTTTGTAACATTTGCAATAGCCATTGATGTCAGATGAAGACTGTGTCCAAAACCGAGATGTGGATAGAATTCATTATCCAACCTCAATGTAAGACCTCTAGTAAAAGAGTGAAAACGATAGAAGTGTCTCCCGGGCCGTTCATAGATAGTAAACTGATAAACTTTCTGACCCTTATTTTTCATAATAGAGGCATAGCCACTATTGAATGCCTTAATGATTTTATCATCATCTGATGATCCATAATAATCTGATTCTAACTGATTCCATTCATAATTCCACTTTCCATCTGATGTTAAATTGTATGGAAACTTGAATGCATTATTCATCGCTATTCCATCATGGGTGCGAGGAGTCAGTACCATTTCTTCCAATTAATTCACATTCTGAATATTACTATCACAACAAATGCTGGAAACACCTGCTTCCCATTCACCTTCTAGAAGTAGTGGACGATTTAATTCTACTCGATAGTCTGATGGTTTATTATTGGTAAATTTATTCATAGAAGCATTACTGGGTAAGTAGATTAGAAACTAGTCCTTATTTTCACTTTCCATATTATTCACATTGGAAACATATATTTCCACACTTGTGCATTAATTCTTCATTCGAAAATGCAGTGTGATAATTGTCACAGCATCTTTATGAAAAGAAATCAACGCACCAGCAGGGTCATAAATTGCAATATCATTTTGTGGTATATAGTTTGATTTCAAGTTTGTATAATGCACTTTCTGAAAAGTATGCTCAGATAGAGTACTATTGCTTTTTGGTTGGTAGGGTATCATTGCTAGAAGTGGAGCTTCAACATCTCCCACACGTACATCTTCACCAATATTGGAATATGTCTGAAAATAGTTAATACGACGCGATAGCGATATGCTCGCGCTAGCCTTTGTTACAGTACCACTTTCAAAAGTATTTTGATCAAATCCCAAAATGTCCATTAGGGCATTGTCCATAATCAGTTCAATATTTTTCCCACTTACACTAAGAGACAAAACACCTTCTTTTTCAGAAAAAGAAATATGCTGTTCATTAATCACTTCATTCAAATAATTTATAGCCAATTTCACTAAAGTGATAATGCTAGGTGTCAACACTCTTGTTTTATGTAAGATACCACCTAAAGGATCTACACACTTTCTGTATAAAGATACGGACCATTCTGTATCAAATTGATTTGAGCTATTATGTTCCAGATAGCGCATATCAAATTTTCCATGAAGAGCTGAAGAACGATGTCGCCAGAACTGATGAAAATCTTCTGAACAAACCAATACTAGATTATCATCCTTTAGTTTATTGATTACGATATTAGTAGACCCTTAGTTGTAAGTTAATGTTGCCACTTCTTCACCATTTACTCGAAGGAGATAATCAAATTTCTTCAGCAATGTTTAAGGAGTCATGCTCGTCTTTCTTGCCTTAATCACAATCTTCTTCACCAACGTCTTTTCATTTTTCGGAAGAAATCCACATAACCGGCTTTCTCTTTATAAATTAAATTTTTGCAGCGTCTTCGATAGCAATTAGCTTTATAATTGTCATAGCTTGTCAAGGCGCTAGCAAAGTAACCTAAATCATTTCTTAAACTCGGACTCAAAGCAATAATCCAATCTTTATCAACTGCATGATACATATGATCATATTTACCATTGTGGGGAGTAAACTCGACAATGTGTCTACATGCTTTATTCAGGAAATCAAATACGAATTTTTCACATGTTGAGAAATCTTTCTTCGGCCATTTCGGAATGTAAACTCGACATCCCTCTTCACACTGATAGGCATCTGTACGTCTCATATTAATAGTCATCACTTCATGATCAAAAGTATAGATATGGTTACTGTGAACAATTTGGGTGACGCCTACTTCCCACTTCCCACTCAGCTGTTGTGTATTATCAATGGGAGTAGAAAAGATGGCAGCTCGATTGCCAACAAATCTATTTGTTGCCACATTGCTAAGCAAAATATGATAGAATGACATTATCATCTCGGTAATCTAGACATTACCAACTTGCATAACATCATGACGACTTGGATTTTGGACTCTCTACAATATATTAAAGTTGATCATGATGGAAACGTTCATTTCAAGAATTTTTATGGAAATACATCGAAAGGAATTACATTAACATGGCGACAATTTTTCAATCTTAATGATATCATGAGGGATTTAAATATTTCAAAACGTTGAAATTCATCTCCTTGGGTAATCAAGCTTGGCTTCGACATCACAAAAATGAAATTTAAATCTATCATTCTTATCTCTCCCACCTTTTTCTCATTTCGCAAATGAAATTGGGAAAAATATAAAAAATGTGTACATCGCTCCATTATGTCATTTATTCGACGCGAGTTCATCGCATTGCTACGCAAATCTTAATCAGACACCATCTTCAACACAATGTCACACTCCATCATAGGAAATCGCATATGGTTGCGACTCAACAAACAGCGAATTCAAATCTATCATTCGCAACTTTCTACCTACTTCACATTTCATCAAGGCAGTTGGGAAAAGTATAAAAGGAAGATACATCGCTCTATTTACTCATTTCTTCATCATGAAACGTCATCGCTAAACCATCGTCAACATTCTCCGACGCATCAGACTCTACACGAAAATCGATCTCGCAACATTACATCAACAAATTCCAAACACCAAGTATTATCCGGGTCGACCGCAAATGTTAGTGGTGAGGATGAGCAATTTACGGAATCTTCAACTCTTCCCAAATGGAACTGTTCAGATTCTCGGCGCCCTTTCTCATTCATCAGCGCGGTTAATGCGCTTAGAGCTGCAGCAACTACTACGACGGATATGGAAGAGGGAGAAGTGTGTGATGTCGAATCTGACTGTGGACAATATGGTGATCTCTACTCAATTGAGTGAAGATGTATCGTTTTTAAAGATTCATACCAGCAGTTTCAATTTGTGTTATGAACCAGAACTTTTTCCCGCGGCTCTCATTAGTTGCTGGTTACCTTTAAATGTTGCAATCTTTCATAATAGTAAAGTTATCATTACTGGACTGAGATCTGAAATGCAAGCAGATACGATTCTAGACTATCTAATCGAGTATGTGCATAACCAATGGATTGTAAAATAAAAACAATTTTTATTCCAACCTGATGCTTTTTATTTCAAATCACGATAGAACACACAAATCATTTTTTCATTAGAAGATGGACTACATGAAAATTTTTGAATAACAGATTTAAATTGGTGCTTATGTAAACGTTTTAAAATGAAGTACAATACGAAAGCACCACAAGTTGATGAAAGTGGATGTTGCAGTATGCGCTCATTTCGTTGATATTGACGAGTATGCTTTCGAAACCACTGCTGTATTGGTATATTCGGAGGTTGAGGAGGAGAGTCAAATAGTTCACCACGTCTGTCTTTTCCAATAAAGATAGCTTTCCAATGCTCACCTTCTAAATTCTGTGAATGAGTGTTCAATATGATAAAGATGGGATACTGTTTTACAGTAGTCGGTAAGGTATCTAGCGAATAGACATTATCAAAAGCTTTCAACGTAGCTTCATCTGCATTATGCTGCACTTTAGTCTTTAAATCGTCAGCATTCAGCAAACTCATTAGAGATTATAGTGAAGAATCACGTCACGATGCTTAGTTATTTCAATACTTGAATCAAAGACTGCATAAATGAGTACATTGATCGTCTCCGTTGGCGTTGTTTTGAACTCCAGATCCAAGCGAATATTATGAGGAACGTTAGCTGGACGATAAGGTGTACTAATATTCCTGTCGGCAGTCAAATCAAATGCATAAATAGTATATCCATTTTTAAACTCTTTCATTGTGAGTCCGTTGGTATCGTCTGTGTTGTAAAAGCAAATGACATTCATGTAATAAACATAACTACGCAGAAATTGATAAGAAGTAAAATCTGGTTTATAGGGTGGGCCAGGATGACTAACACCATTTACACGCAAAGCAATTTCACTTAAATTGTTGTGTTTGAAGTTGAAAGTATTCTTCTTGACATTACCATTGAATGCATCATTTTCAACCATTGATACCATGAGGAGCCTTGGCGCTTCCGATGGAAAAAGACCATCTTTCATAAAACTCTTTTGATCTTTAGGAATAGTAAATGTGAGAAGCTTTGTAGGTTGAATGGGAAAAATGGCATTGTTGCGGTTAAAACCCTCAGCATGTCCTCAAATTACACTTGGATTAGCCACCACTCGACGAATGTATACTGTAATATCGTCCACATGAATTTTAAATTTCACAACTGAAGCAAATGCATTCAACAAAAATTCAGGCTTATTCAATGTAAGTTTGAGTCGCATACTGGTATTACAGAGTAACAATTTTGATTGTCTGAAGAAGTCTAAATTAAGTGGACCATATAGCAGACATACTTTACTGTCTTTAATCAAAGCAGATCGCTTTACAAAACCAGTGTTTGTCTCACTATCAAATAGTGCTGCTTGATCTCTAAACCATCCTATTGCTTCCACATGACTGTTTTGAGCTGCTGGATGAAACTGTGATAGAGCATTCAAATATGCTTTATAGGGATAATCGCTTTGACCACCATCCACCTGTTCCTCTCCAAAAGTTAGGGAAATATCGCGAAATAATGTAGCCAGCGGTAAATTGTTCAGACCAACTTCTTGTGCATCTTCAGTTTTAGTTCTATCTCCTTGTTGAATTCTAAACCTCACATCAACCATCGCATAACTCAAATCAATGTAATCATCGCTAGCGCCAGGAATAAAAAATTCAATAGGACCAGTATTCTCAGCTGTACGAGGATGATAATCTACAATACTTGAACTAAGAATATCTGTCTGTGTTGTTTTTTGATCAAACAAACAAAAGCTTGAAGTTTTGCACTCCATGATTAGAAGTTATGACAACGTCGTTTTATCACTTGATGAAAGATTACAGCGCGCGACGTTTGCGTGAGTGCCTTTTCTTAGTTTTGTTTGAAGCTCGCTTCTTAACACCTCCGCCCTGTTTTCGTTTTCTTCTAACATTCATTCGTTTAGGTGCTTTCTTTTGTTGAGTAGCATCAAAAGTTTGCTGTAATATTCTTAAACCGCGTTCCTTCCCACGATTTAGTAAAGTACTCCTTACATTTTTACCACTGGTAATATCATTAACAACATCACCAGCAGAGCCAGCAGCATTATTGAAAAAAGTTCGTTTTAAAGATCTTCCGACAGTAGATAAGAGAGGTGCTACAACAGATTTCAGCGCACCAAATATGCTACCTGCACGTTGACGGCGGCTGCCGCTGTAAATTGCACCCACGCCACTTAGATAGGAGGGGTGTGAATAAAACGATGCAGTCGGATTCATAACTTAGACTTTGAAATTACAAGTTATATCTTTGCATAAATCACTGTCGATCGCGTAGATGAAAGATGTCTGCACGACGCATCCAACAGTTCATACTTGAAGGATAACCGACCCATGTAGCAAGACACCATATTTCACCTTGTTGTTTCTTACTTCGAATGATTTTCTTTACTAAATATGTTCCACTTTGAGTGACCAACTCAATCTCATCACGATAAAAGCTACCATCAATTTCTTCATTGTCGTAATCTTTCAACTTGTAAGTTGTTGGGGAGTCTTTCTTATTGATACTTGAAACTGTGAAAATTTCCGCTGTCCAATTCGGAAGATAACCTTTGGCAAAAACACTCTTAACTTTTGATATGCGAACTTTATCACCTATTTTCACATCACTTTTTGCATTATTGCGCTTGCGTTGGAATGTTTCAAGAACTCTATCTACGTTGTCAGCATTCACATCCGCTGGACTGAGTCTAATAGAATGATGAATAGAGTGATTGTAGGCATGTAGCGTATCTTGTAGAACCTTTGTCCAATTTTGTGTTAAGTTGGCAGTAAAATGTCGCCAGAAGCGATTTTTTAATAAGTGATTGAAAAGTTCAACTAGTTCAGCCTTATAAGCACTCTTTACACTAAACAGCTCAATATCATACGATCAAGTACCATTGCATCTTTAAGTTTCTTTTATGCAAAGTTGAATGTGAATATGTGAAATCGCTTCAATCACTAAACTGCTACCATGATGGTTAAATGCATCAAGACGTTGAGCAATTTTTCCCATATGTCTTTCAAAAAATTCTTCGGGATTATCTACAACTTCCATTGAATAAGAAGCAAAGTGGAAGAAACGATCTTCTACCTCTTCTTTCCCAAAATGACTGAAATGAATTTTTGCAACTAATCTCGCCATTACAATTCTAATAGAAAACGTATCCATTAACTTCAAAAATAGAGTGCTAGCATCACCAATAACTGATTTGATGTTGATCTCATCTTTATGAAAAGTTATCACATAATTGGTAATAAAGATAAGACAAAACGATGTCATTAGTTGCGAGGCCTTTCACCGATTCTTTTCAGGCAACACTTCGGAACGCGTACAATAAAAAAAGAAAAATCAAGTCATTATATACAGTTAAAATGAAAGAAAGGACGGAGTTGAAGTCACTGCCACGTAAGAGCGAGCGTTAATACAGTTTGCATCTGGACACATAAAACCGGCCGCAATGATGCTATCATTGTCGCTTCGAGAAATGGTAGCAACATTGGGTGGCGAGCGCGAACCAGCTGCTTAAAGTAGGAGATCTTCTCGTTGGCGCGATCGAACGATGTACACGTCATCGTGTGACGCGTGACCGCGCTTGTCGGTGCTGCTGAAGATCGCCTGCACTTGTCCTTCATCAGCCATTGTGGAAGGTGTTCATCAGCTCGCTTGGCCAACCACCTCTCCGTGCGTCCGACGTAACTGTCACCACAGTTACATGTGAATTGGTAAACGATGTCGGAGGCACAGGTCGGCGGCAGCGGATCCTTGAGGGGGCGAGCTTGAATCTTGGTGGTGGAGAAGACGATCTTCGGCTCGATGGCATAGAAAGCCAGAGTGGTTGCAGCACGGACTCTCATTCTCACTTCGCTTGAGAACTGTTCTCCCAAATACGGAACCATCAGGCAAGCTGGCTCCTTTCTCAGGTCCAGTAACAGCTTCTCTTTGCCTTTGCAGGCTGTACTTTTCGATGAATGAGGATGGATAGCCATTATCGCGTAAAGTTTCAAAGAGAAACTTTATTTCAGCATTGAGATGCTCGGAGCTGCAGATCGGTCTCGCACGATCGCAAAGATTTATTACTAAATTTCTTTTGTAAGAAGTAAGAACAAAGCTAAAGAAATGAAGGTAAAGACCTGTCCACGTCGGTTTTCTATGAATACAGGTCGATAAAGAATTGTCGTTGTTTTTTATGACTAACACATCCAGAAAGGGAAGTTTTCCGGCCTCAGCCGATTCTTTAGTAAAATGAAGATTAGGATGAACGCTATTTATCATGGAGGCGAATTTAGTGATGTGATTTTCATCATTAAAGACAACAATGTTGTCATCTACATAGCGAAAATAGTGCATCGGGCTATAGCACTGACTATTTTTGAAAAGATGATTTTCAGCATAACCCATAAAAATGTCAGCTAAGCAGGGATCGAGAGGGCTACCCATGGCGACGCTATCTTTTTGAAAATATAATTTGTTGTTGAATTTGAATTGGATTTTACTACTGCACAAAAGAATGAGGGACTTCAGCTTTTTAATATCTAGTCTAATGTCAATGTTATATTTGTGTTCAATAACTTCTATGAATTCAACGGTTTCCACCAGAGGCACGTTGGTAAAGAGTGATGTGACATCAAACGAACAAAATATTTTGCCACTTAAATCTATAGAGCGAATGCGATTGATAAAATCAAACGAATCTTTTAGAGTATGATTGCATACTGCTTCACAAAGGGGCGCGAGGATATCAACGAGCCACCTAGCTAATTTGTGATATGGCGAATTAACCATACTAAGAATATGGCGTAACGGTATCCCTTCTTTATGAAGCTGAGGGAGCCCATACATCCGAGGTATGACGGTGCCACGACTTTTCAATATGTTGGACTCCGCATTAGTGATTATTTGATTCCTAGTTAGCTCTGAAATGGCTTCGTTAATTTGTTTTTCAATTTTAGGTGTCAGGTCGATCCCGAAATTATCAACTTCGAATTTATTAGAATCATTCAAAATGTCTTGCATCTTCTCAACATAGTCGGACTTGTTCATTAAGACGACTGCATTTCCTTTGTCGGGACTAGCGATGACAAGATCCTTATTTTGCTTTAATGATTTTAGGGCGTTCATCTGATTTTTATCTATAGGACTTTTAATAAAGCGACAGTTCACAAGACAGTTCTCAAGCGAAGTGAGAATGAGAGTCCGTGCTGCAACCGCTCTGGCGTTCTATGCCATCGAGCCGAAGATCGTCTTCTCCACCACCAAGATTCCAGCTCGCCCCCTCAAGGATCCGCTGCCGCCGACCTGTGCCTCCGACATCGTTTACCAATTCACATGTAACTGTGGTGACAGTTACGTCGGACGCACGGAGAGGTGGTTGGCCAAGCGAGCTGATGAACACCTTCCACAATGGCTGATGAAGGACAAGTGCAGGCGATCTTCAGCAGCACCGACAAGCGCGGTCACGCGTCACACGATGACGTGTACATCGTTCGATCGCGCTAACGAGAAGATCTCCCACTTTAAGCAGCTGGTTCGCGCTCGCCACCCAATGTTGCTACCATTTCTCGAAGCGACAATGATAGCATCATTGCGGCCGGTTTTATGTGTCCAGAAACAAACTGTATTAACGCTCACTCTTCCGTGGCAGTGACTTCAACTCCGTCCTTTCTTTCATTTTAACTGTATATAATGACTTGATTTTTCTTTTATTGTACGCGTTCCGAAGTGTTGCCCGAAAAGAATCGGCGAAAGGCCTCGCAACTAATGACATCGTTTTGTCTTATCTTTATTACCAATACGATTACGGCCAACAAGTGTTTTATCACATAATTTTGAATAGTTCCCTTTAAGCTTTGTCTATGAAACTTTAGTGTTCCACAATCATTTGAGAAAGACATTATCATCCTTCATCTATCCCACCCGTTGCATGAAAACAACAAATCTCTTCATAAAGCATTTATTAAACGACTTTGACAAGCATGGATTACAAATTTTGGGTTTGAAACAGATAAAATATATACAGTTGGTAGCTATCATATAAAGAGCAATGATGACCAAACATTACTTTAGCAGTGTTGAGATATGGAGGAAAAATGCATTGATTATGAATGTAGCGACTACAACGAACATTTTAAATAGGAACACTCAATTCCTGAAAACGTTTAGTGACTTCATGATAGTGTTGATTAACTCTACTATCCCAAGGTGGAAGTAGAATATCATTGATGATTAGATTTGGAAATAGTTTCTTCTCCTTAGTAGGATTATTGCAAAAGATACATACAACATTAAAAGCTGCTAACCATCGATTAAAGTCAATAAGAAGAGCACATTCATTAGAAAAGCCATAGTCTTGCAACTATTGCTGATTAAGTCCATGGATGTGTTTTCTCGCCCAGCTATCAGCGTTGGGATCACACTTGGCATGTTGATGGTAGACACTAACAATTTGATACGACCAATTGTCCATAGCAATAGCACTGAACTCCTGTACAGGTTCACCCGCACAATCCATAAAAATGATGATAGCTGACTTTACAAATTTCTACTCATCTGATGAAGAGTCCTATAACATATTACAAAATGATGAAGTACATTGATGCTGTTCACGACAAAATACACAAATAACATGATGGCAGCGAAGAAGTAAAATGTCCACGTCTACGACACTCAAAGCACATGAGCGAATTGTCATAAGGTAAAGATAGGTAAGGACTACTGATTCTATTTCTTTGGCTTGCGTTTAGGGGCAGCATTCTTCTCTGACTTGCGCTTTGTACCACTCTCGTTGAGGATTTGATCAATAATGTCATGAACTTCTGGTTGCTTTGGTATATATAGGATGGATTGAGCATGCATCGATATGGAGGCTAATTTGTTGTTCTGGTGATAGCCACAATATATTCCACTGATAGCAAAACCAATATTCCAAGTGCCTTCTGCGAGGTCTTCACATCTGATGGGTGTCACTTCATCTCCTTCCTTTTTTATAGTATGAGCACCAATGCGATAGTGGTAAAGAAAGCTTTTTAATATCCCATATCTTTCTATATGGAGCATCATTGTCGTCTCTCGCCTTCCATTCCTTGCTAAGGGGAGTAGGGATGTCCATATTTAATGTTGCAAAGTCTTCAATGATATCGAGTTGGCGAAGAATGTATGGATTCACAGGAATGACTACGTAGTCCCCATACTGATTGTTCAATATCTTCACTTCAGTGGAAGGAATCATTCCCGTTTGCAATACTATACTATGATCGTAATAACGTATGGCTTGTCTAAATTTATGCTATAGTGGGGTAGGATTATGTACCTTTGTTGTCTCTTCTACTGGTCTCAACATAAGACGATCTGATTGTAGAGATGCTTGTAACGTCTGAACACTATCTTGTCCTGTAAATGTAGTAGATGTAGTAGATGCCTGAAAATAAAAGAGATGCTATTAAGTTAACACTCAAGGAAGGAGAAGAAGGAAGGTTCCGACTTACCATTTCAGATGGATAATATAATAGGAATGTAGAGGGAGAACGTGCGACGGACACCTGTGCGACTCAAAGATAGAATGATTGTCACTCTGAAAACCTCATTATTTATAGAGAAATGCTGGATTCTCATTGGATGTGCTCCTCATTGGCCAATGACATCAAGCTGAATCCAAATCTGGTCTTAGTTTTCTCGTCCGATGCTTCGTTCGCCCGCTGGAGCCCAAAACACAAAACTCAACCTCTGACGGCTCTCTAACATGACCAAAAGTCTCAATGTCACTCAAGCCTCAGCAAAGGAAGGTAGGGTCAAACTGTGCTTTCCAATGAATTTGTGGCACTCTTAGCTTTCAAACGAGCTATTGCACGACTTTCTACGATCTCTAGAACCAAAGTTGGAAGAACGCTGCCGAGGGGGGGGGGCGAAGTTCTTCGTTGTTTGGCCTACGACTTTGAAAACAACTCTCCTAGACCCAAAATTGGCCAAAACGTCCAAATCCGGCGTCCATTTTCAGGCACGAGGCTTCGTTTCGCCGCTACAGCCAGTTTCTCACTTAAAAACACGCAAAAACACACCTAAACCACACCTACACCCAAGAAACACAACATGTCGACGCAGAATTTCATCAGGAAACCAAATCTAAACACAAAGTAACCCTACAACCAGTCCTACACACCAAAAACATAGACCGCCGCCCAATAACAACCACGGCGGTCGACCCAGAGCAACGCCAACCCAACTCGCGCTCCAGAGGGGGCGCTGTGCGCAGTTGGGAGGATTCCTTACTACTAGTATCTAGCATGCCGACAGGTATTGAAACTGTTCCTGTAATTTGAATCATCATAAACTCGCACACGAGTAACTTATTCAAATTTTCTCTCAGCTTCTATTCAAATATACAAATTTTCTGGGCATCATATTTGCACGAGCAAGTTTTGGTAATGCAAAGCCTAAATTTGCAATCGAGGATATGCTCACCATGATAAAAAATAAGCGTGTGGTGTTTAAAAGAAATTCACATGACTCGAATTGTGCTAAATAAGGTAGTATTCAAATATAACATCTGGCAGTTAATGTTTGAAATAAATTGTGACATCAAGCATTGCTGCTGCAAACAGAACTTAAGGGTCTCATCACTACGTATGATGAATCAAATTTCATTTTGAACCTTTTCTATTTAAATGACAGTGAGCTAAAGCCAGATGCAACCTTAATGGACATGTGTTTCGTCAATTTCTTCATATTTCGCACAGCAAAACATCGGTTTATGCTAAATAGATAGCTGTGAGATAGAAAGTTGGTTGACAAAAGTCTCTGTATCAAATACAACAAATGTCGGAGATCTTTTGCAAGTTGTGCTTTGATTAGTCAGGATGAACCATTCAATAGCTCACCATTTAATGAGCTATCATGCGTATAACATAAAATGGATAGCAGCAGTGCAATTCTGTCCTCCTTTTGGCGTCTTCAGATTGCGATGGACATCGGTTAATAATGCTGATCAGTAAAAATTGAAGTGGGGGACGAAACGGGCCGGGACCTCCTCTCCCGGCCCGGACCGGCGTGCCGGGGTGAAGTCACTCCTCGTAGGAAGAGGCAGCTCCTCCCCCCTTTCAAAACTCTAGAATAAACAAATACAGACTTCAACAAATAGAGCCTTGCTGTGTGGAGGCTAATATGCATAATATTCCGAGTGAAAGTTTGCATTGAATGCCAAAATTTATCTTTGAAGAGGAAGTTCCGGCTTATTCCCGACTCATCCTGCATGCGCTTTAAAATCACAGTCCAACTCAACGACAACACACGTGTGTATTTCTGAAGTCTGCACTCGGCAACTTTAGATTGACAAATTAGTTGATTTACAGCATCTTGTCAAAACCCCAAAACAAACAATAAAAAAGCATATTAGAAGGGGAATTACTTTGGACTAGTTCAATACTGGGTGCAGTGGCTTTCATATTACGAAGTTGTTTTCATATTACAATACTGAATAATACATAGCTGTTCCACCTGAAAGTGAATTACCAAATAAAAAAGAAAAAAGCAAATGTGGCTAAATTTAGTTTGCAAGTGACGAAAGGTCGATTTTTCTACCACAGTAAAAATTGGCTTAAATTTTTCAGTTTTGTCTTTCTTGGTTCATATCCACTATTTAACATATTGATAGACCTAAATGAACATGATAGCAGCTAAATCTAAGATAAAAAAATTCCGGCACTAATGGGTTAACTCTAATTTTCAAATAAGATTATGCAGTCGAAACTTAAAATCTTTATTAGAAGCATCACCAACATAGCATGCCTTAAGCTGCTTGCATTGTATACATGTATACATAACATGATATACAACAATAAACAATATAATAGCGCCCATACTGTACAACAGGAATGATCATTTGCTAAACACTGAACAGATGCCAAGCGGAAATTAAGCTGATTATCAGGGAAACTTTATGAACCACACTATAATGTAAATCATTGCAAATCTTCATGGAAAAGTTGAAATCTCACCGTGATTCTTGTCTGAAATTTGAAGTTTTTCATTAAATTTTCATTTGCATGATTTTATGATTCTATAATTTAGCGCTGCTTCATTGAAATTGGACATAAACTGAAGATGGACAGGCGTGAAGTGTAATATAAACAGCGAGAAATTGAAAGTGGAGTTGGGCCGGTCACCTCTCAAGGAGAACTGACAATCGATCTACTGTACGCGTAACGGAGTGGACACTGAGGGACGGCGGAAGAAAACGAGGAAGACAAAAACAAAGGTGGAGAGACGAGCTGCTCAAGATCTTCTCGACAATCGCGAGGGACAGAAGTATGTGGTCCAGGACGAGGAGGGCGGCCATTTTTCTGAACGGATGAAAGCGGCTACAGTAAGTAAGCAAGGTAAGCTTCATTGAATCTGAATAGTATGAGTAACCTGAACCCATCTACATCACATCGTTGAAAGTTAATTTTAATCATTGTCATCATGTTTTGCTCTTTCAGTGGCAGATAGTTTGTGATGTGATCACGCTTAAGAAAGTGTTCTCATTAATAAAGCTGAGCTTTTAAACCCTCAAATAGCTCATTTGACAAATAGGGGGCCTACTACTTTCGATTTCCAAGGTAGTCATGACACGGAGGATTTGTAGAAAAGGCCTACTATATCATTCTATCTGGCTCATGATCATCCGTGAAATTTTCTTCAAAACTGCAAAAATTTGCTTATCTCACATTTGGCAGTGGGTGCGAGTGGAAATATAATAATAGGTAATAATGTAAGTGAGTAGCAACTCAGCATTTATTAAATCCTCAATGTGCATACAGATTTTATCGATTTTATTGAATGATATCGAGGTGAACATGGTTGGAATATATTGTTGCGTATGAGATATCCAATTTTTTGTAGTTTTTATGAAATACCACGGAGTTGACTGATCATGATATGGTACTCGTACAATGCAGAAGAGATATTATAGTACATCTTTTACAGATCCTCCGTGTTATGACAGCCTAGGAGAGGTAATGTTTGTTAAGTTAGAGATTCGAATTACCGTGAAGACTTCCATCATAATGCGGTTCATGAAATTTCCTTTATCATCATCATAATTTCCGCTTAGTTACGATGTTTGTTAGTAAGTATTTATTCCTTTTGATATACAACTTGCTACATGCTACTTAAGTGGCTTCATGTCGGTAGTATATAGATTTGCAAAGATTTAGCTTTTAAAAAACTGCTCAATAACTTTTTGGACCACAGGAACGTAATCTCCCTAAAAAACTGCATCTTTTCACATAAAAATTCACTGCACATAGATTAAGTACATTAGGTAGAGAGGTAGCTCTGCATTTATTAAATCCCAAATGTATACATGTATACCCGAGAAAAAAAGTTCCACTTAACTTAGAAAGTCAGCCAAATATTCTTTACAGAGTACTTAACAAGTACTTATTAGGTTTTTGGAGTCCTACTAGGTTAATTCGGTTTATAGCTAAGAGCCTTTCAAGTTTTCAGACAACTTTTTAGGATTAGTAAGCACTCAACAGTTACTTAGTAGGTTTTCTGCATCTAGCTAAGTTAATTAGGTTTATACGTAGAAACCTACGAAGTTTTCAGACAACTTATTAGGAATACGTGTCTAATAGTTGATGGCAGCTGACGGGAGGTTGTTTAACTTCATAGTGAATCTCACTTCCGCTTGCGTCGTCTCCCCGAAAAAAGATTAGCTGCTAAAAAATATGTACAGTCTGTTTGCTAAAAGTTATGTACAATTCCGAGCTTTCGCGAGCCGGCTCGCATTATCAAGGTTTGGCAGGAGTGAGGGCACGTTCAACGTCTGGTCATTTCATGTCTTCGGTTGAGTGCTGGTCTTTGTTCTTCAATATGATTGGCTTCTGACAGTCTCGTCTCTATCGGTGATCTGCACCTGTCAATAATCTTTAGCTGGAAGTCTGTGATCGCCAGATGTCCATGATGGTATTGTCTTGCGTGCTCTGCCAATGCGGTATCCATGCTGTTATTTGATAGGCTGCGCTTGTGTTCATTATATCGGAAATTGAAAGGTCTTGACGTCTGACCTATGTAGCTGCCATGACACACACGTCTTCTTCTCGATGAAATTTATCAATGATAGCTGCACGAAGAGAATCAATAAAATCATCAAGAATTATGATTTGCCGATAAAATTAGGAAGCCAGCCTGCCTCTAGTCTCAAACAATGTCTCAGTCGCAAGGAAAAGAGTAAACATGACAATTGCGAAGTCTGTGATCGTTTGGGGTGTAGTTTTGCCTGCTCTGATAAACATCTAGTATATCCATAGAAATTGACAACAATAAAACCTCTAGAATGGAAATTAAGCTTCATGCAATGCACAATAACGGCACATAAATCGCACGCATTTTCACTTAGATGCACCTGCCAACGTCTGTATCATTGGGTTAGAATCAGTCACATGAGTAAATCGAAGCCTTTAATTGGTTCTTCATGCCCCAACTTAGTTCCCTTGGATGTGCCGCGACCTTGAGTCAATTTCCATTCTAGCGAACTTCAGATAAACAGTTTATTTCTATGAGTATATCGATTTACTTGCAAGTTGTGTCATGGCAGCTACATAGGTCAGACGTCAAGACCTTTCAATTTCCGATATAATGAACACAAGCGCAGCCTATCAAATAACAGCATGGATACCGCATTGGCAGAGCACGCAAGACAATACCATCATGGACATCTGGCGATCACAGACTTCCAGCTAGAGATTATTGACAGGTGCAGATCACCGATAGAGACGAGACTGTCAGAAGCCAATCATATTGAAAAACAAAGACCAGCACTCAACCGAAGACATGAAATGACCAGACGTTGAACGCGCCCTCACTCCTGCCAAACCTTGATAATGCTAGCCGGCTCGCGAAAGCACGGAATTGTACATAGCCTTTAGCAAACAGACTGTACATATTTTTTAGCAGCTTATCTTTTTTCGGGGAGACGACGCAAGCGGAAGTGAGATTCACTATGAAGATACGTGTCTAACCTGTTAAGTTACATTTGATTTTTTCTGGAACTTCAAAAGACAGCAAGGTTTATGCGCGGATCATGCTAGAATTATGGAGACTGCTCGACTCAGAGTCTAAAAAAGACAAAAACAATCGTATGACGAACATAAGCTCATTGTTGTGGACCATATAACAGCTGCATGCATAGAATACTGGACATTTGAAGTACAACTCACGGTTTTACTACATGTATTTAGTTCCACATATTGGGCTGTGCCTGGAGCGAATGTCAAATATAAAAGCGCAACCGAACTGATTACATTATATGGCTATTAATATCAAAAAGATAAATATAATCGTTTTTTCAAAAACGGCTCGATGTAAATTTGTATAGTTGGTCTTAAATTAGTAGCATGAATATTCTTGGCATCCTAGATTAAAAAATATCCGCCCCCAATTTTTGTAAATCTGCAATATAATCGATATACAGGGTGAGTCATAATGTGCGCAAAACTTTGGTGATGTCCTGTGATTACTGAACGGGGTACTCGACATTAATTTTAATGCCATTTTGTTCACATTATGACTCACCCTGTAGATCATTGAAGTATATATCGAATTTGAAAAATCAGTGAAGTTGATTATCTCGAAAACGGCTCGATGAAAATTTGCGTAATTGGTCTTGAAATGTTAGTATGAATATCCTTAACATCCTAGATTTAAAAGCATCCGCCCCCAATTTTTTCTAAATCTGCAGTATAATCGATGTTGATTATTTTATAGTATCGATTTTGAAAAATCAATAAAGTCGATTTTCTCGAAAATGGCTCGATGAAATATTTTTTATTTTTTTAGTTCTACTTCTATTCCTCTTCCTTACATCATTAGACAAACAGATTTGACCCCCAATTGTTTCGACCTTTTTCGCCTCTCAGCACCACCGTGGAAGCGATTCACGTAACCATCAACGCATCCTCTGATTTCTCCACGAACAAGAAGCATATCTTCCGTCAATTCCTTCAATCGACCAACTGGGCGACCTGAATGATCACTGGCTGTGAGAGAAGGCAACTGCTGATGTCGCATAAAGCGTATCAACATTTGGTGTGCTTGCCCCCGGTTTCCAGTGACTGACAGCTTTAAAACGCGATTAAAATTTTCGAAGGTAGTGGCTGACGTAGTGGACAGTGATCTTACCTGCTCAACCAAGTGACAGAGCGCATGTGTAGACATAGTCCGTACACTTTCACCAAAAAGTTCAACAATGCCTTCCTGAAACTTGCGGATAAGGGCATCGCACTGAGTTAAATATGACAGAGGAACATGTTCGTCGGACAACACGTACATGTATGTGGCAACAGCCAAAAAATAATATACAGAGAAAATGCTGATAGATGACTGTCTCGTAGAAAGTATGTGAAATGCAATGGGACCAACGTAGAGTAAAAATTCTTATGTTCTTGGGACTTCCACATTGAGAATTCAGTCAGGACATTTCTTGGCTTTCTCCTAAAATGATGTGGAACCTTGAAACGCTCAATAATTGAAGACAAATTGACGGCATCGATAAGTTTTCTACCCAATACTGCAGATAAGAAGGATTTTGCCACACCGAGGTGCACTAGATGCATGATGTCGAATGAAAGATGCGTAGGTATAGTGATGATTTTGGATAACGCTGTCCTTCCTTTCACTCCTTTGACAGGTAGTTGAGGAGTAGCTCGTCGGAGATGGGCTGCATACGTCGAGGGTGACCGAAAACCGTGACTGTCGTCATCAAAAGGAAACTGAATTTTCCGATACTCGTGACTGTACGATCCTGCGACTAAACATAAAGTACAACCGTACCTGAAAATGAAAGACTTGTTACTGAAACGGTTGCAAATGACACATCAGTTATCGCGATCTTTGAATTTAACCATTCAGATGAATGAATTTATGATCGTCTGTTATGTATACATCAGATCGTTATTTATTTACAGTATCAAATTGTAAGATATAAATGTACATTAATAAGCTGAAAGCCGAAATATCAACATGTGCATGTATGTACCCATTTAGACTTACTTCGAGTTGAATGCTTGCACGTTACAAATACTTGACTTTGCAGGCATGTCAGCAGTAAGGGCAACAACGTGTAGTCTAATCGTTCGATTTTCATATACAAAAGGCTGACCAATTTGTTGAGAAATTCTAGAAATATAAACTTCCCAGTTCGGTTTTCCATTTCCAATGAACAAACCTGAAAAATAGAGCATAATATATTTATACGAAAATAATTTCCATCTTGTCACAGCGGTGACTGTGAAATAAATGATGACTTAAGGTTAAGAAGATTTGGACTACCAACCGAGTTTGAACAAAAACACCGGCCAAACATATGTTTATGTATTGTCTAAATAACATCAATATTCAGTGATCTTGTAGTTTAGAGTGAAAGTACAATCTCGTTCAGTGATTGAAATAAAGCCATGCTTCGCATCGTCCCGTCAGCCAGTTTGTGTACCAGGTCTAACTTAACTTAACATGAGCTTCAAACGAAGTCTACACAATGACCTTCAATATATAAGGTCAATTAAGTTTATTGGGCAGCAATTCTGTAAATATTGCATAATATTTCAAAAAATATACTACTTGACAATATGTGAGGGAGAATCGATAATGCTGTCATACCCTAAATTACTGAAAGTTTTAAGAAGACTGGGTCTTCTGGGGATAATCTGTTGCTATTGCTTGTGTATTTCTTAAATAATCCATCAACATAGAGAAGTTAGTGTCAATATGAACTAAGCGGTGATACAAAAACTCAAGAAGTGAGAGAACCAGAGACTCATGAGAACGCAATATGCTGAGCATGGAACAGCACACAATATCAATTGAGTGATGTCTTACCTGCTAAAACTAAATTTTCAGCCCTTCTTCTCTCTGACTTCGATAAATTGATCAAAGAAAATGCGATAGGCCAAACTTGTAGACGTCGTGAAAGGATAGGCGACATGCCATCAGTGTGCATCAATAAATATATCGTATCATTTTGGACTTCAGAGAAACCATAACCATTGTTTATGTCACAAATGATTGTTGAATCGTGACCACATACTTGTAAAGTGTTCGAAGATGGGAATCGTTTCAAAATAGTGGCGATCTGTTTTGCTATTGACAGGATGAAAATAGTTCCATTATCTACTACAATTTGTTCATCATAGGCCACCTCGTTATCCTTCATCTGATAATTACTTGGACATCTGTTGGGAGCTGGAAGAATATCGGCAATGAGATCCAAAATGACAGATCTTGCTGCATCTGAAAGACGATTTTTTGACGATATAGTCTTAAATCGGTCTTTGAACTGAGACACTGTCAAGTTGCAACCATCCCTATGTGATTCGTCCTCTTCGTCTGATGCTGAAGATGGATCATCACTGAATGTCAACTGTAAATCGTCTTCTTCAAATGGGACAGGTGACGAAGTCCGTAATGGATGAAAATTTGTTGACACGGACACATTGCTCTCGCTTGTACCTGGCACTTGATTTTGAAAAGCATGTGAAGTAGTGATGCTGTGAGGATGCTCCTAAAAATTGAAAGGAAATTTCGTGTGACCAAGAATTTTCGCACTCAGTTTGTTAATCAAGAAATGAAGCCCTAAAATTACAGATGGTTAGCTTATGCCACTGAAATCATTGATCACTCGGTAACAAAAAAATAGTATTGCGTTTCAGGATGAAATAAGGTTAAAACAATATTTTTTATTAAATACCGATTAATTAATTTTAGACATAAATTCGTTATGATAAAGTAAAATTATAAAGCGATCATTCTTGCACTTCATTTCCTCTGATGAAGGCGTTCCGTTAAATGTAGGCATGTGCCTCCATTTCGTGTGTTTACCAATTCTGCATCTATAAAGGCAAGTTCATTTTGAAAAATATTTTTTATATATGTTAGATAGGAGCCCGAAGCGCTTTGACTGCCATGCTTCCAACCACTTAGGCAAGTCAGCATGGATTGATGTCTCGAATTCCTTGACTGACAAATGCGATGACATTCATTTGTAGATGTATCCCGCTTGTATTTTTAACTGCTTTTAAATTAAACTTGTGTAAAAGCTATAGCACCATCAAGTTACTGTAAAAAATTGTACATGCACCGGAATGCACTGCGACAAGGCTTTGCCTTCAGGAATAGCTACAACATGAATTTTTGCTAAAAAGGGTGCATTTTCAAATTCCTAAATAATCTAAGTTATTGCCTAATATTATGCAATTGTCAACACATGGATGATAGCATGGCTTAAGTAAAGGGAACATCACATAAAGTCACGCTGTCACATGTAAAAAAAGGCCCATACTACGAAATACTTCTTGATCTACCAAAAAAACGAAAAATAAACGAATACCATTCGATAAAAGCGAAAAGTAGGGCATATTTCGAAAAGAGAATATCTGGGTGGTCTGTTTACATCAATCATCTTTGCATTTTAGTCTTTTGCTATTCATATTTCGATTTTTTGAGTTATACCTCTGATGCTCTGTAACACCAGATGTTATTGTTGTAGGTCGATTTACTTGATCTTTCTATAGGTTTTCTATTGGTTCACCGCTCAACCCCCTTTGAAAATCCTGCCTACGTCCCTGCATGTACTGAACATAACCTGAAATATATTTTTATATCCAGAGACACCAGGTATTCACTTCATCCAACCAATCTGAAACACAAACCTATGATATTTCCCATTAGTCCGGGAGCTAGCGTGAAGTTGTGCAGGGAACGAGGTAGTACATAAAACTTTCACATAGCATAGTACACCTCTAACCTACTGCAAAACTTCGCGTCTGCCGGATCAGATCATTTGCTTTTCAGAAATAGAGAGGATAACACAATCCTATGTATTTCCAGTGGTAAAATTGTGACATTTAAGGTGTTGACTCCATTTTTTCGAATTTTTGCTCATAAAAGTTACACAAATTGGTATTTTGTTGAACTGGTTATTATAGAAATCATCTACAGATCATGATCTTTCAAAGGAGTTATCATTCAGTGACAGAGGATGAAGTAAAGTGTACAAACAGACACTTTTCGTTAAAGTATATCAACAATTTTCCTGAAATTTCTATGTTAAAATTTGCAGTTACACCAACGAAAAGTGTCTGTTTGTACACTTTACTTCATCCTCTGTCACTGAATGATAACTCCTTTGAAAGATCATGATCTGTAGATGATTTCTATAATAACCAGTTCAACAAAATACCAATTTGTGTAACTTTTATGAGCAAAAATTCGAAAAAATGGAGTCAACACCTTAAATGTCACAATTTTACCACTGGAAATACATAGGATTGTGTTATCCTCTCTATTTCTGAAAAGCAAATGATCTGATCCGGCAGACGCGAAGTTTTGCAGTAGGTTAGAGGTGTACTATGCTATGTGAAAGTTTTATGTACTACCTCGTTCCCTGCACAACTTCACGCTAGCTCCCGGACTACATCGAACTGATTATGGAGCAAGAAATATTTACATACCTCATCATAACTCGTAGATGAATTACTGGATGTCGTGGGCTGTTTCGAAGTTACCACGTTGTAGTACGAGGTTTTCCTTCGGGCTCGGCCTTGCCTTATAGTAATATACTTTTTTCGATCCTTAAATTAAAAAAACGTATTATCTTACTCATGTGGTAGCTTTCGTTTGGAAATACCGTAGCAATGCAAGGGATATATATCAACTTAACACAAAGTAAAAGGTTAAATGGCCTTCTAACGCACAAGAATTTTAGGGTAATTTCTGATCGCAATTTCGTTCTATTGAAATAGCCTTGACAAATTACGTTTCACTTATCCAAAATAACTTAGACTAGAATTGTCGACTGCATGTTGCAGTGGCGGATAACTCGAGCTTGCGGGAACGAAAAATTTGTTTGAGTTATCCGTGATTTGTATTAGTTAGTACACAATTAGTTAAAACACATGTAAAATTAGTTAGTGCGCAATTATGATTCGAAATACAATTAATCAATGCTAAAATTTACATATGCAGGTAGGTATTGATCTAATATAAACTTGCTTAATCTAATCAGTATGGACTAAAATGTACAAAACCTACATGCACTGCAATTCATGAGATTGATTAATATATCTACATGCATGCCTAATAAGCTTACAATATCAAACTTATCATTTTAATCTACAATTATATAGTCTGAATTACAATTGCTTGCATATACAAAATTACCCATATATTTCTAACCAGATGAGTACAGTATTTCCCATTTTTTGAAGTGAAATCATTTTCATACACCAAGTTAAAACTTGAAAACCAGAAACCATTAAAACAATATTACTGCATTCTAATTTCTAGCTTAACAAAAAACACACAGGATGAAAAAAGTCAGTGATAAGACAACGATCTTTCGAATCAATTTCATGCCTGAACCGATAGAAACACAATTTAATGTTTTACGTGCAGTACAGAAAGCTGTCAGTGTTTATCTAACGATGCAATCGGCATTAAGGTTGATTCAGGTTAGTTAAATGAACACGAGGGGGATATACTCAGAATTGTTTCCAGATGTGAGATATGCTCATTTATGCAGTTTTGAATGAGTTACAACGGAATTGACTGATCATGATAGTAATGCAGAAGGAATTACAGTATTTTACAGATCCTCTGCATGCATCCTTGGATAGGTAATGTTTACTAAATTAGCAACTCGATGACCTGCTCTTCCTTTCATGCTGAACCTCAAGAGAATCTTCTCAAGCATGATTATATCATAAGCAACCTGCCACTGGTAGAGAAAAATAGCAGAATCAAAGACAATGATTTCAATTAGCTCTGAAAGATGTAAATGGGTCCACATGACCATTCAGATTCAAGAAATGAAACATGAATTTAGTGAATCATAAATTCATAACGATGGAAATTGAATTAAAAAAGAAATTTCAGACACGACAGCATTCCAATAGCTCGACTTTTTCATGAACATTAAATTACTATGCCGTTCATTAGATTTCATTGATCATCAGCATAATTTCCGCTGAGTTACAATGCTTTTTATCGAATGTGCATTCCTTTTGATAACCATATTACTTGTGACGGGGAGTCATCTCGGTAGTATCTAAATTGGCAAAAATTTAGCTTTTTCAAAACAATTCAAATAATTTTTAGACCGCAGAGATGTAATCTCCGCAAAAAACTGAATCTTTTCACACAAAAATTTACAGGTACTTTTTTTGAGTCGACACTCTACCTACATACTTACGCTATGTCACTGCATACAGATAATTTTTTGAGTCGACACCTGCGATAAATATGCACACTTACTCTATGTGGGGCATCTTTTGTACTCAACTCGACTTCATCTAATAAAATCGGAACTGCATGCACATTAGGAATTTAATTAAAACTGAGTTGCAACAGTACCTAGTAGATTAGCTCTGTGTGACAGCTTGCAAGAACTAATTATGAATAGCACTTGAATAAGGTAACAATGGTGACAGCATGGATTGCAGATTTTATCAGCAAGTGACACGGAGTCTACATAAATGCTCTTTTTGAAGCAAGATCGACTGTTTTCAACACATGTTCGGCAGGTTGCTCTTCCTGATTTGTCCATCAATTGCTGTGAATGACCTACTTGTATGAAACAATAAAATGCAAATTGACCATTTTCATTGTGTCAAATCGCATTTAAATTGGCAAAAAGAAAGTAATATTTAAAACAATAAATTCTCGCGGTCTACTGGACTATGTAGGACAAATAGTTGCTATTGTTGCCAGATGACTTCAATGAGATGAGATGAAACTGCATAAATGTCACCAATTTTTTGTGCCAATCAAATGAACACAATAAAAAACATGTGCAAAATCTGTTGTGTCTGCCATCTCTTGAAACTGGCATCATCTTAATGTCAAAAAAGTTGTTTATCTTGCCAATTTGCAGCGATCTGACACAAAGAGAAGAAACATTTAAGCCCACATTAAAGTTTTGATGCAACAGGATTTTGTTTAAATCTGTCATTATAATTTAGTTGCTACAATCAAAGTAGCCTTGCTGATTTGAAATGGCTAATTCTTTATAATCAGCTGATTTATATTAGCTTTGTACCTTATGAGTTATTAATTTGACGACAAAACATAACCTGTTTGAATTTCCTAACATGAATTAAGGATTTCTATGATTATGCAATATTTTGTGATGGCAATGGAAACGCCTCCTTACAAAAACGAATACCAATTACTACGACCACGCTTATTCGAGCCATGATTCTCGAGTGAGTTTCTAGGCGTCGGCACTGAATACCGCACATTTCCGTGTCATTGAAGTTGAAGCGATCAGTTTGAATATATATTTCTATTTTGAATAAAGTAATATTATTAAAATTTGCAGGTGCTTATACATTGTTTTACCTGCTTCTAAAGATGTCGGCAGCATCTTAGGCAGGTGTCAACGAAGACTTAGCTTGTCTTAATAAGATCTCTCCTGAATGATTTTGAAGCTGCTTTCTATGTACTTTTTTATTTATCAGATTTCACTTTGATGAGACGTTGGTAGTGGTTATTGCTCCTGCTGAATTGCCGCGATTTTGTTTCCGCTGCTATTACACCGACTGAGCCGGTAGTGCTGGAAGCCTCATGAACAAAGAAAGTATTTAGATGGTCTCCAGAAATAGCAACGCTTTTGGAGTTGCTTGTAGCTAAGGTGAATTTGATTCGCTTAACAAATCAATTAATTTTACACAAAACTTAGAAGACGAATCTATTCCCAAAAGGGCAAGGTAGGGGTAAACTGTAAAACGTAAACAAGTCATAAACAAGTCGAATCAATGAAAATCGTAAACAAGTCAAAAATTCTCAAATACACAACAAATAATGAAGAAACTTTGCATCATCACAGGAAAGGGACTCAGTACATCCAAGAGGCATCCAAAATTATTTGAAAATTTATTTTGAAATAAATAGCCGAAGTTAATCACAAAAAAATGACACATCTCACCCTAAATAAGTCAGACCCATCTCAATACACACTCAATCGACCAAAACAACTCATGCTATACCTAAACTTACCTGCTCTTCACGATGGAGCAATTATATTCCGCCTACGAACCTATTCAGACCCACCAGGGACCACTAAGTCCCGAAAAATAAAGATACAGCTCACATACGTGTCTTAAACAAGTCAGATCCATCTCAATACACACTCAATCGACCTAAACAACTCATGCTATACCTAAAATTACCTGCTCTTCACGATGGAGCAATTATATTCCGCCTGCAAAGAAATTTTTGAAGCATCGCTTCTGGGGAAAAATACGAGTAGTACCTGGGGCTTTGACTTTTGCAGGCTACGTTCAACTGGTTTTTGAAGCATCGCTTCTGGGGAAATATTCGAGAAGTACCTGTGGCTTTGCCTTTTGCAGACAACGTTGTAATTGATATCATTTGTTAAGATAGTCTGAATCTAGTTCTTTCATAGAACTTAAAATGATTCACGTATGTGACGTGTACAACTCATTTCGTGCATTTTTACATAATTGTGATACGTGAATATCTTCATGATATACTTTGCATATCTTGTCACTTGCTGAGACAATCAAAAACTGGACATTTCATATAGGTAATGATTGTCAAAGATTTCTACGTGACCTTCAGACATGATGTTCTGCTACTTTCCATGTTGTAGACAACGTTCAACTAGCTTTTGAAGCATCGCTTCTGGGTAAAAATGCGAGAAGTACCTGGGGCTTTGCCTATTTACGACAACGTTCTACTTGGCTTTTGAAGCATCGCTTCTGGGGAAAAATACGAGAAGTACCTGGGACTTTGCCTTTTGCTGACAACGTTCTACTATCTTTTGAAGCATCGCTTCAGGGAAAAATACGAGAAGTACCTGGGACTTTGCCTGTTGCAGACATCGTTCTACTAGCATTTTGAAGCATCGCTTCAGGGAAAAATGCGAGAAGCGCATGGGGCTTTGCCTTTTGCAGACAACGTTGTAATTGATGTCATTTGCGAAGATAGTCTGAATTTAGACCTTTCATGTAACTCACTTCGTACAATTTTACATTGTTTTGTGTTTCTGGACCAAAAGTTTCCGACCACCCGATTTTTTAAGCAGAACTTGAAATTCGTTAGACAAAATCTATTTGATGTACATGAATGCACACAACATCATTGCAGATATAACGATATACTGCCTGTAAAAGTCAAAACTTAATATTTTGTGTTCTTACCATCATTTCTTAGACACTCCGATACCCAAACAGGGAAGCTTTCGACCAACGATTTGAGATACAATGGTTCCAAAGAATCCCATTCATCTTTCACTCTTTCAATAAGCTGCTCCCTGTTCCTCGGTCGTGGATATTTGAACACAGAATCCTGGAGAATCGACCAAACATGTTCAATAACATTCAGGTCTGCTGAATTTCCAGGCAAGTCTTTCCAAACAGAAAGTCCCACATCGTTCAAAACAGATAGTGTCTTCTTCGCAGTATGTGCACGCGCACCATCCTGCATAAGAACTGAGTTCTCCGGATGAGGGACGATTCGTCGAGTATGTAATGAATCGACGTAGACAGGTATGATTTTGTCCCTGTAATAGTCACCATTCACTGATTTTCCATTTTCGACCACATGAAGTTCCGTTTTACCGTATCGGGTTATACCACCTGCGACCATAATCTTCAATGGAAACTTTGGTACTGGGACACGAGGTATGCTTGCGGGTGAACTTGTTCGAATTCGATAATTTTGTTTGTTTGGCCTTGGATTCAGTTCCATTATGCTTTCATCTGTCCACAGAATATGTGATCTCAAAACTTTCCCAACAGAAGAGTTCTCACAGTAACCATCTTTGATCATTCGATTACAGAAGGAAAGTCGATCTGAGATATTCTTAGTGGAGAGCATTGGAACGACTCTTTGCTTGTAAGCCACTTTTCCCCATGATGTAGATCTCACATACCTGCGAACGGTGCTGACGCTGATTTTCTTGTCTTGATTCACATATTCATCGGTCGTATTCAATCTCTTTGTTACAGATCTGATGCCAGCTCCAACTTTGTCTTTGGCTAGTCGAGTTATCTTTTCTTTCGTTCTTGGGGATAAGACAGTTGGTATACCAGATCGTTTCTTATCTTGAACAGCGCCGTCACAGACACGACTCCACTTTCTAACTGTGTTACGACTTATCTTCAGTCTTCTTGCTATCGTCTTAATGGGCACATTATCTTGACTTAAGGCTTGGATCTTAAAACGCAAGTGATGTCGCTGATCTTCTGCCATTCAGCCAGAGGTATAAATAACGACTGCACAGTTAACTACAGCCTAACTACAGAGTTGTAAACTACAGCCAAAGCGATAATGAGATAATTTCATCAGCGTTAAGATCTCCTCTGATTGGCTGCCGGACTGCTATTGTGCATTGACGAAATCCTCAGCATTCTTCAGCATCTCCAGTTTTTCGAATACTAAGAATTATCAGGGGGGGGGGGTCAGAAACTTTTGGTCCACCCTGTACTTTGCAGATCTTATCAGTTGCTGAGACAGTCAAAAACTGAACATTTGATATAGGTTGCAAATATTTTCTACATTAACAACAATGAAATTAGATAAACGATAGATCAAATTGCCATGCAAAAGATGTGCGGCTGGTAGGATTCGAACCTACGACCAAGGTTAACTAGACCTGTGCTCTAACCATCTGAGCTACGAGCCACTTACGCGACTCTGTCAGTTGGCAGGATCAAACCCTCACCACCACACATCAGTTGTCAAGGCAATAATAATCAATGGATAAATAACACGTCACAATTGTGACCGCCGACATTAAGGCAAGTAGCGGGGATCGATTGTCCACCAAAGCATCTTAAACCATGTCGTGAATGCAATTAACAACAATGAAATTAGATAAACGATAGATCAAATTGCCATGCAAAAGATGTGCGGCTGGTAGGATTCGAACCTACGACCAAGGTTAACTAGACCTGTGCTCTAACCATCTGAGCTACGAGCCACTTACGCGACTCTGTCAGTTGGCAGGATCAAACCCTCACCACCACACATCAGTTGTCAAGGCAATAATAATCAATGGATAAATAACACGTCACAATTGTGACCGCCGACATTAAGGCAAGTAGCGGGGATCGATTGTCCACCAAAGCATCTTAAACCATGTCGTGAATGCAATTAACAACAATGAAATTAGATAAACGATAGATCAAATTGCCATGCAAAAGATGTGCGGCTGGTAGGATTCGAACCTACGACCAAGGTTAACTAGACCTGTGCTCTAACCATCTGAGCTACGAGCCACTTACGCGACTCTGTCAGTTGGCAGGATCAAACCCTCACCACCACACATCAGTTGTCAAGGCAATAATAATCAATGGATAAATAACACGTCACAATTGTGACCGCCGACATTAAGGCAAGTAGCGGGGATCGATTGTCCACCAAAGCATCTTAAACCATGTCGTGAATGCAATTAACAACAATGAAATTAGATAAACGATAGATCAAATTGCCATGCAAAAGATGTGCGGCTGGTAGGATTCGAACCTACGACCAAGGTTAACTAGACCTGTGCTCTAACCATCTGAGCTACGAGCCACTTACGCGACTCTGTCAGTTGGCAGGATCAAACCCTCACCACCACACATCAGTTGTCAAGGCAATAATAATCAATGGATAAATAACACGTCACAATTGTGACCGCCGACATTAAGGCAAGTAGCGGGGATCGATTGTCCACCAAAGCATCTTAAACCATGTCGTGAATGCAATTAACAACAATGAAATTAGATAAACGATAGATCAAATTGCCATGCAAAAGATGTGCGGCTGGTAGGATTCGAACCTACGACCAAGGTTAACTAGACCTGTGCTCTAACCATCTGAGCTACGAGCCACTTACGCGACTCTGTCAGTTGGCAGGATCAAACCCTCACCACCACACATCAGTTGTCAAGGCAATAATAATCAATGGATAAATAACACGTCACAATTGTGACCGCCGACATTAAGGCAAGTAGCGGGGATCGATTGTCCACCAAAGCATCTTAAACCATGTCGTGAATGCAATTAACAACAATGAAATTAGATAAACGATAGATCAAATTGCCATGCAAAAGATGTGCGGCTGGTAGGATTCGAACCTACGACCAAGGTTAACTAGACCTGTGCTCTAACCATCTGAGCTACGAGCCACTTACGCGACTCTGTCAGTTGGCAGGATCAAACCCTCACCACCACACATCAGTTGTCAAGGCAATAATAATCAATGGATAAGACATGACTTTCATGCATGATGTTCTGCTTTCTGATATGTCAAAAGACTGCCGATCCAGAAAATGCAAGATCGACCTTGACTTATCGATTTCTAGCCATGAAATAAAGTCAATCCCGGGTACACATCTTTTCAATTATTTTGATTTATTGTCATCTCTACTGCCGGACATTACTAAACCCTGGTATATCTGAGTAGTCTCATCGTGAAGAGCAGCGGTAAAACTTGTGACTTGTTTATGACACGTATGTGAGCTGTATCTTTATTTTTCGGGACTTAGTGGTCCCTGGTGGGTCTGGATAGGTTTGTAGGCGGAATATAATTGCTCCATCGTGGAGAGCAGGTAAGTTTAGGTATAGCATGAGTTGTTTTGGTCGATTGAGTGTGTATTGAGATGGGTCTGACTTGTTTAGGGTGAGATGTGTCATTTTTTTGTGATTAACTTCGGCTATTTATTTCAAAATAAATTTTCAAATAATTTTGGATGCCTCTTGGATGTACTGAGTCCCTTTCTTGTGATGATGCAAAGTTTCTTCATTATTTGTTGTGTATTTGAGAATTTTTGACTTGTTTACGATTTTCATTGATTCGACTTGTTTACGTTTTACAGTTTACCAAGGTAGGGTGGAGCAGCAAGTCAAGACACATTCTGCTAACATGTGATTCCTGCCATAGTGACTGATTTTGGTTCCAATTCTTTCAACAGAGAAATTTGAAGGGCTTGGCAGTGTCTCCGTCTATGTAATAGTAACCTGCCAAAACGTTGAGAACTGTGTTGGAGAAGCATCATTGGCTTAGAAATTGTTAGAAATCATCATCCCTTTTATCATGTTCAAGCTATGATTTTATGCCATATTTTATGCTCTTTAAGAATAGGCCTCCATGTTGCACATGCATAACACCCGCATTTATAGCATATAAAGGCAATATAACCAAGCATATCTCAGCAGTTTTGAGAATTGGTGCGCATGACTGTTCCAGCTCTGATTAGCTGTTTACTCTTCATTAAGCCCACATATGACCTTCAACGGACTTTTTCATACGTTTGGTTACCAGACCTCAAAAGCTGCATAGATATACTTGGGCGTATTCACCGCAAGGCAGCTCGTCTGCTAGATGATGTTACCTAGTCTCACCTCAAAAATGGCATTACTGGGACACCGTAAGGTAGCTTTCTTCTATCTCTGTTATCACAGTATTATCAATCACATGCTTTGATGAATTTGTGTCTGTAACTCCTCATCATCGATCTTTATCTAGATACATAGGAGGAAGCTACAGCGATGCACGTCCATACCTTGGTCATTGCTTGTTGTCTTCGTCACATTGAAGTGGCAATAGACTTCAATTAGCTCCATACATAGTTGAAAACTTGAATATTTTGTCTATTCTTTTGTTCATTGATGTAGTTTTCATATTACTAGTATGTTCTTTTCAATATTTCAAGTTTTACCCTAACTAGTCATGCGGCCATAGGCTACTAGGCTAACTTGGTTGTTTTACTTGTTTTACTTCATATGCTTCATTATTTATCTATTTATTTGCGTATCGTCTTCATTTTCTTGTTATAACCATTCATGTCTGAGTTTACTTATTTAATGGAAAGGTGTTTTATTCATATCTTAAGGAAAACTTTCATGCAAAGCATATACAAGAAATGCAACAAAGCTTCGAATAATGTTATCAAAGCTATATGAAAATCAATGTAATATTTGCAGTTATTCAAAAGTCGGGTGGTCCAAAGGAGGAAAGAATTGCCTCTTCGTTTCTGGAGGAGGCAGAGTTGCAGCTCGGTAAAATTTTTTTGCAACATGTCGATGGAGAAGATATGATGGATTTGTAGATACATGTATTGATGGCATAATAGTGCGACAGGGTAAATATTTTGCTCCCTCTCTCTCTTAATGGAGGGATTAGGTCCCTGCGAGTACTCGAAGATGTAGAATCGAGTCGATTACTCGACTCGACTCGAATTTCGAGTTTGACCGCTCGAGCACTCGATTCGACATTTTGTTATATAATACATGATATAATTGTCAGTAGACTACAACTCGGGCAATATCACATTAATCAGCTGCAATTAATAGATAGTGTAATGACGTGCTGCTCTTCAAAGTGATAAATAATTACACAAGCTGTTTAATTTCAATAGACTGAATATAGTTCTATTAGATTAATACACAAAAATCGATATGCACGTTGCAATAGTGTACAATTGCGAACTCCGTTAATTTCCATAAATATTGAAATAATTGGGCCTGCTCTGACATTTGACAGCGACCAGTAGACAGCACTTCATAACTGTGAAAAATACAGGTTTAAGCTAACTCGTTAAAGATGACATTGATCTTTTGTCAATTTCCTAGTAGTAATTGAGCGACGTTCTCTCTCACCCTGTACGGTATTCAGAATAGTGGCACGCTTGCTAAATGATTATTGCATAATATGCCTACAAGGTAAAATATATAAAATGCCTAAACAGAAGGCTTTAAAAATTTGACTGCAAAAACAAATGATTGCATGTACAGAATTTTCTAAATTTGCACGATGTCAGTCTGCTGATGTTGTGTCTAATGTCCACAATTACAGATGGAATAACATCTATATATTGATCTCCATCGGCACAAAAAATATTCGTGTGTTCAACCATCACTTTCAATGCATTGCAAAATTCTCGAACGAAACGAGTCACATAAAGCCGAGAGCTCGGACTGTGTGATGGAGTGCCACTCCTCCCTAACACGGAGAATCAGCTGCTCGCTATTCTTGGAGAAGTTGTTTAAAAACTGAGTCTTGCAACCTGGTCCTGATTTGTTTGATTGGGTTCAGGTCCGGTGAATTTCACGGCCAATCGGTTCAAACCTTCACTTCAGTCTCATTGATCTGACTGACGGTTGCCAGGGATGTATTGCTGGTTGTTCCGTCTTGCATTAGCACACAGAATTTGGCGCAAGGAAACACACGATTATCATTGATAATTTCAGTGTAGATGGGGAGGATATTGTCCCGGTAATGCTGTCCGTCCACAGTTTCATACCTTGGCACGACGTAAAGTTCCGTCTCACCGTACCTACAGATCCCTCGTTTCATGGGGGAACTTTGGTCGCACCTCTGGTTTAATCGACGATGAATCGTTTGTCCGGATTCTTCTGCTCTGTCTTGCCTTCGGCTGAAGTTCTATGATGCTTTCATCCGTAAAGAGAATTTGCGATCGCAGCAACTTGCCACGGACAGTGTAATCTGTGTATCCTTTGTCTATCATCCTTCCACTGAACTGAAGACTGTCTTGAGCATTCTTGAACGAGAGAAGGGGCTTAAGTGGTTGTTTGTTCGCGATCTTTCCCCACTCTGTTTTCTGCATGTGTCGTGAAAGAGTCATGTGTGATATTGTTTTCCCGCGTTCAATGTATCCAGGGGAGAAATTCAAGTTCCGAGAAACACGCCGTAATCTTGGAATATGACTCGTTCCTCAGTTCAATCTTTCGATCATGCACCAAAAGACAAGTTCGAAAGCAGAGCTGTAGCAAAACTGGGGAATGATGAGTGTCACATGCCTATTTTGAGGTCACAAAAATCAGTTGACCACTTGGACCTGATCACATTTTACTAAGTGTGCTTAGGTTCTGGTTCAGACCACACAATCTGGTATAGGATGCCACGTGGGAAAAATCTAGGATACTAATAGCGGTAGTTTCCCTTTCTTATGTGCTCAGAGAAGGTGAGTAGATTGAGCTCTTCGTTATGCCAGTGGGGAGAAACTTTCTTACACTGTGTACTTAACAAAGGAAAACCCACTCACTCGATCAACGATGTGCGTCGCCATATACCTCATTTTCTTATTCTCTTATTGCCTTTATTTATCCTAAGTACACCTAAACAGATTTTTGCCTATAAATATCTATGAAAATTTTGCCCGACTCGACTCGACTTGACGTTGACAGAAGGTTGACATTCGCAGGATCCTAGGAAGGATGTCACATGTTCAGTCAAATGAGCTGATGATGTGATGAGTGTGATTTTCAATTTTTCTGAAAGCAAAAATCCACCTGGCAAAAAAGCCTCCTGGTCCACGAACGTTGAAAAAATGATGCCGAATATGTGAAGATGGAAACTATCAATGATTCGAAAATCGTCAGGTAATTCTGTTTCGTCAAAATTCGTCGTAGATATCGCATCACATAAACTCTTCTACTAGCATGATTGCAGCAATTCTCAAAATGTTAATTCGAGGTTCGGTTGTTGCAGCACTTCACTCAAAATATGGATTTCAGATACGATTTCAGTGCTATCATGAGTTGGTATTTAAGCCTCTCTTGAGCTCTTCTTGTGATCATTCGTCGATTTTTTGCTTTTTCAGTATCATGCCATTTTTGTCAATCCAATTACACATCGGATGTTTGATATCTCTGATCTGATGTTATAGTGATTTGATAGCTTCCACTCAGGTTAAATCGTCGGTATATTTCATCAGTCGGCATGTTGAGCTTGAACAATTTAAAAATCCTATGCTGAACAACAAATAAATAAGTAGTCGAAATTCAAGTTCAAATATCGCAGCATATAAGGACCTTTGAGGTCTGCAGCTCAGATATGATGCCAACCATAGCTATCATCACTTATTTGCTGAGTCACCTATTTTATTATGTCATGAGCGACGAGTCCATGATCGACAGCTTAATCCACTTGCGTAGATCCACTTGCCGTAAGAACTTCTATCTGGCGCCCGGTGCTCCAAACCATCTCCCACTTCCTCCTCTCCATCTCGTTTCCTGCATGCATCACACGTTTATTCGCCTTCTGCGCATGACATCAACGATCCTTTAGACATGCTTCTAACATTCCGTGTGGTCATTCTTATCGTTTGATGAACTTTCCATTTACCTTCTTGCTTTCCACTTGTCATCAGGCTTTGGCCATCATTCCTTCAAGAGGGCCAGCAATCTTCCCACCTTTCTCCTTGACGATATAGCCCACTGGATACATCAAGCTATACCGGCCTTTTATTATTTTGCCATCATTCTATGAAGACAAGTTCTGGAGCAATTTTCTATAGCCGGATGACCTTCATGACGCAACCCTTTCTGTCTGGGAGGCACCGATAGTCTTTTAACCTTAAAAGTTCTAGCCAAATAAGGTAGTAGGGTACGCAGTCATAAGAGGTTGCAAGAGGTGGATGCCTGAAGCCTTGATGGTCTTTACTCCATCAGGGTTCCACTACCCTTCGCAGAATGTAGGGTAAGACAGTCTGTGGGGTAATCCGTCGCTCAACGCTCGGCGTTGACAGGACATTAGCGCCGGTGACTAAACGGATACCAGAGGGTGTCTGATGGGATCTAGAATGAGGTGCGGAATTCTAGCCCATTGGAAGTTGTCCATAGTAATGGGCAAAAGACCGTTCCAGGACACCATAAAATTCAAAAAATAGTATCTTTAAAAACGACATAAATTCATGAATTTAGACCCTTTTTCAGGTTTTTAAGACCTAAATTCATGAATTTAGTCGTTTTTAAAGATACCGATTTTTCAAAAAAATGGTACTTTTTAAATGGTCTAAATTCATGAATTTTGGTCAGTTTTCAGGTTATGAAGACCTAAATTCATAAATTTAGGCGTTTTTAAAAATACCCAATTTTTCAAATTTTTCAAAATCTCAAAATTTGAGAATTACAATTTTTACTCCCAAAATCATGACCGTTCCAGGACACCGAAAAAATCAGAAAAGTTAAGAATATCAAATTTGTGAATTACAATTTTTACCTTGAAAATCATGACCGTTCCAGGACACCGAAAATCATAAAAGTTGAGAATTTCAAATTCATGAATTTTATCCATCTTTCAGGTTTTTGAAATATATCATGTGACTAAAAATATTTCTTTAAAAATGGAAGAGACAAAAGTGGATGAAACAAAAGTGGGAGAAACCGCAAGAATATATCCTTCGTTATCATATGAACGTAGTTCTACTTTAATGGACATTGAAAAAATGAATAAAGAAAAACACAAAGATAGAGTACGTTATATGAAAGATAAGGAATCTCAATTATTATTAAGATTAGAGCATTATAAAAAATTAAGAAAGAGATGGAGTAAAGTTAAGAATGTAACACAAGGAATTTGCATATTCTTAACAATAAGTTTAGGTGCTTTAACAATTGTTATATCTTCAGGTGTTTTAGTAATTCCAGTAGTTGCTACAGCTTTAACAGGTACGGGTGTTTTTGCAACTTCACTTGTTACAATGTCAGATAAATCTTTAATAACTAAGAAACGAAAATCATTAAAAACTAAGCATTTACATATTAAAGAAGTCTATGATAAACTACATTACTACTTTCAAAGAGTATGTGATGATAATGTTATTACGTTAGATGAGATTGAAAAATTTGATCAAATAGCTAATGAAGTAAATCAAATATCCTTTCAATTACAGTCCGAAAAAGTTGATGATAAGAATAGACAGGATGGCAAAATTTCTAGTGATGGTAAAATTTCTAATGAAGAAAATGACAAAATTTTTTTAGAAGAGCTAAAAACTTTAAGCGAAAATTTAAGCAAAACTTTATTAAACAAAACTTTATTAAACAAAACTTAAAACGAGAAAACTTTAAACGAAAAGATGTCAGACAACAAAGCAATAAAAAAATAATTTGTTCAGTAAAATGTTTTTGCTGTATTCCAATGTTACCACAAAATTCAAATATTATATTTTAAAAATGGATAAAATTAGAGCTGATAGTTTTAAAAGAATAAAACAATTAGAAGAGTTAATAAAACAAAGAAATATTATGAAAGAAAATCATCTTCAACATAGAATGATAAAAGCTGGTATTCAATCTGATATGTTTGAAAAAATGCAGCAAACCGAGCAAGTAAAAACTGATTTTGAAAAAACTATGAAACCATTTAAAACTCTTGAAAAAGAAAGTATAAATAATGATAAACAAATTGATATAACAGATCCAGAGCACAAAACTATATTAGATGACTATGGATTACTAGAATCAAACATTAATAAAAAATTACCAAAATCTATGCAATTTGAACATTCTATTTCATTTATAGATGGAAAAACAATACCTAGATTTTATCTCGGACAAAAAGAAATATTTCCACAACCTTTTCGAGGTTTAATTTTTTCACCAGATAAATCTCCTTTTAATTTAGATAGAAATTTTGTTGATCTTTTAAGAGGAGCAGATTTAAATAATTATGCTGTAGAAGATCTTATAAAATATAAAGCTATGTTAGATAGAGTTGGTGCAGTAAAATCTCTTAGACGTTATAAACAATTAGAAAATTTATTATCACCGGGAGTTAAAGTAGGAAAAGGTTTTAAAACAGAAACAACTGTATTTTTACCAGATGATCCACAAGAATTACTAAATAGATTAAATATTTTAATATCTGCAATAAAAGAAGGACATAATTCTAGTTTCAATGAAATTCATGCTATATTGAAAAGACTGTTAGAAAAGAAGATTCTAAATGAAGAGGATTATAAAAGTATAACGGGTCATCTCTGATGTCTTTAAGGGCTTCGCCCGTAGCTGAAATATGTTGTTTCTAATTTTTATCTATGATTTTTATCTATGATTTTTATCTACGATTTTTATCTATAATATCTATTCAAAATTTTGACTAAAAAATGTGTTCAGCAGATTTAGACAAAATTAATAATCATTTAGAAAATTTGACAGAGATTTTGGGTTCATCAAAATTTGGTACGACGTTAAAAATTATAACAACTACTTCATCACACACTTGTAATTTAGAACCCATTCTTCATTTAGAACAGAATAACAATTATCAAATTGCATTGACTAGTTTCTCTACATTTAACACTATTCAAAACGTTATCAAAGATGTGAATGATCAATTTAGATATTCTACTGATAAAGGCAAAACATGGAAAATACAAACTTTTCTTCCTGGTTCTTACGAAGTTGAATCAATATCAAATGAAATTAAGAGACATTTAGGTATACCATTTAAAGATAAGAAACAATTACATTTTGCAGTTGAACCGGCAGTTAATAAATTTTCTCTTACTTTAGACGAAAATCATCAAGTTGATTTTAATCATGATAGATCATTGTCGAAGCTATTAGGATTTAATAAACAAACCTATAGTCAAGGTTATCATTTAGGTGAGAAAATTCCAAAAATAACTGAAATAAATTCAATTGTAGTACATTGTGACATTATTGAAGGAGGATATATAAATGGTAAATTGTCAAATTTAATATTCAGTTTTCCAGCTTTTACTGTACCCATTGGTTATAGATTAAATGTAATTCCACAAACATTAATATATTTCCCTATTACAAGAAAAACTATTAACAACATTATCATTAGAATCACTGATGAAAAAGGACAAGAAATAAATTTTGGAGGTGAAGAGATTATGATAGATCTTTTGGTTCGAGAGGTATAAACTCCCACGCGAAGCTAGAGAAGTTTAATTTTCTTCTTCTTCTTTAAAAATAAAAATAAAATTAAAGATAAAATTTTTTTATTAAAAAATGAGTGAAGTACTACCATTAAATAAAAAAGAACTTAAATTTAATCATCATCCAAATTTATCTAATAAAGTTTTGTCAGTTATTTGTGGAAGATCAGGATGTGGAAAAACGTATCTATTATTTAAAATTTTAACGACTCCAAATTTTTTGGATTATAACAATCTTATAATTTATACAACAACAGCAGAACAACCCGTCTATCAATTTTTAAAATATGGATTTGAAAATAATCTGAAAAAAACAGCAATTGCTTCATTATTCAAAGAATATGATAAATCTGAAGATGAAGAAGAAATAAGTTCGTGGTGTGAAGAAGCAGCAAAAAATAATCAGTTAGTTGAAACCAATAAAAATAAACATATAAAGATACAATTAATAGATGATAGTGGTAATATGCAAGATCCTAGTAAACTAGATAAAACAATGAAACATTATGTAATTTTTGATGATTGTGTTAATGATAGAAATCAGTCAGTTCAGAGAAATTATTTCACAAGAGGTAGACATAATAACTGTAGTGTTTTTTATTTAACACAAAGTATGTATTCATTAGACGGAAGTGTTATTAGAAAGAATGCAAACATATTTATACTATTTGAAATAAATGCAAGAAACTTAAGTGATTTGTTAAGAGATTTATGCGTAAGAAATAACGATGAATTTAAACAATCGTGTAACAATGCTTGGTCAAAAGATTATGGATTTATCACAATTAATATTGATAAAAAAATTCATGATAGAGTTATCGAACAATTGTTCTCTGACTGAAAGTCGATAGAAGATTTGTTTGCCGAGTGATAAAAGATATACAAATATAGTGTTATAATATTTTTTTTAATTTTATATATATCAAATTTGTCTATCTTAGAAATTAGAAAATTAAAAAGGTGAAGTAGTTATTCCATCAGGTAAAATTTTTCTTTTATCATCAAATGGATCTAATGCTAATTTATGTTCTTCTTTTGAATACATTTTATGTTTCTTTGAATTAAGTCTATAATTACATGCTGTTTTTATTTCATTATTAAATAATACATTTTTATAATCTTGAAATGTTATTTGATTAGCCACTGATGCCTTTGAAATTCCTTTTAATGTTTTATGTGTTTTAATATTATTAGTTGTATTATAACAATAACATTTAGATTTTAAAAATATAGCTTCTGTTATGAAATCTTCATTTCCTTCTAGTTCATCTTTTACTTTACATAAATCGGAAGGATGAATGATATCTTTTATTTTATCTATTTCTTTAACAAGTGTAGAATTATACGGTATTGTTAATTCTAAGAAAACAGAATCGGTATCTGTAAAGTGTAATTTATAGTTTTTGCCATAAGCAGGTGCTAAATAATCATATATAAATCTATACATAAATAGTTTAGCTAATTCTAATATAGTGAATCCAATAAAATTAAACTTATCATGTTTTACGCTGATTCGACGTAAATGTACAGCACATAGTTCATCACTAAATCTAGTATTTCTTTTATATGTAGGTTTCCTTGTTAAATTTTGGAACCTATCTTTATCATAAACTATTTCAATATTTTGTCTATTACGCACATTTTCTAAAGTCTTACCATAAAATGCATTATTCATTAATTTGAAGAACACGTTTCCAAAATCATCTTTATTTCTTTTAGCTATTTTACGTTTTTCAATATTGAACTCTATATAATTTTTTAACCATTTAGATTTTTGATAAAATAGTTTTCGATGTATTTTGGTGAGAATCATTCCATGTTCTAAATACCAATCTAGCATTCTTCCTTCAACAACATACTTTCCTTTATTACTTTGTGTTAACATAAGTTTTTTTGTTGGTCTGTATTTCTTAGGAATTATAGATTTTGGATAATCTGAAAAATCTTCTATATTGGGAATTTTGTTTTCGGGACAGAGAGGAAATTTTTTGTTTTATCTTTTATTTCATCAGGGTATACTAAATCAACTTCATATATATAACCATGATTATAATTTCCATCATATGTTTTTTGATAATCTAGAATATTACACCATGACATTTCACCTGTTGGTAATTCTTGTATCATGCAAGAAGAATATAAGCTATTAAAATCATAATATAACAAATAGTTTTCTCTCATGATTTCATCAACTGCTGCTTGACTATCTTCATTTGATATAAGTCCTTCTATATTTTGATTAAACAATTTTATAAACTGATCAATTTCTTCTGGAGATAAAGGTTTCATTATTCCATAATCATCAGGATTTACTTTTTTATTGTAACACTGTACATAACGATTACCTAAAACTGATGAAACTCCACCTCTAATTCCAGATTCAAAAAATAATAATTTATCATATGTATTTTCTTTATAATGTTTAAGTTTAACACCGGTATGTTTCAATCCTGCTAACCATGTTAAACCTGGTGTAGAATAACAATAACATGGATCTATTCCGTAATATTCTAAACACATATCACGAAAGTTTTCGAAAAGATCAGCTAGTATTAATACATCTATCTGAAGATATTTCATTGTATGATCATACATTGTTTTACAATTTAACTCTCTCCAATTCTTTTCAGCTTCTGCATAGTCTTCGTCAGATAATTGTGATTGTTTTAATGTTGATTTAAATTTATTTATTGGAGGAAGTTGTTTTTCTTCCATAATTTTATTCACAGAATTAAAATCTCCAGTTATGTACTCATACGGAAATATGCCTTTCAAAGGTTTTGAATTACATTTATTTAATATTTTACATTGTTCAGGTTTCAAAGTTTTTCCCATAACATCTAATGAATAAGGAGTAAAAAATCTAAATGCATCTAAAATTCTAATACAACCTAATTGCATTGAAAAATATTCTTCTTCTGTTTTACATAGTACATTTATTTGTTGTTGTTGTAATTTTTCAGATGAAAATAAATCTTTCATTACTAGATGGAAATCATATTTAGAACCATTGTAGAAATATAGAGGAACAAAGTTATATTTAAATTTATTAGCATTAAGATTACAAGAATTATGTGCTGCACCTCTATATAATCCATTTAGATGATCATGATCTTTTACCTTATCAAGATATCTACCTCTGCCATTTTTATAATTTTTTGCAAATTCTTTTCCACAGTAATAACAATTTGTTTCATTAACAAAATTAATTTTTTCTTCATCCGTTAATGGAAGCATTGGTATATTTGTTTCAAGCAATTGTGAAAAACGACATTGTAATTCTTCTACTTTCTTTGTAAACATTTCTGAACTATCTTCACCATAGTATTGATAATATTCTGATTTAAATAATTCAGGATAATTTGAATGAATGTACATTCCCCAACATAATGGTTTTTGTTCAAATAAATATTTTTCTTTACTTTTTTCAGAATTATCATTTTCAGAATCGGGCGAAGCCCTGGAAGACATCTCCGATGTCCCGTGATTTTGTGTCATATTAACATTATATGCTTCAAAATCACAATAAATAGTAAAGGGTACTTTATTTTTAAAATAATGTCTATTATATATTAAATAATCATCTTTAGAAAAGTATTTTCAACTGCTTCATTTTGTTGACAATTCTCCAAATGTCTATTCATTTCTTCTAAAGTTCTAAAACTTGTCATACATTGAAGACAAGGAAAATTTGTATTATCTGAAGTTTTTGTAAATATAGAAACATCTTTACACAATATAAAATGACCCTGATAATATAATATATTCGCTTGTGCTGGTTGTTTTGTTTGTTTTAATTTTTCAAATTTATCTTTATATATTTCATGTGTTTCATCAATTTCTTTTGTAAGATTAAATGTATTTCGATGAAAATTTTGATTTAATATTTGTAGCTGTTGTTCATATTCTTTATCATATTGTTCTTTATATTGTTGTAGACATTTTTTTAAAGATTCATTTATTTTTTGATTGGTTTCATTTTCTTCATTATTTAATTCTTTATTGTCTTCATTATTTTCTTCATTTAATTTTTGAATCGTTTCTATCTTATTTTGATATTTATGGCCATATTCTTGTACTAATATTTTTGTTTGTTGTTGATAATCTGTTTTACATTTTTGTAAACTTTCATTTAAATTTTGTAATTTTTGTTGATATTCTAAAGATAAAGATAAATAATCGGTATCATAATCATAATTATAGTTACGTCCTTTATAATTATTATGATTAATCATTATTGGTGATAATGTTTTAACAATTTGAAATTTTTCAGTACATATTATATTTCCTTGGTAAAAAATATTATGATGCATGTAATTTCCTCTATCATTATATACTATTTCTGATTGACATAAATTTTTATTATTCAAATAAAATTTTTTTGAATCTGAGTAAAGTGGTGTAATTTTAGCAATAGAAACATAATTCACAATTAATTCAAAAACATTTACTTCTATTAAATTTTTATTCTTTTTATGAAAATTTTTTAACCTATTATAATCATATGGAAATTCATGTAAGCCATCAGAAAGATCAAATTCATTTATGTATTCTTCTTTATTATAATGACTTAGTCTTTCTTTATGATATTATGCAGGATGTAAATGTGCTATAATACTCCACAGAAAACAATAATCATCTTCATTTTTTATGTTGATTATTTGTGGTGAACTGAAAGGTAAAGGAACATAACTACCACCAGTATTATTTTTATATTTATCAATTACTATTTTCTTAGATAGTATTTTAACAAATCTCCAACCAGATTCACGTAACTGGGCTTCAATTATACAATTTTCTAATTTATTTATCATCGATTCAAATATGGGTTGTATATCATTTATATTATGAATTTCTTGTGAATTTGTAAAATGTCCTTGTATTATTTCTTCAGGAATTCCATCAGGTCCATTTTTTGTATAAAGTACTTCTACATTCATATAACATTTGAAAGATTTCTTAAATATTTTGAAAAAGTTTGTTAATACATTATAAAAAGTTTCATCGGTTTCATTATGTTCAACCGATTCATTAAATAAATATTTTATATCTGTTATGGGCGAAGCCCTAGAACCTTCGGTTCGTTCGGCTTCATCAAATTCATCTATTTCGTTAAATTCATCAGTATCGCTAAATAAATATCTTCCATCTGGTACGGGCCAAGCCCTAGAACCTTCGGTTTGTATGGTCTCATCTTCACTATTAAAAACTTTTTTATATTCCGAATGTGAATAATCATCAAACATTTTTTTAACTTTTATATCAGTAGGTAATGTTTCTAGATAGTTTTTATAACTATTTAATTTTAATATATTTCCTTCATCAACTCGATCTACATTTTGTGAATGCAATTTACTATTTAAATGAGATTGATAACTTTTTGTTTGCAACTTTTTTTACATAAGACACAATAAAACTTGGTATTTTCCATTTTTTTATTTTTTAAAGAAAAAAATTGTGTTTTAATTTTAGATATAAACATTCTAATATCAAGGTCTTGAGAGTTATTTTATATTATTGTATATTTCACGTTCTTAAGTTATTTTATTTTCTTTGTCACATTAAGTTTTATCACATTAAGTTTTATCATATAACGTTTTATCACATTAAGTTTTATCATATAACGTTTTATCAAAAGATAATTTAAATTTATTTTCACTAAATATTGATTCTTCATCATCATAAATTGATTCTTCATCATCATCATAAATTACACTTTTTGGGATTGGATACCATTCTCTTATTGGTATATCTAACTCTAAATTACATTTTTTATCTGATAATAATATAATAGAGAAAAATATTGGTCTTTGATCTGTTTTGGAAAATTTAATAACACCACCATAATCTGAATCACTTTTAGTTTTTATTAAAGATGATAAAATTTTAAATTGATTAGATGTAAATCCTAATTTAAATTTTGTAGACCCGACACATAGTTGTCTAACAGTATCTTCAACTATACCATCATTATTATTCTCAATTGTAAGAAAATGAAATTTAGATAAATTTTGATTATATGTAGTATTAATATCATGTACATCAGTATGAGATATAAATTTTTCTTCACTTAAATTTTTATAATTACTAATATTTTTATAATCTTTTTTACCATTTACACCATTTTCAGATGTTTCAGAATCATCATCTATATTATTATCATTATTATTATCATAAGATTCTTTAAGATCGGGCAAAGCCCTAGAACCTTCGGTTCGTTTATTGTTATTGGATTCTTTTAAAATAGTATGATTATGATTATGGTCATTGTTAATAGTATAAGGTGTTGTCCACATATAAATTTTTTCTTGTTGAGCTAAGCCATATATGTAAGATTTTAATAAATTAATATTTAAGTTGGAATATAATCCTATATACGTATCATCATCATATCTTTGGGGCATTTCTAATGTATTTTGTTTATAAATTGTGTCTCTATAATATACTTGACATAATAATTCTTCGTTATGTTTTTTACTCTCTATATGAATATTATATTGGTTTTGTTCATGAACAAATAGTCTAATTTTTTCCTTTGAAAACGATTTTAATTTTTTAACTAATTCTTTAATATTGATATAATTAATAATTTTATTTTCTATCCAATCCGTATTACTAATCGGTAAAACTGCTCTAATAAAACCATAAACATTATTATGACCTATTATAACCATATTTTCTTTATTTAATTCTATATATGCAACATCATTATATTTACTTACAATCTCCATAAATTTAATAAATGGATCACCTGGAAATATACAATAGTTAGTTTCTATAGAAGGTAAACCTTTTGTTTGTTCTTTAAATATTTCGGCTTGTAATTCAAATAAAATATTTACATCATAGACATCGGATAACATTATTAGGACTAGACCGGACACAGCTGATTTCCCGTGGCCTTTAAAGCCGTTCGGTAGCGACATGGAAATATTGTTTGTATAAAATAATTATGACAACGAGAGAATTTAAAATATCGATAACCACGTGTCTATTATCAGCTGAGACAGAGTAGAGATGAGGAGATATTGCATCGTCCATAATTGCAGACTTAAATACTCCGAATTGGCAACAGCAGAAGACATTTCATTTCACAGGTAATTGCAAATGAACAGCCTATCTCTAATCTCATGATAATAGAAATTTTTACGTACACACTGTTGTAATATATCTGTTTTCATTGTACTCGGGAAAACTCGCCCTTCGCGCTCACAAGAAATGATGTAAAATAGTGCTTTTTGCCCGAAGTGGCCAGGACAAATCCCAGTTATTCCGGGTGCTGCTTATCCTTAGCCGGGACGCTCGAAGTTCACAAAATGATTAATGAGACGCCATATCTCAGTTCTGCGGAAGAATCTGTATAAGTGATAGATTTTTTAGGGGGTGACCTGAGTCAGGAGTAATACCAAACTGATTATGAAGCCCTTTTCTGAAAAGGTTTCATTTATCTTACTGCCATGTTAATGTCTTTCTGCATATTTCTTAGTTAGGCTTAAGAACATTTATAAAAATTTTTGCTGGAATCTTTAAGGTTGGTAATGAATTTATCCTCTTACAATCCACTCGTCCAAACACAAGCAAAAGGCTTGGTAGTGTCACACTTTTCTTCTCGATTTCATTTTCGATCAATCTTTTCAAGATTGGAGTTATTTCAAGGCACATTATCTTGGATTTTCAAAAGAAAGCATTCTACAGCCAGAAGAAATTTAATAAAAATTTCGCTAATTTAAAAATTGCGCTGCTGTTTGTTTACACAAATAGCATAGTAAAACAATTTTTCAGAATTAAAGCCACTCGGTAGCGACATCCGCTTGTGGCCATCAGCTGATAGTGTATTAAATAGGCGCTGTCCGGTCTAGTCCTAATAATGTTATCCGATGTCTATGATTTACATCTATACATGGATTATTATTATTATTATCAAAACATTTATTTTCAAATCCCGTTGATCTCGTCGAACAAGAAGAACAGGATGATGCGGACGAATATAATTTTTTTAAATTTGCTTTTTCCATTTTTTTATTTTTATTAGAAAAAATTTTATTTTTTTTTATTTTTATTAGAAAAAATTTTTTTTCTCATTATATAAAAAAATTACTTTTTTATTGTTAAAAAATGATGTTACCAAATGTTGGTGGAGGTGCATATATCCCGAATAATCGTGAATTAGAAATAGAAATAGAAAATTATATCATGAAAACTGGAGACGTTTTATCTGGTCCATTGCATCTTTCTATTCTTCCGCAACAAAATACAGAGTTGACAAATAAACAATATGTTGATACACAAATCAATGACTTAAAAGAAAAATATATAAACGATGTTTTGGTTCCACTGATGAATGAATTAAAGTTGCTTAAACTTACTGACAAATCATTAAACGAAGAATTATTAAAACTTGATAAAAAGGATAGAGAGCTAGAAGCAGATATAGCAAAACTTTTTAAAAAGATTTCAGAACAATCAAAAATTTTAATATTACTTTCTTTAAATTTAAAATCTGCTGTAATTAAAAATAAACATCAGATAAAAATGTTAAAAGAACAATTAGAAGATGAAATAGAAAAACTACCTGAAAGAATTAAAAAAAATTTAAAGCAGTTACAAACTACATTCCAAAAAAGTGTTGATGAATTAAGTTCTAAAATTACTCAACAAATGAAAAAGATGAATAGAATAATAAATGAAGTAAACTCACTTAATCAAAGAGTTGATAAAATGAAAACTCTTAAAATCAATTTAGAAAATGAATTAAAGAAAAATTTACAAGAAAACTCTAAAGAAAATAAAGAACAGTTAGATTCTGTTAAAAGACAATTAGATGTTCTTAAAATTAAGTTAAATGCTCTTAAAGCGGCGTTGAAGATGAATCAGGAGAAAATGCAAGTTAATAGAAAAGAAATTAAAGTACATCACACGCTACTTGACGCAATAGATAAAGTGCAACAATCAATTAATAAAGTTATCTCGAAGTTGTTGTCCATTCACAAACGTAAATCTTGATCATAAACGTAAATATTAACGTAAATATTTTTTTCCCAAAAGACAAATTTATTCCTAAAAAATGCCTATAATTTATAAACACAATTTTAAACATTTTGCTTCAAATCAAAGAATTGCTCATGGACCACGTATGAATCCTGTTTATCATTATGATAATAGAGAAACAGTTCACACGGAAGGAGCTGGCATCTTTTCTGGTATTGGAAGTATCGTTAACTTAATTAAAAATAATAAAGATTTGATTACATCTGCTGCAAAAGGAGCAGCTGCTATAGGTAGTACAGCTAGTGCAATATCAAATGCTGTTAAGTCTCAAAACGAATTGAAACAACTAGAAGCTATTCGTAAACTTAGGAATGATTCTGAAGAACTAAAAAATTAAAAAAAACTTTCAGAGGAAACAAAAAACAAAATTGCTAACATAGCTGTAGGGGGTGAAACCTTGAGGAGCGGAGCTCCGTCTGATAGTAAACATAAGAAGAAATCAGGCGTAGCCATAAAATCATTGAAGAATTATCAATTGAAGAAATAAGAGGTAATGGTGTTAACAGCAACCTTCGGTCTAACCAGCAAAGCTGTAGCGGAGCTGGTCTAGCAAAATTCTAAAATATATTTTTTAGTAAAATTTTTTTAGCAAAATTCTTGAATTATATTTTAGTAAAATTATTTTAGTAAAATTATTTTAGTAAAATTTTTTAGCAAAATTTTTTCTGTGTGTGAGAAAAAAACAAAAAGTCAAATTATTTTTTATAAAAATGTCTTCCCTGATTGAAAATAAATTTGAATTAGATAAACCACCAGGTGTTAGTTATAATCAATAAAAGAATGACTATATAAGAATTGCTATGAATCCCGGTTCTTCCAGTAGAGTAAATACTGGAGGTGATTTAATTTTTGAAGTTGATAATCAGCAGAGTTATTTATATCTACCTGGTTCATTTTTACACTGTGAATATTCTTTATATAGTGATGCCAATTTTACAACACCATTACCAGATACCGATAATATTGCACTAGAGAATAATTTCTTTCCAAGATTATTTACACAAATGCGTTTAGATGTTGCAACTCAAAATATAGAAACAATAAGTGATTCTCCAGGTGTAATTGATACAATGCTTAGATTTGTAACAATTGCTGAAAATAATAAAAAGTATGAAATCGAAGGTTGGTTTCCTGATACTAATGATGGTATAATTATAGATGATTTAACTTAGGCTGGAACAGACGCAGCAGGAATTGCGAAAGATGTAGAAAATATTGCAAAACATTTAAATAAAACAAACAATAGTGCATATAAAGAAAGACGTGAGTTTAACAAGAAAAGTAAACAGACACTAAATTGGTCATTGTCTCCATTATTCGGATATTTAGATTATGATAAAATATCATATCAATTAAAATTTAAATTAATAATTCATCGCACAGCAAATAATGAATTAATCTTTTTTGGTAAGACTGGAAAAAAGGCATATTTAAAAATTGATAGATTTGAATGGTGGATTAAGCATATTACTCCTAGTTTAGAGATTGAAACAGCTATTGCAACAAGATTAAATACTAACAAACCAATTCCAGTAAATTTTCTAAAGCGTACTGCTAGTTCAGTAACTTTTTCAGAGCAAAGATTTAACTGGCATTTTACTAGAACTGCAAATACTCCAAGATATTTATTACTAACATTTCAAAGAAATAATTCTCCAAGTTTTGATAAGAACAACAATCTTTTTCATATAAATACAATTCGAAGTTTATAAGTTTCATTAAATCAAACCCGATATCCAATTGATCCATTAAGATTCGATGATACCAATAATCAATTTATGGAAGGATATGATTCTTATCGAAATCTTTGTATAGAATTTGGAGTTGAACCACAATTAACTCCTGGAGATTGGAGACATTTATATCCTGTTTTCTGTTTCGATTTAAGTGCACAATCTGAAGATATTATCAAGACTGGTTGTGATGTAACAATTAATATTGAAAAGAAAGATTCCACAACTTCATTGATGGCTTATGGTTTATTGCTAGAAGACGTAAAATATTCTATTGAAATTCTTAATGGAAAGATGGCTAGGATTAATTAATTTTTTGATAACTTAAAATTTTTTTAGTAATTAGTAATAAAATTTTTTTGTAACAAGAATAGATTAAAAATTCTTAACTTAAAAATTTTTCGTAACTAGAATAGATTTAAAATTCCTAACTTAAAATTTATTCATGACTAGAATAGATCACAATTCCTAATTTAAATTTATTCATAACTAGAATAGATTAGAATTTTTGATAACTTAAAATCTTTTTATTAAAAATGTCGCAAGCGAAAAGTAATAATAATAAAACTGTTGAATTAAAATTACGTAATATTGTTGACAAAAATACCCCTAAAACTATTACGATTAACAAAAAAAGTATTACATAAGTAAACCAATGATAGAGAATATTCAATTACAAGAAGAAAAGAATGGCCGGATTCTCCCATTAATTCCACTAATAATAGGAGGCATAGCAGCAGCAGGAAGTGTTGCAGGTGGGACAGCTGGTATTGTACAAGCAGTAAATAAAAATAAATCAGAGAAGGCAGCATTAGAAGAACAAAAACGTCATAATAGAGAGTTAGAGATAGTTGGCTAGGGGTGACGGAATAGTAGATAATTTTATTAGTAAATTAAAATTAGTTGATGAAGGAAAACGAGTTCTTAAAAATATTCTCCACAATGTTGATGATTTAATTGAAATTAAAGAAACTAAAGATGGTTCTGGAATATATCTAAGTCCTAGTATGATAAGGTAATAACCTCAGGACCTTTGGTTCTATTCGGTAAAACATCTATTTTATTTTATCTTTTAAAACTTTTTTATCTTTAAAAATGGTTTCCACAAATTCTACAAATTCCGAAAATTTAATTAAATTAAAAATTGCTAATTTAGATTTATTAAATTATCTATTAAACAAAAATAAAAACTCAAATTGTAAAATTTATGAAGGTAACGACATACAAAAAATATCAGAAAACTTTCCTGGATTTATTTGGAGTAAATATTCGAAAGAAAAACATCTTCCTGGTCATTGATATACCGGTCCAGGAACTCGATTAGATATAAGACTAGATGAGAATAATAATCCGAAACCAGGTGAAGAACCAATAAATAGAGTAGATGCCGCCGCTTACAGGCATGATTTAGCTTATCGAAATCATGACCTAAGTTCTCGACATGCAGCTGATAAGAAGATGATTCAAGAATTAGATAGTATTCAGAATCCTACATTTAGAGAAAAAATTGAAAGAATGTTTGTTAAGAAAGCTTTACAAGCTAAAATATTATTCGGCCAGGGTTTAAATGAAACGACAGCAAAGCTGTCTGAGAGCAACGCTCGAACCTACGCGTCTGAAATTCACAAGGAATATAGAAGGCCTAAATATTTATTGAAAGTAAAAGTATTTAATAAAGATGATATTTGGAGTGCTGATCTTATTCATATGCCGAATGAAAGGGACTACAAATACGCATTGACCGTTATAGATTTATATACACGATACGCTAGGGTAAAGCCTTTAAAAAATAAAAGTGGTCTGTCAGTTAAATATGCGTTTGAAGAAATCTTTAAAGAAAGTAATAGAAAGCCAAGGAAATTGTTTGTTGATAAAGGATCGGAATTTTATAACAGAAATGTTCAGCCACTATTTGAAACTGTTTATTCAACTGAAAATGCAGGGAAGGCCGTAGTGATAGAAAGATTCAATCGGACGTTAAAAAATAAATTATTCAAGAAATTTACTGAGCAAAGAAATCAGAAATGGTTGAAGATATTACCAGGAGTTGTAGAAGAGTACAATAATAAAGTTCATTCTGGTATTGAAGAAACTCCAAAGAATGCTTCTGACGACCCTGATTTGATAAGAAAAAAAATATTCGAGAATAATTATTCGAATGAGAGTAATCCGAATTTGCAGAAACTTAAGCCGAAATTTAAAATTGGAGATAGAGTTAGAATATTTAAATATAAGAATAAATTTGAAAAAGGCTTCGTCGGATACTGGACGAAAGAGATATTTGAAGTTTGTAAAATAAACCAAACTTATCCGATTACTTACGAAATCAAAGATTTAGATGATGAAAATATCATAGGCCGATTTTATCAAAATGAATTACAACGAACTGATTTTTAATTATCATTATCATTATTATTGGAACTAACGTTTCGGGAATGAAATTCCCTTGTTAGGCGTAGCTATAGAACCTACGGTTCGTTCAATTCTAACATAATATCAAGAAATGGTACTCCTTTTTGTAATTTAAATAAAACATAAAGACATAATTGACCACAGTAAGTAGTTCCCGGTTTTTGAATTTGAAATGTATTATAAATTCCATTACCAAGTAATTTTATGACTTCGTTCGTTGGAGGTAAACCATAAGAGTCGAACCAATAGTTCTCAGCCTCTGCGCGGTCGAAATAGTAATTATCTCGATTTTTATTAAAGATACCTGCAGACCAATGTATTCCTTTTTGGTCTGACGTATGAAGATTTGTTATGAAATTTATAGTTGTTGTTGGCTAATTTTTTAGGAATTGTAATTCGTCTCTCATTAGAACATGAAAATTCTTTATTCCCAATTGATTTGCAATTTTCTTTAAATCGAAATTCGTTGTTGTTTGTGTTCCATATAATTTCAAAAACTCATTTATGTTGCTCATTTTATAATAAAAAAATTTCTTAAGGGACCCCTAGAGGTCAGAAGGGAGGGGGTACTGATTTAAAACTGTTCTCTAATGATGACTTTCCTTACTACTTGGGGGGGGTATTGATTTAAAACTGTTCTCTAATGATGACTTTCCTTACTACTTGGGGGGTATTGATTTAAAACTGTTCCATAATGATGACTTTCCTTACTACTTATTCGATTTTGAAATGATTTAATTTAATCTAAATTAAAACGTTACATTGTTACATTTTATTAGTAGAGTTAGTGTTTCGTACATCTTTTATTAATAGTAATTCATTTCTCATCAATATGTGGAAATTCTTTATTCCCAATTGATTAGCAATCTCATTTAAATCGAAATTTGACGTGGTTTGTTTGCCGTATATTTTTAGAAAGTCTCAAATGTTACTCATTTTAAATGAAATATAATCTATTTCAGAAATTTCTCAAAAGAATTGGCGTGTAGCAGCTGCTAAATTGTGTCAGCTGATACGAGTGAAGGAAATCACAGACAATAGCTCATGATACGGGTTGTGAAATCTCATTCACACTATGAGAACAAAGGAACAAATACAATCTAAACACAATAGACATATGAGAGAGAAGAGAAATGAATGAGCATTTCTCTTCATTTTGGTTTCCATAACAATCATTCATGCGACATTATTTTGAATGGAAAAATACACCGACTCTCGAACCATGTCGGCACTTTTATCGGCAGCCATATCGACACATTTTCCGGCTCCCAGAACAATTTTGGTGTAAATTTCCATTAGCGTTCAAGGTCATTCTATTAAAAGCATGCGGGAATTATTCTCATTGAAGACAAGCAATTGTTTTAAAGAATGCATGTCATTGTGAATACAATATTCCTGTAACAGACAGGATCGAGAGAGAGAGAGAGAGAGAGAGAGAAAGAAAGAAAGAAAGAAAGAAGTATCGCTGCTCCGTAAAAGTTTAATTGAGATAACGAAGGATATATTCTTGCGGTTTCTTCCACTTTTGTTTCATCCACTTTTGTTTTTTCCATTTTTAAACAAATATTTTTAGTCACATGATATATTTTAAAAACCTGAAAGATGGATAAAATTCATGAATTTGAAATTCTCAACTTTTATGATTTTCGGTGTCCTGGAACGGTCATGATTTTCAAGGTAAAAATTGTAATTCACAAATTTGAGATTCTTAACTTTTCTGATTTTTTCGGTGTCCTGGAACGGTCATGATTTTGGGAGTAAAAATTGTAATTCTCAAATTTTGAGATTTTGAAAAATTTGAAAAATTGGGTATTTTTAAAAACGCCTAAATTTATGAATTTAGGTCTTCATAACCTGAAAACTGACCAAAATTCATGAATTTAGACCATTTAAAAAGTACCATTTTTTTGAAAAATCGGTATCTTTAAAAACGACTAAATTCATGAATTTAGGTCTTAAAAACCTGAAAAAGGGTCTAAATTCATGAATTTATGTCGTTTTTAAAGATACTATTTTTTGAATTTTATGGTGTCCTGGAACGGTCTTTTGCCCATTACTGTCCATCTACCACCATAATTGTAACCTGATTCAAATTAATCAGAGCGCGAGTGAGAAAGGCGCAAAGCATCACATCTGGTCGTAAATTAAAGAAATGGTGAACGATAATTATCATAGGGTTAGCGTGAAACGTCAAAGATACAGGAGTGACGGTTTGATGCAAAATATATTCTCATGCGAAAAGATAGCTATGAAGAAGTAACTGAATTCAAGAAGCAACTGAATGTTCAATTTTAATGTTAGGAATCACTATGAGTAAGATCGATTGAAAGCAACTGATGTATTTCGTAGATATTGGGCAAATTTATCATTGATAATATTTTAACATTGATATTAATACATTGTTGTTGATGAAATTTGAAATTTGATAACATTGTATAGTCACAGACTTATCTTTATGATTTTCTGTACAATAAAATAAAATACAGTCGAACCTCTACATAGTGAATTTCAAGGGACCAGATGAAAAATTCACAATGAGGAGAGTTCACTATAAGGAGGTTTTCTAAAATTTAGTGAAATATAGCTTTTAAAGTAAGCATACCGGGTGTCCCACAGCGAACCCCCCCCCAACACAAAATCAAGATTATTTACTTGAAGTTTGGTGACTTCGGCTTGATAAGAGCAGCTTGGGTTGTTGTTAGATATCCTTGTATGCTATCATTACGATATCGAATAGCGCTTGTCTTCATTTCGCAAACAATAATTGCAAATTCAAATTCAAATTTCTGACTGAAATGCTGCTTCATGTTTAATCATTTACAATTAGTCATGCCACGTCGCCACACGATTGAGGAACGCGTGTTCATTGTGAAAAGCTATTATCAAACTGGCAATTATCGTGAAGTAGTTCGACGCTTTGAAGACACGTATGGAAGACCAACTGATAGGAAATCGATTCCATCATTGATTAAGAGATTTGAGTCCACTGGAAGAGTTGACGAAGAGGGACATGGTAGACCATCAAGTGAAAGCCATAGTGAACAGGTAGCCGCGGTTGCCGGTGCTATCACTGAAATGGGTGATAATTTCTCTATCCGCAAGGCATCCGCTGATCTTGACATTTCAAAATCTACTGTTCATCGAATTCTGAAAGTCGACTTGGGATTGAAAAGCTATCACTTCTCGTTGCATCAAGAACTTAATGAAGACGATCCTGATCGACGTTCGAATTTTTGTGAGGACTTACTACGTTTATTGAAACGAGATCACCAATTGATCAATCAAGTTGTCTGCACAGACGAGGCGAAGTTCTTTTTAAACGGAACTGTGAATCGCCACAATTCAGTTTATTGGTCAGATCACAACGAGCTTCGTCTAAGCACCAAGTCCATGGACCAACGTGGTGTGACAGTGTGGGCTGGCATTTCATCCCGAGGTGTGACGGAGCCATTCTTCTTTCGAGAGACTGTCAAAGGAGAGAATTATCTTAGTATGCTGCAAAGCGTACTGCCGCGAATCACCGATCTTGGGAGCATTTTCATGCAGGATGGGGCACCGGCGCATTATTACCGTTCCGTCATAAATTACTTAAACAGTAATTTTCCCAACCGCTGGATTGGACGCCGTGGTAGCTTTTTGGGATGGCCTCCAAGATCACTAGACTTAACACCGTGTGATTTTTTTCTTTGTGGCCACGTAAAAGAGATTGTATACAGGAGTCATCCTCAAACCTTGGATGAATTGGAAGACTGTATTCGTACTGTGTTTCGTTACATAGACGAGCTTTTATGTAGAAAAGTATGTTCTGAAACTGTTCAAAATAGAATTCGACTCTGTGTGCAGGAAAATGGTCAACATATTGAACATAAATTATAAACGTTTAATTAAGACGCGTTTCGTGCTTTGTATGAACTGCAGAAATTACTCTTATAAGGGAATAATGACCTTTTGATCACAACGTATCAATGTAGGCTTTATTATAATTTGAGATAATGATGGAAATCGTTTGGGGGGCGGGGGGGGGTTCGCTGTGGGACACCCGGTATAAAGTCAAACCAAATCATACAAAATAATTAAAACTAATACAATTATTTAGAAAACAAATTTATATAGGGATAATTACCAGTAATACTGCATTGTATCACAATATGTCATATCTAATGATAATGTTAACTCAAGATGCAACTACTATAAAATAATCAGTATTGCATACAGTATAAGCTACATACGAATGATGGAAATAACTGTCAATGCGAGTTTCTACAGTACGTCACTCGTCAACAGAGTAGAATAGAATAGAAATGTGTTTTATTCAATCAAATAAAAATCAATAGGTACCATACATAATTCAACATTGATGTAAATATATGTTAAATACATTCATAGGAAGACATGCAGTGACATGTGAACACCATAGATTGGTTTCATAACTTTTCATTGAGAAAGTTTGCTTAAAAGACAAGCCATAAAAGGAAAAAAAGATGATTTCATTTTTACGGTTCTACAAAGAGGTATGCATGGAAGATTTGAATACACAAGACGTTTAGGTATCAAACGATGAACACATGAGTACAACACTAGATTCTGCATTTAAATAAAGTCTTTTGCTTAACATAAAGCGACGCTTTGAAATTTCATCAATGGAGCAGTCACACTTTCGTTCACTGTTTCTATAAATGATGCGATGTGCTCTTTTGTCTATTCTTTCTAATCGGAGAAACAAAGTTTTATTCAAGCTTACAAATACGGGACATGCATACTCCAAAATAGATCTAACATAAGATGTATAGATGATATGCAATTCTTCATCAGATACAAACGGGCGCAATTTACGTAGAACATGAAATCGTTTGTTGGCAACTTTGATAATTTTGTCAACATGACAATGCCAAGACAGATCATCTGCAATATTAATGCCAAGTACTGCTACCGAAACAATAATATTCAAGGGGAAATTGTACAGACTGGGATTGCGCAAAACTTTACTCTTGAGACATAACATTACATTTGATTTCATAAAATTTATTTGCATGTCATTCCCTTCGCACCAAAACTTTACATCCATTATGACATTCTTGACGAGACTCTCAACATTTGAAATTTCAGAATTAAATACAGGTACTATTAATGTGAGATCATCGGCATACTTTGCACAATACACATCATTGTCATGGTCGCATTTATAGTCCCCAAAAAAGAGGCAAAGATAAAGGGGGCGAGAACAGTTCCCTGAGGAACGCCAGACACAACATCAAAAAAAGTGGAATCAGTATTCAATAAACGAACACAAGCAGTTCTGCTACTTAAATATTTTTGCAGCCACAAAAGAAAACCAGTGGGCATACTTTTATCACAAAATTTCCTCAACACTATGTTATGATGTAACCGATCAAATGCCCTTTTAAAATCAAAGGTTATCAAAATTGAGCCATAACAGATAGGGTTATCAAAATTTTCACACAATTTGTTCACGATGGAAAGGACGGCTGAAGAGGTAGAACCACCATTTCTGAAACCATGTTGCTCAGGTCCATATAACTTAAAAAAGTCGGAATACATGCGCTTTAAAACAAATTTCTCTAGCAGTCTTGCTGGTAGTGTGGTTTGGGTTATTGGCCTGAGTTTATCAATTCTCACTGGAGTCACTTTAGGCACGGGAGCAATAATACTGCACTTCCAATCTTTCGGGAATACACGTTGATCTATAGACGCTTGGAAAATTGTTGTAAGTGGTCTTGAAATTGAATAAGATAACTGCTTGTATATTTTAGCTGGTATACTTTGATCACCTGAAGATTTGTTAGTCTTGATGTTATGTAAAGCGTTCTGAACTTCCTTCTTGGTAATTTTAAAGCTCCATCCATCATCTTGAATTTCCGGAGCACCAACGGATGAATTAAAGTTTTGCGAAATTTTGAATTCATTAGAAATCTTCGACAATGTACGAGTATTAGATAAACCACCACTTTCGCTTATACAGTTAGCGAACGCATGTGTTTGTGAATCTTTCCCATTAAAGGCATTAAGTAGCTTCCAAGGACCATTTGATTTGGATTTGATTTTGTTGGCCCAAATAATTTTGCATTTTTGAATCTCTTCCTTAACCTTAATCTTGAGCTGATTATAGCGAGTCCAGTCCCGAGCTCTATATGCTGCCCATCTATCATTGATTAGCTTTTTGGTTATATGGGTAAGCCATTCCTTATCGTCAGAATTCATTGCAACAAAGTGCTGGGGAATATATTGATCAACCAACGAAGAGAGTGAATTATGAAAACAGCTCCATTTATCATTGACATTATTCAAATATTCTATTTGAGACCAATCACAATCATTCACAGCTCCATTTAAATTGTTGAGATTGGATTCACGAAGATCATAGATTTTACGAATCGAATAAGTTCTGACAACTTTGGTATCTGTAGTAGATTTGGGATGACACGTAACAAATGCATGGTCTGCATTGCCAATTGGTGAACCATAAGAAACTTTATCTGCAGTATAGTGCTGTAACAAGTCATTTGTAATAATGATGTGGTCCAAAATGTTCTCCTTACGTGTTGGTTTGACAATAATATCATTAACATCTAAATCAATACATAGTCTTTTACAATCAAAATGATTCATGTCACCTGCAATGCCAAAATTGTGATTGGGTTTTAATGACAAAAGATAGTCAAAAGTGATGCAAATAATATCATAGACTTCACTAAGCTCGCTTGAAGTACAAGATGGAGCTATGTAAATACACATAAAATACATATGCAAAAATGGAAGTTCTATTTTTGTGGCTGAAATTTTATCCGTTGTAGGTGGAGCAACATTTACAGTGCGAATAGAACTGAAACAACTACTGACAAAAATGGCTGTGCCACCGCTGCTGGAGCTCATTAGCTGCTTCATTCATGGTCTTACTAGTTTGCTCGAGAAAATTACTCTCAAAATAGTCATATTTTCTCTTCAAATCATCGAAATTGCGCTGCAATTCAGCATGAGCATCGAAGAGCGCTGAGAACTTCGAAAGGTGAAAGGAAAAACTTTCATTTATTTTGACTTGAATCATGGAAACTATTTCGTCTTTAAGAGCTGAATAATTGGGATGGACTGCATTCTGTTTCTTACTAAGAATTAAAGCATCAGTAAGTTCTTGCTTGGTGATACTTGCTTTACGCTTCATGAGGTCTTCATATGACAACAAAACAAGTTGTTTAGCAGCATCCATTTCGTTCCGTAGTGGTAAAAGATTTGATTAAATACACACTATCAAAATTGAACCCGGGACCATCCAAGAATGCCAACCAGAACAAGCGTCTTAATGCAATGCGCTACACAACCACGCCTGCAAATTAGCAATGGAATTCAATCTTGATCCGGAAATCAGAAATCGACGGACTGAGTCGATGATGCGTGACACAGCCGCTCAACGACAGACAGAGAGAAGTCGAAGTAAGCACAAATCACTACCGCGGATGGAAATATCGAAGATCGACGAATTATGGGATATCCCTCCACTGACCGAATAAACACTAAGCACAGCGACGTAGCTGAGACGTTGAGGACACCAATGATGTGAAAAAATCCAAAATGGTGGTCAAACACCAAAGAACAACGGCAAAAGAGATATTGACACGAGAGCGCGAGATACACAACCAGCCTGCGTGACTGTTAGAAGCAATCATGCTTTCAACTCGGCCAACAGCTTGTTGATCAAGCTGGTCACTTTTTCTTTCAAGGAATTCCCTGATCTGACGCAACATTCGGTACGCTTGAAGTCGCAAAACAGCGCACGTAAACTTGAAACCATTAGACACATTAACTATTGATTTTCATCTAAATTTAGATTGTATACTCATAGACTTTAGTAACTTAGGAAACTTTAGAGTAATAAGAATCATCGAACTACTCGCCCTGAATAAAGGTAGTACACGTACATGGGATGCGTATTAATTACAAAACATAATTAAAGATCAATACATAGGCCCTTGATGTAAAATAGTCATTATGTAGAGATTGAGACAACAAAGGGAATAAATAATATATTCATTATGAAGTGATTATTCACTATGAAGAGGTTCACTATGTAGAGATATGTATCAAGCGCGAAGTATACCATTTTTGATGGGATCAAAACTTTAATTCACTATGAGGAGAGATTCACTTTGTAGAGGTTCGACTGCATAATAAATCACTCATTCGACGCGCCTTAGAAATAATTCAGTGTTGCAATAATATTGTTTCTACATTCGCCTTACTGGCCTCTTCCGATAACACATTGAAAAAACATGAATAAAGATATATGACATAAGAGTCAAGAATTTTCAAATCTTTAAGTCATTTAATGTTACGTAGAAATCTGTAAACGTGGCATGGTTATGCAGTTCCATTCGTTTTGCTGTTCATGGATGCATTTTATTCTCTTTCCTCAATCTAGATGTTTGTACTGATTCTAATGTCTGTCCAGTCATAGCGTCATTGAAAGTGATAAAATAAGATAGAAGTTTATGCATGAACAGCAAAAACGAATGGAACTACATGACCACACCACGATTGCAGATATCTATGCAAAATTATATAACTTCAAGATTTGAAAATTCTTGACTTTTGCATCATATATCTAATATCTTTATTCAAGCCTTTCCAATGTCATTTTCTACGGTGCGCCGACGGAGGGATTTTCTATTATTTTTAATTTGACATAAAATCGCAATGTTATCTTACTGTTTCACTAGTTCAGTTTGGGATTTATCAGAAAAAATATTGTTTTTATCAGAATTTTTATTCAACAGATTACAAACATTATGTCATTGACCAGATGACACAAGATTTTGTTTATTCTGTACGTACCTAATTTAGACACACAGTGAGTCATCTGTGCTATTGATGTCTGATATCTATACGTAGCGTATACTGCGCTGATTCTTGGATAGCATTAATTCCTTGTGCACCGATGGTGTACGGAAACGCGCTACATCAATGGATGTATGGGCATGTCAAGAACCAGTCAGTAATAAGTTGTTCAAATGAAAAATTCTGTTGTTTCACCTTTCTCCAGTCCTTTCTCACGTAAACTATCATTGTTGCTGAAAGAAGTGACATAAATCCAAGTGGTGTTTTAAGAATCAACAATCCATTCAAATGCCAATTTCGTTTACACTGACTAATCAGTAAAATGCGAGACGCAAAGTGATTTTGCCGGTCATCAGTTGAAAATATCAAGCGTGAGCCATAAGATTTTAAAAGATATAGCTGTAATGCGAGGTTCTTTTTTGTCTCTAAATGAGTGATGCACAGTCAACATTTCAAGAACTTCTAGACCAAAGAATTTGTCATCACCAGAAGTAAGATAGACTTCTCGGATTTTTCAAGTATGTGCAAGTAACTGCTTCTAACAAACGAATGAACTAAGTTTGAGAGGCGAATCAAGCTACCATGTGGATCTAATGGCGTGACTGGGCCTGAAGATGGGCTTGGATACGTTTGCCATGTGAGAGTTTGAGAGCATGTCTTGGGGAGGCGGCCACGTGCCGGATTTTTTTATTATGTTTTTATATTAGGGACGAGTGAAACAGCAAATTCGGAGTCGAATCGAATCTGGTAGTGAATCGAACCGATCAATAACAAATTTACATGCACACTAATGCATAAAATAACGGGATCGTTATCAACCATTTTGAGGGAACCCGTTGAAAACGATAAGTTTTTCACGATAAGCTCTTTATCGAGTACTTTCGGTCACTGCATGCTCATGTCCTGACGTTGGTCGCGTGCAGTGACCGAAAGTACTCGATAAAGAGCTTATCGTGAAAAACATATCGTTTTCAACGGGTTCCCTCAATATGGTTGATGCACACTAATATTCCATAACGTTAACCTACATGAAGGAAGGCCTATCAAATTACAATCAATAATATTTTATAGATGGAAATTAAAAGATAAAGTGACACCTTGGTACACATAAAGAAATGCGCAGTCAAACGAAAGAGTTCTTATTTTTCTGAGGCAATAATAGTCTACTGCACTGAACAGATTAACGTATTTTGAATAACATTCGGACGTTAGCGAGTGTTGAATTGATATGCCACTTCCCATTGTCCTTGTGTTGTAAATTTACATACATGTACATATAGGCAGAATTACGATAAGGACTTGGTTTGTAACAGTGTTTATACGCCTGCTGTTTTTACAGCCGAGCTGTTTTTTCAGCTTTAGCTTTCTTTATTTCTTAATTTTGGTGTTTCAGCTTTATTTTTCCAATATCAAGATTTTTTGCATTTTTTGCTATTTGAGATTACTACTGGCATTAATTAGTGTGATAAATTTCTCGTGATGGTTGCACCGGTATCTTTATTAATAGCCTCAACTGTTTTTATAGGCATAGGCATGCACAAAATTGCACATGGATTGATATTTGCATAGAAATTATGTATGTATCTAAGATCAATTTTATGTCGTGATACGATTTTCTTTCAGATGTTGTGCTTTGTTCGCGTTTCTGAATTGCTGGAATTCAAGCCACCAATTTGAGTGACCGGAGTGATGACAGAGACAGAAAAATTTCGAAAGATTGTTAGCCTACACGAATGAAGGAAAATACGTTTTTTATATTTTAACTTCTAATTTTGCATCATGTATGTCAGGGGAATGTGAATTTGAATTCGTTTGAAGTAGCAATTTTCAGCTTTATCTTTTTGCTCAGCTTTCTTTTTTTGGAATTCGGGCGTATAAACACTGGTTTGTAACCTCAGGCTTGATGAAAAATGTTTCTATACTCAATTTCTTCGTTCCTTTCCTCAAATCCTTGGTCCGGGAGAGCACAACTTTTCCATGGAGTAAAAGTTAGCAGATTCCATTTTTCAATTTTGATTCTTACAAAACAATGATAGATTTTTCAGCAGGTGAATAATGCCGATAACTTCCCATGTCATCGATGTCTGAAATTACATTTCTAATCTAATTTATTCAGAGTGAATTTGCAACAGCATATGGTAGGCTAAGGTATATAGACTTCTAAATTCATTACTGAAGGTCATGTCAGACATACGAGTAAAGGATCACAAGATAATTTTGTACACTATAATTCAATATTCTCGAATGCGCTCGGAGTGTAGTCAGGGTTTGAAAATGGAAGAGCATGTAAGCTCGGGTTCACGATAACAGACTTGATCTAAAATATGAGTTCTCTGAAGAGCATGAACACACACACACACACTGTAGCTGCTGTTTCAACTAAATCTTATTTAGCAACCGATTTCCTCAACCGGCTTCAGTGAGAATCCAACATCAAACTCATAACAGCGTCACGTTCAAGTTATGTCGAACGAGATCAAAGGAAAGCAATTGGATCAAAAGGAAAGCCAGCTTAGTTAAACTGATTTGAAACTTTGAATCGCAATTTCGAATCGAATAAAATTTTGAAGCTTCGCAGGTCCCTTCTTTATGTATGCGGTCTTAATAGAAACAAATTACAAGATTTACTCAATGAATGCAATTTCAAATGTCCCTTCTACAAAACTGAACGATTGTTAGCCTACACGAATGAAGGAAAATACGTTTTTTATATTTTAACTTCTAATTTTGCATCATGTATGTCAGGGGAATGTGAATTTGAATTCGTTTGAAGTAGCAATTTTCAGCTTTATCTTTTTGCTCAGCTTTCTTTTTTTTGGAATTCGGGCGTATAAACACTGGTTTGTAACCTCAGGCTTGATGAAAAATGTTTCTATACTCAATTTCTTCGTTCCTGATTTGGTTTCCTGATTGGTTTCCTGATTTCCTGATATGGTTGCCTTTCTCGGTTATCGATTTAAATATTAGCAACTAATTTTCTCTACATTCCATTCTCTCTTGAATCTGCTCATTATTCGACAAACCCACGGATATCGCAATGATGAAATATTTGTTCAACTCCATTAATACATGTATAACATTTTGCATTTCACAGGCATCGGAGGGGAAGCCGCAACCGGAAGTGCGGTCGAAGAAGAAGTTGGAATCGTATGAATTGCGGAAATTGCATCCAGCTGCTCAATCCCGATACTTAGCGGTAAGAGTATTATGCTCGTAGGAGATCGTTATCAGTCCCAATTGGATTTCTTGACAAAAAATTATACTTTGACCATATTCGTTGATGTTGAGATTAAACAAGATAAAACAGTTAAGACATCGAGGTTTTTCGACAGTTGCTCAGTGTCAGAGAGCCTTTCAATATTTCTGGTAGAAATTAGCAAAAAAAGAACTGGTGCAGACGACAGTAATTTTCAGTGATTTCATGAAACGATCTACATGCACTAGGGCTGCACGCTAGCCGTTCCTGCTTACACCGATGTTCCGGGCATGATAACCGGTGCACCGAAAACTTTATTTTTAAGTTACACTGAAGCATTGACGTGTAGCCGAAATATAATTTCTTTTTCGCTCTAGACCGATAGTCAATAAAGATTTCAAGATTTTGAAGTTATAGGGTCTCCATCTTCTGCTATAAATGCTCAGAATAAATGTAAATTTCATGAAGTACTAGGAAAATTCAGCATGCATATTAGACTTTTTTAATTTGCCGATATTTGCAAAGCACGTGAAACTCATCATACTAAGCCGCAGCCAGAAATGGCCAGTTGCATTGACTACGAGTAAATTGCTAAGTCAGTGGCGGACAAAACGTTCGGGTATAAGTTGTTTCTTTAAAAAAACGTGCGAACGTGCAATATATTGCAAAGGAAGAGCTCGTCATTCATACTTTTCATCATAATTATGAAAGCATCAGGCAAAATACGTGGTGCACGTAAACCGCCGGATTTTAAACTTTTATTACTCCTCAAATATTCATCCAATCGTCATGAAATTTCGACTCATACTAGTTTGGAGTATAGGATTTATGATGATTATACCTGTTGTACTGAGAATTGTCAGAAAATTCTGATTCTATTCACCGAATGACATGTACTCATTTTGTTGACATCGAAAATCTAGATCAAGTTAATTAACTTAACATGAATCGTATTCTGCACAACGAATTGTGTGCACTCTTGAAGTGAATATTGTTCAGTTACTTCATGTCATATAAAATACAATTCGACGATTAAATCACTATCTGAAAAGAATCGAACATAGAAGAATGGATGATTATTCGGTTGCAGAACGAGCAAAATGCGCGGCTTGGTACGAATGGCTCAAAAGTCCAGTGGAGGTACAAAGGCCTTATCATTCAGAGTACGGCAAGAACGCGAGAGCACCGGATGCCCGTACCATAAAGCGTTGGCACACAAACCTGTTGACCAGTGGTAGTGTGGTGACTGTCAAGCGGGACCGGTCATCTTCTGAACGAACGGAGCAGAATGTGGAACGAGTTGTGCAGCACTTCGAGAAGGAACCAAACACATCTACCCGTCGTGCATCTAATGCTCTTCAAGTGAGTCGCCGCACTATCCAGCGCATCCTCCATGACTATGGATGGCATTCGTACAAGGTCCAGGTGGTGCAGCGATTACACGAAGAAGATCTGGAAAACCGAATGGAGTTCGCAGAACAGGAGCCACAGCGCATCCAAGCCAACCCGAGCCATTTAGTGGAACTAACCTGGTCCGATGAAGCTCACTTCCATCTGGATGGTGGCGTGAATCGCAAGTGTGAATCAAGCAAGAGTCTATGCACTCGCCACGCACCACCGTCTGGGCGGCAATCAGCCAATCAGGTATCTACGGACCGTTCTTCGACACCGTCAACAAGGATCGGTATCTCAAGATGCTACAGGAGGAATTTTGGTCAGCGGTGCAGTCGGACAGAAGAGGCAGGAGCATCATATTCATGCAGGATGGTGCACCTCCATACTGGGACTTCCTGTGCGTGAGTGGTTGAACAAGAAGATGCCTAACAGATGGATGGGACGTGTATCTCCTAACATGCCCTGGCCACCGCGTTCACCTGACCTGACGCCTTGCGATTTCTTCTTGTGGGGTTTTGTCAAGTCCAAGATTTACCTACCATACACGGCCAACATCCATGCAAGACCGCATCATACAAGCATTTCAAGAAGTGACAACTGAGTTGTGTGGAAAAACTGCTCTGGCCTACCAAAAGCGACTCGAATACGTCCTCGAGAATGGAGAAGGACACGTTGAAGTTCGATGACTACTAACACTTTTTTCTTATGTTTTTCATTAAATAAATGTTTTCTATGACATTTACATTAATTCGTTTTGGTCATTTTTGATAAAGACGTGGGGGAAATAAAGGGAAAAGTTTATCATTAGATTTTGCATGTTAATTTTACTACATGTCATTCGGTGAATAGAATCAGAATTTTCTGACAATTCTCAGTACAAGAGGTATAATCATCATAAATCCTATACTCCAAACTAGTATGAGTCGAAATTTCATGACGATCGGATGAATATTTGAGGAGTAATAAAAGTTTAAAATCCGGCGGTTTACGTGCACCCTGTAGATTGAATCGGAGCATTGTCACCGAAATCTACAAATTACTGTGCATGAGGGTCAACATGTAGACATCACTCGGTTTCAAGTAGTCTCTCTGTAATTTGCTACCAGCTCGTCGAAAAAATCCATCGAACAGAACGCTGGATACATCTTGAGATTCTGGACTATGGGATGGACTATGACATTTACTGCGAAATTCCGAGATTCTTGGGTGTCGAGAAATGAGATTTTATGGTCTTGAGCTGATTTCTCATGAGCTTGAATCATCTACTATTTCGTCACTTTTCCATTTTTTCATATCATCAGGAAATGCATCAGTAAATTAATGATATAGCCTTGATTTTCAAAGTGTTTCAATTTCATCACTTAGGAATTTGAAGTTTAAAATGAATTCAATTGATAAATAGAATTTGATAATGTTCTCCTAGTTGGATTAATCATCTTGTATGCTTAAAGATAATTCCTTTGTATCTGTTGCGACTAAGATTTGCTGATAGAATTCATCAATTTTACATAAAACTGTACAGTAAAAAATCAATTTGATCAAAATTCGAACGTTTCTGTGCACTGAAGCTAAAACCGGTTCTCGCAAAAGAATCCCTGACTGTTCACCTATTATCTACGTGATCATAGTGAAAGGAATTTAATTTCGGCTGCGAAACGACAACAAACTTTAATTGATTCTTTTACTCCCACCTAGTAGGGGTAATTATATGTATAAAATTTCATCTTCATTTATCACAAGTGTTCATGAAACTTTTATATATATATATATATATATATATAAAATTAAATTAAATCACACGTAGAAAGTAAAAGGAAAAACCAACAAATGTTCAGATAGAGCCCGACCGGTTTCTGCCTGGGTTGCAGGTTCCTTTTACTTTCTACGTGTGATTTAATTTCATTTTATAGTTTTATCCATTTTCAAATACATCCATTATTTATTTTATATATATATATTTATCAAATCTCGACAGATGTAACCACCACGAGACATGTTAGGCCTGTTGGGCCTCATCAGTCGTGGGTAGGGGGACTGATGAGGCCCAACAGGCCGAAACATGTCTCGTTGTGGTTACATCTGTTAAGATTTGATAAATTTATCAATTGCCAGGTTACTTGTCTAAACATACATATATATACCCAAAGACGACTACTGCCAGATTATGGGTATCTTCCAAAAATAGCAAGCTGTACCCCGAACCGTCACTGAAATTGTGAGTGTGATTTGCTTTATGCCATAAATGTGCACAAATGTGACATGTATAAACGAATGACGGGTTGTGTATGCAAAGGTGCTCGGTCTACAATTTTTAAATCACCAGACGTGGAGCAAATACATTCGCAATTGCATTTAAAATGTATTTAAATACATTTTTCAAGTATTTCAGCTTGTTTCCTTGACCTTCTTTGAGAAAGTCACTTTATGTTAGTAATTCTATCTTGAACTCAATGGAGAAAGTATTGTACATGCAGACTTATTTGTATTCGAATTTTAACATTTGGAAGGAAGGATTTGTGCATGAATGTGTATTATTTGCATTTGAGAAATGAGTCACGTTTGTCTCAATTTACAACAGCATGTAGTTCTACTAATAGAAGTTCGACTTTCCTCCCTTGTTTAAGCTGGAATCCCAGAATAGACAACTCCTGCTTGTTGATGGTTTTTTCGGCTGTTCTTTTAGGCACATATCTAAGTCAATGTTGCTGGACCTTCAGAGGAATGAAATATGTCAAACATGCAGGTTTTGGATTCTTGCTGCAAGGTGGTCTATATCAGCTACATGTATATCACTAAAGTGATCGTATATGTCTGTCTATTTCCTATATTTGCGAGTTCTGAGCACTTGTCGTAAATGAAGATGAAATTGTTTTACTATGTTAAATTAAGATGATGTATCTCATTGAATGCTACTTATTTGTACTACACAAGTAGAAGTTAATTTTTAAAGTGAAATGATAATAATCAGAATTCTTGCAATTACAATGAGGAGGTGCACGATGCCTGACCATTGTCAGTCACTGCAACCGCCGTTCTTCATGTAATTCGCATTCTTTGTGTGTCTTCGCAACGCATGTCCTCGTCACAATATTGTTTTCAATGTGCATGTCCATTCTATTCAATGTTATGCAGTGTCGAATTCCATGCATCCACCACCGGGTGGAATCAGTACTCTTAAAAACTTTCCCTTTCATGAATGCTGGTGAATGGGCGCCACTTACGTTGTCAGCGTGTAGGCAGCACAGCTATGAATCAGAAAGTCACTGTAGAAAGATTTGTCCGCACGTAGTCCCTTGAGAAATTTCTACTTAGCGTCAGGTAGTCCTGAGGCTACGATTCTGTCGGTCCTTTCTGCTCATTCTGACGGCAAAATTTTAGCTCGAAGCTCGACCACTTTCTCTTCTGTCATCAGAATTCAGGATGCCAAAACGAAGCAATTAGCTTTTTTCATCATTCGCACGTTGCTGTCGTTTACATGTTTTCTCTTGCCATTTCTGTGTACTTGATTACTTGCTCTACAGTCAGCTGCTTCATGTTTTGAGGAAATGCGACTTGCCATCACATTTTATTTTTTATCTACAAAATTGCTGATGTGATAGATGCAAATTGCTTCAGTTGATAACGCGACTAGTCCAATTGCAAGCGCTAAGTCAGGAGTCCCCAAGGATCTTGGTAGGGGTCTTTTCGTTTCTCTATGAATTTTTTTAAATTCTTCATGTCATCCTGCACACTGAAGCCTTATTTCATGCATTTGATTTTCAGTGACTTAAAAGTCATGGCTAATTATTATCATCTGTCATATATCAAACCTTGCTATGTTGAAGTTCTACATGTAGCTTCTCATTTCAGTATGAGGAACCACCAAAGAACATCGCTGCCGCTCAAGAAAGCTCACGTCGGCGGATAGCAGACAAAAAGAAAGAACTGCGAAGGTAAGTGGCAAATATGCGTCGCATGACAATTTTTAAGGAGAATCTATTGAAATTCATTGTTTTCAGAAGTCAAAATAGAACGCCTGATGATGAGCGTGATGAATATTCAAAACATGAAGTTTTGATTGGTCAATTAAAGTAAGCTGGGAACTTACATTCATTTTTGTAATTAGCTATATTTCAAACTCATTTCATAGAGCTGCCGAGGCGAGAAATCGTTTGAGGATCATGAGGTTGAGATATCAGACTAATCGGGTAAGTTGATTCAAACTACGATATCAGCAAGATCAAAACGAATAAGAAGTATATGAAAAACTATATCATACGTGTATGTCACTTAAATTAGTAAGTGAGTTGTCAGAAGATTTCAGCATTATTTGATGCGCGACCCTCATTTTAATTTACTTAATTATCGTGATACACGCAATTTTTTGATTTTTGACGTACACTACATTTGCATTGCATTTTGTTAAAGCTCATGAAAAGCATAGATAATCTGCTTTCCCTTAGTTTTGGCCAAATTTCTATTGCTTCTATCTACGTTCGAGCTTTTGAGATGCATTCATTTACATGTGCATGCATGTGTTCTCGTCTGACGATGACCCCGGAAAATTTGACTATGAAATGAATAGCACAAGTCAAGTCAGATATGTACTGTATTTAAGTGGCTTTATGCTACGAGGCTTCAAGGCCACTGTACACAGTCGCCTTGCTACCTATGTTGAAAAAAACTTTCTTCGTGCCAGGTTTCTAACAACATGAATTCATGGATACCTTTATTGAACCGGAGTTGTGAAATATCATCTACTTTATGATGTAAGAATCGAACATTTAGCATTCCACACGTGAAATATTTGCTTGGAGAATAGGTATGGTTAAGATTGCGTTATATATGTCTCAAATATTGTCGACGAGGTTCCAAAGTGCTTGACGACGAACTGTTTGAATGAGAACTTCTAGTAATACGAGTTGGAATATGTTTGTTGTAGATTCCCTAACAAAATATGCGTTGTCTAGTCTGTCTTGATGCACAAGTCGCAAACATGGTTGTCTTTTAAGATTGCGCAGATCATTGGTTGTATATCGATAACCGGCGGGCATGAAGAACGACTGCAGGAAGCGCGCTTGATATCCGACCGTTCACTCGGGCAGCAATCGATCGAATGATGAAGCACAAAAGGATATCCCGAGAGAAAAGTTCGCATAACTTCGAACGTTATACCAAATAGTGTCTGAGAGTACGCCTACAAGGTCATCAGAATAAATGGGTCCCAAGGCGGTCTCAGGCTCGTTATAATAGAATCACTAAATATATGTAGTGCATTAATGATGGCTGCATAAATGGTTATAGGCCTACTATGTGATGATTATTGCACTTGTCGTTAAAGAGACAATGAGGTGTATTGAAAATATTCCCAGCATATGCTAGATAAATTACCTAGAACAGTCACGTATAGCCCATATCCGCATTATATCATAATCATAAATGAAGCATAAAAATCTGTAACACATCTCTCGTTTGGTAAAATATAAATATCGTTAACAGTGGATCAACCAGGATATTCGGAAGAGGGCATTGGTATCATGAACTTACGTAATTTACATAATCATATGACTAATTAAACCATTATACGCTAACTATGACTGAGTACTATTACTGGTAACGACAAAGAAGACAGTACATTACCATGAACTACATTCTTCATCATTTTAATATACTGTGAATTTGATTTATAAATTGGAATAAATATATGCATGAATAAATATATGAATTGAATAAATATATGCGCATACATGCGCAGATAACACTATAGCCTATGCATCATAATGATTATTTGGGAGCACAAATATAAATCCTGTGAAATTTTAGCGATCTATGTGCTAACTATCTTCATGACAGATTCCATAGACTTTTGAAGATGTGATGAAAAAATAATTGAAGTTTTAAACTTGCCAAAACGTCACTTCATCTTTTCTAAAATTATAGTTTGGCTCGTTGGCCAGCAATTCCAAATAATATATTGTGAAGAAATGGTTGAAATACTGATTTCGTCTATGACTGAAGCAACCAAGAAGTTAGAAATATTGCACAGAACCAGAATGAGAAACGAACGATCATTGAAAGACAGTAATAAAATAGGCAAGGAGTAGAAGGCCGAAAAATTGTTTCGTTCAACACCCCTCCCAGAAAGGGTTTGATGCATTTAGGTATAACTGCAGCTCTTCTAGAACATTTCAAATACACGTGTAGATGAAGTGACAATACCACGACAATAACAAACTACACACACTGCTTCTGCACACAACGGAAGGCCTTCGCTCAAAATATAGGAAGGCTCCAAGATGTGTATAATGACATGGGTAGTGAAAGGAGCATATAATTGGAAAGAAAGAAGGAAAGGAGTTGCCTTTTATTGAGGCATCACAATCCACCACATGCTTGCACACCCGAGGATGACGATTAGCCACGCGTTTGACTGCACAATCAACGCGGAAAATTCTCTTTGATACGTTGTCCCAACCGTCTGTCAGTTTGCCCTAGCTCCGCAGTCATATTCAAAATTGTTCGTTATTTGCTAATTATAAGTTATCTATAAGGGTTTTGGCGACTTGGCTCCTTCCATATATTGCCATATTTTGTTAATCCGCCAATATGGTTAACAAATTTTCTCTTGTGTTCTTATTTACAGGAAAAAGAAGTTCGTCATTTAATATCATGTCAACCAACTGCTCTCAAGGCCGTCCGGTTGCAAGCGCTCATCCCTCCGAAGCTGATTCGAGAAATAGAAGAGGATTCTTTGCACAAAATCGATGTTAGTAGTTTACATTTATTTTCATTTCTACTAACATTCTGAGATGTATTTAACTTTTGCAGCGTGACAGATGCGAAGGACTGCTGGAGGATGATGTGGGTCTCTTAACAAAACGGATTGATTAGTGCCTATCACAACGACAACTTCCACCGACTGCTGCTCATGACGCACGAAGAGCCACATATCTCTGTACATATTTCTGAGATTCACTTCTGATGTGAAAATACAAGATTTTAAGCTTCGTAAAAGGTTGTTTTAATGTGATGTAACTGCATCCGCTAGTGGACAAAACAGGGATATGATCATGTAAAGGTTCTGTTCGAGAGATAGAAGTTTTATTGAAAAAAATGTTATTGACGGCGATTCGGACACTCCTTAGCCCCTTCCATGACAGGGGGAGAGGGGCTCCATATTCCTGTTGATTTCGTAGAACTTGGTCATTGACTCTGAGTTCTATGACTTCTGGTTTTAGCGTATCTTCCAACTTTTAAGCAAACATCGTTGGAGTTTGACACTTTTTGCAAACATTTTGTGAGATAACTTTCTACGAATCGCCTCAATTTTCAGCATCAGTGCAGTATTTCATAAATTTGAGTTTCATGATATTTTATGATGTCACAGACATCGAATAACGTATTTGAAATTCAAATAGTGTGTACCTACATAATGCCAATCAAAATTCTTAGTTGCAGTGATGGAAATGCAAGTATAAGCAATTTTGTGAATTTTTCAATCATTTGAATTTTTTTGGGTATCCGCTATTCGTCTGTCTGTTTTATGATCAGATTTGAATGTAATTTTAAATCAATGCAGGAAAGGTTCATATAGGCCACGCATGTTTGAGAACGCATTCCATGCGCAATGCAACGCACCAATCAATCTCGTTTACACTTAAGTAGCTTTTCTATACATCCAATCAATATGACATCGCGTAAATCAGTAGGAATTGACTTTGGGCCTATGCCTTGAATTGAAATATATTGTAGGCTACTTGTATGACATAATTCAAAATATTGACGGCGAATGCCGCGCTCCTATGGATGGAAGCTTAAGGAAAATTACGGCCTACATGATTGTGATTTAAAAATAAATATCCTGCTTAGTATAAGCTTGCAAATGCAGTAGAATTCGCATATATCGGCTTCGGTTATATCGGCGATTCGCCTATATCGGCGCATTTTCGCTGTCCCTGACAGAAAAAAATTTATTTATAACGGCGGATTTCCTGGAAATCCTCAAGCGATGTGTTTTGCCTAGAAGAGTCACTAGAATGATGTGGACGCGGATTGCTGCAGATTCTGTTGGGACTATCCGATTCTAACTATTTGGCATGTGAAAATTAGATCTACAATTCATCTCGATCATGTTTGGGGGTTTGATCAAAATTGTAGAATCTAGCAGCCGAGGAAAGATAAGTAGGCATGCCACTGTATCTCACTGATATGATAATTCTCACATAATTAGTCTTTCATTCGACGTGATGATTGCATTGTTAACGCCTTCACCTACGATGCTATTGTCAGACCTGACTTAGTGACTGTTGCGTCATCAAAGAAGCACAAGCTACCGTCGAAAACACTGTTGAGTTCGATGCATGTCCTCTCTAGACAGAAAGCGGCTCGCTACCTCATCCATCTCTATGGTTTCGCCTGCACGTGACTCTTAGCAGCGTCTTCATTGACTTAGATTGGCTGGCTTCGCCTGCACGTGACTCTTAGCAGCGTCTTGATTTATGCAAACTCTTCTTTGTTTTGTGCTTCATATAGCAGGTAAGCATGCAGGCATGAAGAAGCTTCAATCTTCTTGATTCAAAAAGCATACTCAGTTTTTGACAAACATAGTGATATCCAGTTTGCGATACTTACGTTGCAAGCATCAGTTCAGAAAGGCACAATTTTTAGATATCTATTGATTACATAGACACAATTACATGTACATGTACTGTACATGTTGGACAATAAGTCAATATGTACATGTATTTAAGTATAGCAACGCAATAATTCATGAGTCAATACACGTATATACATTGTATGATGCATGGCATGATCTCAGAGCTCGTGTAGATTTCACAAAACTTCAAAATTCAGGGAGTTCGCATATATCGCCGGTTTTCGTCTGTCCCTTGAGGCGCCGATATATGCGAATTTTACTGTAGTACCATGAAAGAGTCGGCAAATGACCTTTCCACTTGCTAATAGCCTTATTGTCTACAGAAATATCTGTCAAATTAAAAGTCATTTGTGTGAGCTTGCATGTTGATATACAGTATATTCTGCTTTTAGGTAAGGTTCCTATTGGATATTAAAAAAGATGACCACATCGCTGCTTCCGCTATTGCGATAGCGGAGCCGTAATTGCGGTTCCTAGGACAGACGTTTTGATTGGAAATTGATTATGGACCTTATTGACAGAAATTTATGCTTCCCACTACACGGATGTTATACCGGCACCCCGTAGAAGCACTTAATGATAAACTTTTTCCGAAAACAAAACTTTTTATTGAGGAATTTAGTGCCGTAATATCGGCCAACCAAAAGCTTTCTCCAATGCACACAATGTAGACCACGTCGGAAAGCTGAGAACAGTGTGTGTTCCTAGCGAACAGGCGTGAGTGAACATTCTTAAGATTCAATGGGTTTTTCGCTGGATACGTGTTATATTTGATGCAGAAGCTGTTTCCACTGCATACGTCAATGAGTAGGCTAGTAGGGGAAAATAAAATGGTCATTTTTTATTCGCTTGGAAGAACTCCAAGTAGCTTATACTCCGACTGAATAGAATTAGGTCAAAGTCAATAAGGCCCACGTGTTTTGCATTACGAATGTTTCACAAAATCACCTTCTTTTTTTAAGAAAACAGACAGTGTAAAATATATACTGTTCACTAAAAAGGTCATCAATGCAGATTGGTGAATAACTTCCGTCAAATTCAAAATTATATAAAAAATAATTTAAATTAATCTAAATTTAAATTTGGATGTGCATAAATGAGGCTAGCTATGAAACTGCCCACTGAAGAAGTGTACTCAAAACGGAAAAATTAATGGGAAAATTTGTATTTCTGAAGTGTGTACTACATATATGTGTGATGCTATGATAACAGTTTCAAATTTATGTTCTTCTTCTGAAGACGGCCTGTAAAGCATCCCCGCTTTCTTGAGAAAAGAGAAAGTGAATCAAAATTACTCGAAATAGATTGAGTGCAAAGAAGGGAAATGCTAAGTACCACTTATAACGAAAGAAATATTCTCTGAAGAAGCGTCTTCATGTCACCATTCCAATGTACAGTTGAAATTGGATATCTTGTCAATTTCATCCGGAGGAATAATCCGAAAATGAAGCTCAGCATTTGTATACTGGAGACATCAGTTTAAGAAGGAATCGTTAATAGGCCTATTTGTTCATGAATATGCGAGTGATCTATTTCGAAGCAATGGTCTTTCATAATACTATACGAAGTGAAGTGAAGTGTACTCTACTACGTGAAATTAGAGCGGAGCTCTTCACTTCGCATGTGCCACATCCAAAACATACAAAACTTATATAGCAAAGTTACGCTCAGATTTTAATTGCTTGAGCAGATATTTCAAAACTCAAATACAGATTTAAATCTTTTGGACCCTGTGCAACGCAAATATTTCCTCAAAATCTACTTAGTAAGAGATAAATCATTTAAAACAGTGAGAAACTTGATATTATTGTTTTTGTCACAGATGAAGAAAATAGTAGAAACGCACAGCGGTACTCTACTCAACAAATTCAATTTTCAAACCAACTTTTAGCGCCAATAAAGAATAAATGGTGAAAATCGGATCTGCGGTGCATAGTGTTGCCAAAATGTGCATTTTGCATAGTCTTCGAAATGCCACCTGATAACTTCTTTAATTCTTACACAGTGTACATGAAACAACTGAAGCAAAGCGTCTCACGTACACGAATAGCTTCCTCCATATCCACCACCGAAACCAGTTGCGAAACTTGAATTGTAATCACTGCCACCGAAGTAGGAACCTAAAGAATTCAAAAAAGAAGTCATCAACATTTTCTTCGCAAAACATCTGAGAATATTTCCAGCATACCGCTCTGGAAGGACGAGGCACCGGAACCACCATTGCTGAAGCGCGCACCAGCGTCATAAATTCCTCTACTGACCATCAGTTCCTTAACTTGTCGATCCTCCTCGACGATTGAATGTATGTCTTCATTGATGCGAATTTCTTCGGCTTCGAGGAGTTTAGCATAGTTGCTGACTTCCAACTCCAAGCTCAATTTGTTATCGAGGATTGTATAGATCTGCAGATTCATTTGAGTCGCTATTAGAGGTTTACAGGTTATTGAGAGAAATAGATTCATTCATACATTATCATCACATCGATTTGTATTTCAAGTGATCTTTGACGATGCTTTCAAAAGACATCAGGCAATAACAAGTAGGTACATCAGATACAGTCTATGATGCACGGTTGCTACAAAAGTTTCGGCTGAATGAAAGATTCTTCATTCCACGTATTAAAAATTCCATGTAAAGTGACACCCTACTATTATTTCCTCTATCAGTAGAACTAAACTGACAATTTCTGAAAAGATAACTCACTTCCATTCTTGTTTTTTCGAGTTCAGATTTGTATGTTTGAAGTTCAGAAGTAAGTATTGGGATTTTCTCCTGGTACTCCACTGCAATTCGCTCCTTTGTTTGTGCCAGTTCCGTCAATTGACTTTCGAATTGAGCAATGCGGGTTGTCAATTCCAACGATCTAGAAGTTAGACAGGCAATTTGCTGCTTTGATCTTTCTGTGTCAACAGTAAGTTGCCGTGATTCTATTGAATCCTTGGTCGATGATGATTGTTGCTCATTCAGCCTCATTTGGAATGCTGCTGTAGCTTCCTGCAAATCGTAAATTGCAAATTAAATGACAAGATTCTACTGAATGAGAAATGTGACATTAAGTAAATTAGCTTCGATGGAGGAGCCTTACTTTAATGCTCAGCCTTTAATGGGAGTATTTTCATGAGCTTGATCATGTCATTTAAAACGCCGGCACTGATACACCAAATATCACAATGAAAGGCAAAAATCACAATTCACTGAAAGAATGTAAATGGGTCCCTATACTATTCAGATTCAGATAAGAAGAGGCTCAATTTGGTGAATCATAAAATTGTGTAACTGTAAAAATTGCATCAATCCACAATTACACATGAATACTTGAATCCTAACTGCATCGAGTATTATGATTCTAACCACTTATAACTCAATTTTACAGAGTGATTTCTATAGACCGTAGGACACAGTCTGTTAGTTGACAACCTGGACAAGAGGCTGAACACTAGAATGACGGGAAATTTTCTACCCCTCGCATGACGAGAGGAGTCGAAAAGTCGCTTTCGACTCCTCTACTATTTTATGTTTTAAAGCTTCCTTTCAACTTATTAGAATGAAAGAAAAGTAAGAAGTATCTTAAAAACAATATAGTATTTAATCATTGTCATGTTAATAGCAGATCCATTTAGCCTAGTGGTAAAGCGATGCATGAATTAGATCTACTAAGATAGCAAACTTGAAATTTGAGTCAAGAAGCTGAATAAGATCTCAATTTTGGTTTGAAGATTTGCATCACAATGCGGTTCATGAAATTTCCTTCACAATCAGCGTAATCTCCGCTTAATTAAGATATTTGTAATTACTTTCATTCTTTTTGATATCCTAAGTTTCATGCCACTTGTATATTGAAGTCTGAGGTTCCAAGTCGCTAATTTATAAACACCGGAATAATTTGCAAGAATTTAGCTTATTAATACACATTGGGGACTTAATTAATACTGAGTTGATGATCTGCCTAACATACTTGCTCTATGCCCTCTCTCACCATTGAAGGTAAAAAATGTAAGATTCATTGACATGCAATGTCATTCGCGTATGTGGCATCACATATTTAGCCAATCACCAATTAAAAACCACCAGTCACGACTTATATTCGAAACTTTACTTGCCGAGTGAACTTCTTCCATGCGATTCATGTAATCGCTGTTAATTTGTGAAAATAGCTGACTAAATTCTGTTTTCCATAGAGCCCTGTTTTCATCTGTTGTGTCGCGGTATGCCAAATTGGTCATTTCTGTTGTTTTCTAAAAATAAGAGTAAATATATAGTGATGTGTTGATTTGACATAGAATTGAAACAGAATTTAGTTATTAGAAACTCAGTTGTTACCGCTTCCTGCATCTCCAACAAGAAAGACAACTCTTCCTTCAGTTGGCTGGCTGTGGTCTGTGCCACCATGGATACCATGCGTTCTTGATCCAGATCCTGAAATCAATGTGGCAATAGCAGGTCTACACAATGACATTAGGCTGCAAATGGTTGTGAAATCATCGCATTTATTGCTAATTTATTTTCATGTCGCAACCTTTCGAAAGCTTTATCCACACTATCATTCAATATGACACGAGTGCACAGACACAGTTGCTTGTATTTTACTATAATTATGCTTTTCTTGCTTTGTTTACTGTATGTAATTGCTGTAAGAAAGGCAAGAAATTACTTCTTGGAAATAACCAACTTCTCATTCTCAACTGGATTGACAGCAACCTCAGGTCCATCATGCATGCCGGAAATCGAGCTCATGACTTTCGCAAGGAGAGCTTGCGCAATAACCAGTGTATTCACCACTGAAGAAGGTCGATAGAAGACCGAAATATATCTGGTAATTTATCTTCATCGTTTTCGTATTTTTTCGGCGGGCAACGATAGTGGCAAGGGTAGGCGTGCGACATGCGTCGATCGATTAGTCGACGCTATGACTCAAACAACGCCTCTTTGGCGCTCGGCGCTGTTAACCTGCGATCTATTTATATTGGATACTTTAGGGAAAAATATTTTTCTCAGTAATGAAAAATAAACTTCAGTGGTCTGTCAAGCAGGGCCATTACTCTGCCAACTAAATCAGCGGAATTAATTAGACCAGCACTCCACAAACTTGAGGTATGGTGTCCTAAAAGGTCCTAATAGTTTTGTGAACATAGAACGAACCAGCTATAAATGAACTACGTTTGTAGATACCAAAGAGGATACTTAAAAAATCTTAAGCTTCTTTTCTTTTGCCATCGTGACATCTCAGTCAGACCGCAGCGCTTGATGTCCTGGTGACTCGTCAGCTAAACCCAAACTCCTTGTTGTCAGTGGGCATCACTACGGACTCTGCGAAGCTCAAACGATTAGTAGCAGGCAGAAATCAATTATAAAGTTACCTCCAATTTTCGTATAAATAGTTGACAGGCTTATGAAATATAAGAGAGATACTTCATTAGTATCCAATACAGTATAAGAAAAACTTTACTCTCTTTAATGCTAGCAGACTCACCTTTCGCAAATCAGATTCTTCTTGCCTCAGTCGCTGAATAGTTCCACGATATCCGCTGGTTGCTGTGTCGAAATCTCCAACTTTTCGTCTGAGAGTCGCCAGTTCCTTTTCCATTGCCCCGAGTTGGATTATGAGTTGCTCTTTCGTGTGCACATCAGCATCATTGGATGTCTCAACCTCAAGAAGTCTGTATAGAAAGAGAAATAGTCGAACCTCTAAATTTGATATTAACGTGTATACAAAATGATATTTTAGTTAATAGGATTATACAGTGCATCTTCGTTTATCCGGCCGGTCAAAACAAATAGATATACCAAGTAGTAAGAAAAAGGTTCGAATATGAAAATTTTCAAGCCTTCGTTGACAAAATTACCCGGGATTTTCTATGCTTTGGATTTTTAAGTCAAAATTTTAAGCGCCAGCTTTGGCCGAGGATGGGAAAGACAGATCTAAAGATGAATTGGGGTGGTATTACAAAACATTTACGTCTTCTGCTTCGGAACTTGGGGCAAGACCGTTCAATCAGCTTCAGTCGGATCAGGTCGAGGCTTTCCCTTCGAACTGTTCTACACTGACAGAGGAAAGATACAAAGATTGAGTCCAACAAGCGCAAGCGCTAAGCTCCTTCGTTTGTGGACATGCGCTATAGCTCAAATATTTCAGGACTCAGGATTTGCACTATAGCTTATGACTCTTCTACTTATGTTTGGCTTTAGCTTTCAATGTTTGGCTTAGGTTTTGTGGAAGGCTTGTTTTGTCTTAATTCAATATTTTTTGATTTTTGCTTTTGGATGCTTTTGTAATGTATCTCAATAGCTGCTACTTGTGATCGGTAATGATATTTTATTTTTAAAGTGATACATAAATCATTTCACGAATTTTGTCAAATGATATAAAATGACATCATTTTATTTTTGATAATGAAAATATGCCATTTTTAGTGAAATATGCGCAGGCCTACACCGTAAATGGTTCCAGTCATACGAATTTTTCGATTTACACTGCTACCATGCTAGTTTTACTTTGTAAAATGTAAATGTACCTTTGTAAACAATTTCGTTCAAACAATTCTACAATAAGGAGTTAAGAAATAATGACATTTCATTAAGAAAATATGATAAGATTCACGACTCGTCCACTATAAAGTAATCTGAATGTTTTCTAAATTATACAGTCGAAATCATTTTTGAAATAATAAGCAGTTGTCAGTATTAATTATATGATCTGAAATTCTGATGAAACTCTCCCTATCATTGCCATCAATTGGCGGTTGTTTAATTACAAGGACATTTTACGTCGAAGATATTATGCGTAATTTAACTATGGTATAATGTGGAACAAGGAAGGCAACCATGTGTGTGTCTCGTAATGATGATATCTGTATCTATGCATGTGAAAAATATTTCAGAAGTCTTTAGTTCACGTGCACTCATAACATTGCTGCCCTTTTTTCCTACATTGCTGCCCACTCCCTTTCAATTACGCACAATATTATCAACATAGATTTTTTCGGGCAACAATGTAGGACATTTTAAGGCCCTTGCGCTCCCTCAAATGTCCTACATTGTTGCCCTCAAAATTCCATGTTAAAGTTACTGTATATTGTCGACTAAAATTGATAGGATTGTGTGGTACCTTATCAAATCGATGGGAATCAACGCAAGACTTTGGAAGAAGTCAGCAGAATTCTAGTGAAGTCTTTAAGAAGTTACATGCAAATGAACATTTTTCGATAAATGCTTTGACAGCTGATTCTCCCATCATGATATTCAACGCCTTTATACAGATTTTGTTACACATGTTTTTGCTTCCTTTTTTATTCTCCAACGAACTGAAAAATCGGAAAGTAATTTCAGAATTGATGTTTCATAATTGTAGGGGAATCTAGCTGAGAGACAGATGCATGTTCATATCACAACTTGCACTGTGTAGTTGTGCAAAGAATTCCTATCTCATAGCTTCGTCACTAGAGTAGAAATCATTTACTTTCCTCAATTTCCAGTGGAACCCTTTTTACTAATGGTGAAATGTTTCATTTTCGATTTCTGAGTGTTGGAACATATTCACTGAGCATTTCTCTCGTGGATTGAATATGTCGGTCGTCATTGACAACAAAAAGGAGTCACCAACTTTTATAACCCTGAAACTACCAAAGGTAGTCAGAAGACCGAACCTGTGAATTCGAAGCTGCCACAGCTCGAATGGACTAGGTAGTGGCTTGGCACTCTATGTCTTTGTGAGTGGCTGTATTGAGCACAATTTCAAACAATTTTCATTGCAGTTTTCGATGCAATTGGAAAATGGGAATGATTTCAGAAGAAAATTCCCCTGTCCGGTCAATAAGTAGTGTACATTCTGTTCATTAATAGCCGGGCGTGATCAAAGGCAGCTTCCCATAAGAAAATGACAGTGAATCCTGCATGATCGCATTGATAGCCAAGGTGGCATCCGTGGTATTGTGGTTAAGTGCTTGGCCAACGATCTTTCGGTGCAGTGGTCGAACCCCGAAAGTGTCAATGGAAGTCGTTACGAAGGGCATCCGGACTGAAAGGTCACAGAGCTCCAGAATTAAAGTCTGACTATGTCTGGCTGCGGGGAAGTAGTGACGTCAAACCATCATCATGATGGCCTTTTATCTTCATGATCGCATTAACACTTCTCACTTCATAAACTTGCTATTTGCGCTATCATTCGGGCTGGTCTGCTTCCATCAAATGAAGGCGAAAATGCTCTTGAAGTACATGTGTCTGCAATCATGCACGTTTATCTATCACTTTTGTCATTTATTCGTGATTCGAAATTGAAGTGATGAACATGGTAGAAGTTGAAGGTACACATACTAAAAGGTAGAGCAGGTCGGCCGTTTTGATCAGTCTTGGTATAACAAGGGGTATTCGGAGCTGGTATTTAAAGGGTTGAGCGATTAGTTATTGGAGACATTCATCCTGATTTTAGTGACTTTTAGGAAGATCCCACCCATTGAACTGTGACGCTATAACTATCCTGAAATTACTCAATTTCTTTGCAATCACACGGAAGTGGTTTTTGAAAAATGAAAAAAGTTAGAGACTTTTGATCAACAAGCCAAAAATATTAGATAGTAGAAAATAGTAGATTGAACATTCCAATTCACTTATGTGGATTATTATTGAAATAATCCAATTCACTTATGTCAAGCGCTATTGAAGTGCGCTAACATACTGTTTGAGCAAACCTTGCCAACTGCAATTTCTTAGTTTGTACTTAGTGAAAGTGATGCACAGAATTATTAAAAGATTCCATTTATTCAATTTTGAATTGTGGTCAGTTTTTGCTAAATATTGAATGACAAACCAAAGATTTCTAGAACTCAATACCAAAGTTGAAATTATGATTAGTAGATCATGACAAAAATATAGTGTACAATATAGTATACACAGTAATTCGGTCGACAGATAACTTACTCTGTCTCGAATTGATTAAGATTTCCTTCATTGCCAGCAATTCGTGATGTCAGTTGAAGGAAGTGGGCTTCAGATTCTTCAATTAAACGAATAATCTGTTCAATTTCCACTTGGTAGCGGGCTTTTAATGTTACTGCTTCACTGCTAAATGCAGCCTTCAAGATATCGGCCTCCATAACCAAATGCCTGTTTTGAGCATCCAGAAAACGAGTCTGTAAATTCAAGCGATCCTCAAATATTCTGTCAATTTTAACTCTGGTGCAAACAATGTTCTAGTAATATAAATCCTCTCTATTAATCAAATAGTTGGATCGACTGTTTACTATTCATGATTAGCAGTAGTTGAGAAATCATCGGTATATTCTTCTAAATATGATTTAAGAAATTATATCATCTCAGGAGCCTTTCAAATACTTTTTCATTCCTGCGCACACCTTTCAAATGCAGATCTACTCCCATGCAATTGAATTATGAGACTAAAAAGTGACATGCAAATTTACTCTCATTTGGACAAACAGAATTGTGCTAGCACATTTCTATAGTACATGTACAATGTATGCACTGCATATAGCAGCAGGTCATCATCATACGTGATATTGTAAAGCATCACAGGCAGGAGCAGTGACATCTGATTTAGAGCGTAATAAAATTGCTTGAACTGCTAAGCTAAAAAAATCGCATTGATATTGAACATACTATACTACTCACAATAATACTACTTGATATATACACATTGGATAGCACATATGCCAGCCGAGTTCTGCACAGCTGTCGCATGAATTAATGTAGCAGTTCACCATAGACTTGCGATTTACAGTTAATGCTATGTTAACTGCTATCTGAAACTTTTGCAGTTTCCTTCTCTGCCTTCTACGATTAGCAAAGTTTTGAAGAAAAATCTGCATTGTATTCTTTCTTGCGTATGAAATATATCACCAGACAAGCAGTAGGAGTTATTCCGTTCTCATTTTTTGAATGTTAATCTCTCACTACATGGTCACCGAATTCAGTTAAAAGTAAGTATACAATCTATCATATGAAAATATCAAAACTAAGAACGTGCTAGCAAATGCATGTCTGGTCACAAAATGAAAAATGACTGAGCACGACAGTATATTCTACAGTAAAAAGATTGGAATTTCTGCGAGTTCTGAGAGACTCTAAAAGCAGACCAGACGACGCAAGAATGCGAATGGTGCAATTCAAACATGAAGAAAGGCCACTACAGCGGCAGAACTCGTCAAACAATTTGTCGTAGAAGATAATGTCGCTCCTCTACCAATGCGAATATTAAAAGGCGAAACGTTTTGTGTTAATTTCAATATCGAATACAGAGGGACGCAAAAATGAAGTAGGATGGCAATTTCAAAATAATTGTTAAAGTGGAGATCTATACCTCTGACGTTTGACAACAACCATGAAGATGTCCTTCAGTATTTCCTCACACCTCAGCTCGCTGGTTTGTCATGTTACTTTCATTGATAAAACGCCTACGCAGGAAACAATTGAAATCAGAAAGAACCATTGCACATCACAACGTGAAAGTTTTAATTAACGAAGTTCAAGGTGAATATTCAATTACTATATTACCTAAAAATATTCTTTTCTATTCTCGCTGTGCAATTGACAGAGGTTTCCCACCTAAAAAGAGGTCTATCAGGTTTGACAATTACCCTGTGATACGGTCGCAAAATCGCCATTTGGCATCACTGCAGTCTGCATACTTCCCACACAATCTGATTGTCGGAATAAGTAGAGATGAAATATACATAAAAACGATCAGATTAAGAAATAAGTTACGGTTGATTTAAGGATATTCTTCGTACATCAATCATACTTAAATGACCCGCAGCTAAATGTCAGCTAAGTTCACTTATTGCGTCATGTACGTAAAATTCACTTCAAATGCAACTACCTGTACTTACCTGATGGGTCACCATTCGATATCACAGCTAAAGGAGAACTACTAATACTGTGTGGCATCACAAGCATTGAGCATACAACTCTTAGAAATTTGTGGCCGCTTGAAACACTCTAAAACATCAGTTTCCCAAGAATCAGAATTGGATTTTCGGCTTGTAGGATGAGGAAACCCAATTTTGGCTGCCGAGAAAGTCGAAAATGATTAGTTTCACAAAAAATCAATGCCGTTAGCTGTAAAACCATGTTGATGGCTCTCTTGAAACAGAGGTGCTGTTGGGCCGGAATATTCGGTCAGCATAGCTTCATTACCTGTAATCCTGAATACTTCCTTGTCTATGACTGTTCCAATGACGTTATCATCAATTCTATTTCCGGTGGTGTGTGCAAACAGGGCTACATAACATCGCAAGAGATGTCCCATTTAACTGTTACTTTATGACCGAGTTAAAATTGGGAAAAAGTATAAACATGACCGAAGACATCTTTAATAATAAACTGTTGCACCTGTCGCATCAGTGATAGCCACATGCATTTGCAATTACCTAACAATATTCATCACCTGCCGATGTAGTTTCTCAGCGTTGTTGAATTTTATAAGAATTTATCCTTACTGTCAATCTTTTGATTATGTTGTCTGTCAAGCTGTAACATTAGCACTTAAGCTAGCTTTAGATAAATTGTTGGAAATCTCTGACACCAAGGTTGGGCAAATACATGGGCCGGGTATGACCACAAGTTTTTAAAATTTGTACCTTAATTAGTTGTCTGGTATTTCGTTACAGATATTCCTACTCCTACGAATAGCAGACGAGGAGTCTGCAGGCCTAATTGGTCTTCTTCATATATATATATATATATATATATATATATATATATAACAAATTATCACACTTAATTAGATTCTCTTATTGTGATATGTAAATGTACGTATTAATACTCTCGACCATCAATGCATTTCAATTATTTTGCCGATATTTTTATCATGCATTTACTGAGAGTGGGTGATGACGACATAGCTTCCTAAAGCCGATGAATATCTAATGCTCTCTTATATTCATATATCTCTAATTTATCCATCCAAAAGTGTTTTTATTTCCTCTCCTCAAAACACGCATAATGAAACAAATGCCAACGAATCCCGGGATCCCGGCTACCTAATGCCGGGATTCGCTAGCATCTCTTTTTAGGCAGTTAGGCTGTATGAAGATGGAGCAACAAGGCTAATCAATCCGTGTAAGAAAAAACATGTACACCTGTGAACCATCTATGGTGCATATTACTGAACAGATGCAATGCGTGAAATGTGAATGCTAACACGCTGCAAGAACTACATATAGACAGAATCCCACAAAAATGCGATAATTCCGGGACCTCGGGATTGAAAACCCTATTCATTACATAAACTCCATGCTCACTTATATATAAAAGTTAAAACTGATGTGTGTAAGAAGAATTATTACTTTTTCAACATAGTCGGCCAACCGTTCATTCAGCGTCCACAAATCGCTCTTGTTATCCAGACGAACATCAATGATGCTACCCAGTTGTAGAGCCAGTTGGCGCGCTTCCTTGGTCATGCCACCTCCAACCCTACTGCCCCCACTGACTAGCGCTCCGCTTGATCCAGAAGCATCGGACCTGTAGAGAGAGACAAAATGTCATAGATTTTGCATACCATAAGATTCTGTACTGAAACATCCAATTCATATATTCAAAGAATTCTAGCGCCTACTCATGTTTAGGAACGCCGAATGCAAAAATTGATGATTTCTCTACGATATTTCATCTACCTATAGACCACTTATAATAGTCTTAGAACAGAAAAAGTGATAATTGGTTACGCAATCATGAAATTAGAATGCATTACAAATCACCTAGATAGGATATCATGATGCAGCATCTGCACAGAAAAGAAACAAATGAATGCACACGACGACGTTCAGTATGACATAATGAGACAAGCAAGTGTGAGGATAATTTCAAATTCAAAACCACGGGTGACAAATCGCGTAAAATATGACTTGCGTTCAAAATTTTCTTGAGAAGATTTTGTCTCAAGATTTTGAATCAGATTTCGAAATCTGATTTCGAGAGCAGGTAATGAACAGTTTTTGGTACTACTATTCCCCCCCCCATATTTCTGTTGTCGACACTCGGAAGTGTTGCATCGTCAACGATCTTCTCTAGCTCCAACTTGTTCTCACTGACGTGACATAGCTTTGAGTGTGTAAAACTCCTCTTATCTGACTAGTAGAACATTTACAGCCTCAGAATTAAACAACTGCTCGCTTTTTGTCTGTAGACAACAATCACACGAAGTTCATGATCACAGCTGTACCTTGTACTCTGAGTATCCAAGGAACCAATTCTTCATCCCAGGGTCCAAGTAAGACTTCTCAGTCGAGTTGCAGTGTCACTCAGTGGCAGATCAAGTCTATTCTAAACCCGATGTGACTGACTTTCGCGAAATTTGATGATTTTCGAAAGCTTGAAAAATAAGGGTGGCGGAAGGATAGAAGTACCCAGTTTTTGAACTCTATTCCACATATCACTTTACGTCAGTGTTTGACGAATATTTCGAAAAGTTTTCGTATTCAGTCCGACAAACAATGCCGCGTAATATTTAAAAATATTCATGACAGCATCTACAGACACGCGGTAGCTATTTCTCTAAAGCTGACAAAATGCATTTTTTAGTTGTTTCCTTCGTGTAGATTTCAACATATCCATTCCATCGTAGGGATTCGTAGAATAGTTCGCAGAATCTGCACGCTATTTTTCAAAAAAATAGCAATTTTTTCACATTTTCGATTTTGTTTGAGTGTTGTATACTCTAAACTCTAAAAACTGGTGGAAATTTTATGTCTTTAACATCCTATGCATATTACTTCTTTTCCGCTTAACGTTAATGTTTTGTTTATCAGATTATGTGGCTATTGACGTGTGGTATGTTTTCCTTTTCAGACGATGATCAAGGAAAAAATTATGGAAATTAATTGAAATGAACATTTTTAACATTCATCACAGTTCAAAGCCGTCCATTACAATACAATGACAATACAAGTGCAAACAGTGACCCAAACTACAACATTCCAAGGCATCCTTAGTCCATTTTCAAATTCCTTTTGAAAAAGATTTTAACAATAAGTTGCAGAGGCTGACTTATGCAGACGATTTTTAAGTACTTCAGATTTTTTTGCTATGAATTTTACATGTCAAACTTACGCTCCAAAAGTTATCGACGCTCTGGATGACGTAATGGGTCTCAAACTCATCATTGTAACTGCTCAAGTCAGCTGTCCAAAGCTCTTCTTTTTGGCTGTTTCAGTTTTGTATAGCGGTCCTCGCGTTTTAGAAGTGGCAGCTTGTCAATCGATTGTGATTGTGACGAAGAAGCGAATTGATATCACGACTGTTTGAAGAAATGGAATTCATTTTGTAGAGGCCTTTCTTTATATCACACTTAGAATGCGTCGTTCTTTCAGTGGCTTTTGACGAAGTGCCAAGCTACGCAGTTAGATCTGCGAAACGGCACATGGGAACACAAAACGTAAAATGTGACGCCATTAAGTAGAAATGAAAAACAGCAGGCCGACGTAATTACAGGGCAGGCAGTTCGAGCGAAGAGTTGGATTTCTGAAGATATTGACCGACAAGTTGTGGCAGTATAACGGCAATCGTTTGAATGAATATTTGATAATGAAAGTAAAATAGACATTCACTTGCACTTCGAGGACAGATATCATGAATAAATAAATAAGCAGTAGGAAAAGTGTTTCATGTAAACAGGTGATCACATTGTTCAGGAGTTCAGCCTTCTCTCTCAATTTAAAAGTTTCAAATACAACGCTTATTGGTCATTCCTCTTCATTTCTGTACTTTTTCATCATCAACATCATATAGTTCTCTGCCTACTGGCACATCCCTTTCTCCTCTTTTTCCACCTTCAAGGCATTCCTCTTCGTTCGACCGCATGATTTCTGATGTTTGACAAATATCTATCATGACTTTTATCATCCTTCACTTGAGTCTACTTCTTTCCATATGGCCTTCAGTCACCTGTCTCAGCAACCTATCATGTTAACGGACATGTTCAAGCCTTCTCTGGATTGTTGCCTTCTCAGACATCTCTCATCTTTCTCAATATTTCCTCATTCGTGCGATGCTCTGCAAGACTAATATTTTGCCTTTTTCTCCAATTTCAATGCCACTGCATGCATGTACATGTATACTAACTCCACAGATATCTCGGCCGCTGGCCTTCATATGGTGCGATGGACAAGATGGCAAAAGTGGAGCCATAGTTACAATTACCCAACAAACAACTGTAGGCTTGAATGAAATTATCCTTTGACGACTAAGGTCGTAGGCAGAAGAGAGCTCATTGGTCACATGCTGTAAATCTTGCAATCTCCTCAATTGACCGAATTTCAATAAGAGATGGACAGAAGAAGTCACAACATGGCCATATCAATATCAGCAACAATAGTACACGGCAGATTAGTGATAAATCTTTGTCTGCCACCGGCTTTGTACCTCTCGAGACCTTCGCGAGTCTGTGAAATCATCTTGGAATAAAAGCAGAGCATCTATCAAATGCTGACAAGCCTCTGCACCGATTAAGAGGTCTACATTTACGTGAGTGGATTCCGGCTGATTGCGTTGTTCAGGTGTCATTTAGGATCACGGTGTTGGTTTGCATTCCATGATTTCATTCCTTCACCACGGTGTGCCAGGAGAGGCGGTTTCAAATTGAAAACTTACCATTGTGTTTCTCGACGGTTTCTGATGTATTTTTGCATGAAAGTTTCGAAAAGTAAAGTTTAAAAATCACACGATTAGCCTATTCGAACAAATGAAGAATATTCAAAATGGCAGACAGAAAAACCGAAACTGCATTCTGGAGCTCATTTAATATGCATGCATCAATAACAGGTCAGTTGCAGACCACTGATAAATGTTGGCTTTGTGCACAAAGATGTGATTAAGAAAACGACCTTTCAAAGGCTTTTAGGGGCCTGTCAGGACCTGCAATTAACTTGTTTTAATGCATAATGCATATTAAGCAAGCCCCAGAATGTATTTTCGGTTTCATGTCCACCATTTTGAATTTTCATCATTTTCTCGAGAAGGGCTGGCAATATGATCTGCCAACAGTGAAAATTGAAAAGAGCGGGTCAAAGAACATAGAACTTCAGAGAAAGTTGTTGACGAAAAAATTGAGAATTTTCTTAATATACCCCAGAATGCATTTTCGGTTTCATGTCCACCATTTTGAATTTTCATCATTATCGAAAAGGGCTATCCACATAATTTTCAAGCAATCATATTTGAAAAGAACAGGTCAAATTACATAGGAAACTGCTGACAAAATACTTGGGAACTATTTTAATCCAGCACCAGAATGCAGTTCCGGTTTTTCTGTCTTCCATTTTGAATTTTCGTCACTTTCCAGAAAAGGGCTACTGACATGATTTTTTGACAACTACATGTATATTTGAAAAGAGCGGGTCAAGCTGAAACCGCTGACAATGTGCTTGGGAACTTTTAATCCAGCACCAGAATTCAGTTTCGGTTTTCTGTCCACCATTTTGAATTTTCTTCATTTCTCGAAAAGGGCTAATCGTGTGATTTTTAAACCATGATTTTCGTAACTTTCATGCAAAAATACATCAGAAACCGTCGAGAGACACGATAGGAAATTTTCAAAATGAAACTGCCTCTTCTGGCAGCATGCGTTAATAATTTAAACGGAACACATTTCAAACAATTCCTAATTTTGTCAAAGCACAGTAAAATTTGCGGTATGAATAATACAATAGATGATTTTACCATTGATTTACTGAGGTGTTTGCGTGATCCAGTAGAAACAGGCTTGGAATCTCGTCTCATTGATTGTCATAAACCTTCATTGAATAGACGTCACGAGACAACTGGAGGTTCAACAATTCACAGATCGAACATCTCATTTTATAGTTAAATGCCGTGAGAAAGGATCAGGACCCGAGATGTTGGCAACTTTAAAGCGTGTATCTATTTTATCTAACTTGTAATTATCAGGGTTCCCAGCGCAATTACTGAAGAATAATAACGGAAAAACGGGAAAATAAAGGAATACGTTAAGTTTGCTGCACAGCGTCATTCATGTATTTTCCACCAGTTGACGCTTTACGCTCATTATTTGAATATATGAAGCCATCCATGGTTGAAAATCTTGTTAATATTTCTTGTCTAATCCCATTGATTCACTTCATCAAATCACATTGTATTTCGTGTATCAAACAAATTGTACATAAAGTATCTAACGAAAGGGTTATGATTTGCAGTTAGCACATGAAATTAGAACACAAGTGAGACGCTACAAATCAACTGTCAACATGAAGGAAGAAAGTACTCTTCAACAGTTCGCGCAGACTTTCATAAAAAGGATACCATTTGCCTTTGCATCACCCCTCCTCCGTATTATTGGCCTCCGTCAATCTGAGGAAGTGGAGAAACTGACTGTAATAACAAAGCAGTATAGTGAATAAAGATATAGATATGTATATATATCATAAGTTGGAATCTACTGAAGAGCCATCTTTGAGAATCAAGGGCGCGTATATGGAGTCTGTGTGCGGCAAGCTATGCTTTATAAGTTGCGAGTCATGGCCGTTGCTTTCATCCGATGAGAAGACTTGAGCGTGAGGAGATGCGAATGCTAAGGTGAACGTGTGGTGTCAGACTATCGGACAGGAAATCGAATAACAGCATCAGAAAAGCAATGGGTCTTGAGAACATCACAGACGTCACGAGAAGGCAAAGACTTCGTCGGTTTCGCCACGTGGTAAGAAGGGATGAGACAGAGTGGATCAGAAACGTTATGTGGATGGAAGTAGATGGTAAGACAGGAGCAGGAAGACAAAAGAAGACCTGGGAACAAGTGGAGATGACCTCAAACGTGTTGGATCCCAGGAAGCGGACGCCCTTGATACACCGAAATGGAAGTCCAAACTCAAGCAGCTAACGTCTAACCCAGAATCTTCTGGAAGAAAAGGACGCAAAAAGGGATGAGTGAGTGAGTGAGAGTGAGTAAAGTCATTGTCATTTTGATTTACACCATCCAATTCCACTTTTAAGTTCCTTCTTTCTTTTCAAACTCGTGTGAATCAATTCCTGTCCATGCATGATCTTCTCTTTTTATATATCTACTGTCGACAGCAGTCTCCCGTCAAGAGTTTCCTTCTTCTGTCTGAAGATCAGCAACTTCGATTCCATTTAATAATTCTTTCCTTTCTTTTTCCAAGCTTTGTCGTTCGATAGAAGATGTTTGCTGATCTCGTCGAAATTCACCGCTCGCTTTTTGCATGTGCTCTACCGTTCTTCTCAACTTTGAGCAGCTCACTCGTAATCGGCACTTTGATAGCGCCACCTATACGATTGATTTGAAAAAGATTTAATTTCATTTACAGATTAATTCACATTAATGCGACAAAAATGAAGAATAGAATATTTGAATTGCTGAATACATAATCTAGAGCTAGACTTACATTTCTTACTTCACTTAGCGGCAAGACGAAGTGTGCACCAAGTTACATACTGACACATGGTGGTGCGAAGAAGTAGACGCAGCAGTGGAAGAAGAGAGAATGCGATTCGCCATATGGAAAAGAACTCAAGACGAAAAGTGATTAAAGAAGAATATGCAAAGGCAAAGGAGAATGCCCGCAAGATCATTTGGCAATCTCAAGAGAGGAGAAGGAAAGAATTGGCGCAATTATTAACAAGTGAAGAGGGTAGGAGATGCTCAGGTGGGACACTGTTACTCGTTTCTGATACTTGGGAGATATGTTGGATTCCGTTGGTGGAACGGAGGAATTGACTGCGACTGTGACTGCGTGAATTGAGTGGCTGGGGGGTGGGCGATATTCCGAGAGATATCGCCTACCCTGACCAGTTGTTCTACTCCATACTGGATGAAGGGCAAGATTTACGACTCGTGCGTCAGAGCCTGTATGACTTACGGAAGAGAGACATGGGTTCTGACAGCTGTAGAAAAGAGGAGAATGGAGGTAGCAGACAGAAGGATGATCAGATGAATGTGTGGAGTGTCTCTCGAAGATAGAGTGGCCAGCGAAGACCTTCTGGCGTGCCTGAGCCTGCTGTCGGTCGATGGGGACATTAGGGTGCGCAGATTGCGATGATACGGCGGAAAGATAGCAGCGATTGGGTGAAGAAAATATGGAAAATGAAGATCAGCGAACCAACAAGAGACCACCCAAAAAAGACCTGGGAAGAAGCAATGTCCGCAGACTGTCGGCAATTGGGCCTCAAAGAAGCCGAAACCCTCGATCTGAACACGTGGAGGCATTCCATGAAGAATCATCGTCCAACCCAACGGAGATGGAGTAAAGGACGTTAAACGGATAAAGCAAAAGTGAGGCTACCTAGGTTCACATTCTTCATGAATTGCAATGAGCAATGGGCATCTACTAAATAGTGCCATCGTGAGTACTTACTATTGAAAGATGTTCGATTACGTTCAGTAATTGAACCTCATAGCTTCAAAAAAATTTCGAAACAATTAATTTCACCATTCATGTGAGCATGTTATGATAATATTATGCAGACAGGCACCAAACTAAGGTTTAGGCTGATCGCCAATCTACTGAACGTCGCTGAATTTCGTAGAATAACGATCGATGATATCCTACCGAAGTTGGAAGTAAATATTTCTATCATGCATGAACCAATTCTTCTTATGCAATGATTCAACCAATGCGGAATGGACTTTGACTTCTTTGACTGACCAGCGCCACATACTCTGTATAATATCTTTCAACTGTCACTTACAAAACACAAATGCAACATGATGCATCTGCATGTGCAATATTTTTATTGTGGCAATCCTTCACTCGACCAAACGAACTTTGACCGCTGTGACCCATAAAAGAACTTCCGTAAAATGTTCTCTCAGACAACTAGGCACGCCTGACACTCCGAAAATCCATTTTTGTACATTAAGTACTGACTTATGCAAAGGTATACAGGTGTGCCGAATATGATTGTAATGCGTGTTTGACATGACCGAAATTGATTTTAGATCTGAAATTCAAAGGATAGTATAATACTTAAAAAATAAGCATGGGAAATAAATTTCATCAAGATATCACCATTTTTGAAGAAGTTACAGTGTTTCAAAAAACATGGCGTCTACACAGGTAGACAGGTGTGCCGATGAGAGTTAAGATGTAGCGAAGGACTTGATACGGTAATACTGCCATAGACCTATCGTTCACTAAATGTGGATGCATTTGTAAAATGCACTTTTGTACTAAATGATAGATTACATAAACATAAAAAACAGAAGTACCACAAATATTTGGTCCATGAAAGTACGAGCACAATATTTTAACGGTGTGTTCAGAAATGATAAAAAGCTAAAAAGTAGGATTACATTGAAATTTGCGCCCTTAAAAGGATTTGAAGAATTCAGAAGAAATTTGTGCATTCAAAGCTTGTCCTTCTTTTGCTGAATTGATCTCCATGTTTCTACAAACAGCCCAGATTGTGATGATATGATGCAGGAGCAGCAAAAATAGAAAAGATTTTTCGATTTCATCAGAAACATCCCATACGTATAAACGCATACGTTAATATTCCCTTTGTTGAACCTCCTCAAAATCATATTATATTCACACTTGAAGCGAGAGATTAAGATTATCATCGTACTTAAGCGCATTTAATCTACTTATTTGAATGTTACTATGAAAGTTCCAGGAACATGGTAACAAGATTCAGTAGCATTTTGCAATATACATATGACAATGTGAAGAAAAAAGGAAATAACGGAAAAATCGGTAAAAAAACGAGAAATAGAGGACAATTTTCGAAGGAGCGGAAAATAACGGAAATAACGGAACTCTGGGTACCATGAATTATTGTGGCATAAATACTTCGGGAGAGAATACTTTGGTTTTGAAAGAATCCTAATTTTAACTTTTGGAGCTAATTGATGAAAAAATGCATTAAAAATGAAAAAACATCAGTACAAGGACAATATTTAAGAATTAACCGTCTAACCCTAGTAAAGCTGCATAAATCTAAAACAAAACTTCCGTCCAAGTAACATTCAAAACACTTCATCTTTCGGCCACGAACACCAGCAGACAATGGTGGTCGTGGCAAACAAATATCACAATTGCCATTACATCTGATCACACTTGTAAAAGGCATGAGACAAATGAGAATATCGCTGTTAAGTAGAAAAATGCAGTAAAGTTGGTTCTTTTTTGACTAATTCTGGATGCAGTATAACAGTGTGACAAAAGAAAAAATCATCAGTAAAGAAAACATGTATGAAAAGATAATATTTGCTCGTAAAAAAGTGTCAATTACAAAAATGCTACTTCTGATAGGGTTCGATAACATATGCCGAAAAAATTGATATCTCGCTAATCAACACGTATTAGGTATTGCGTATATCATATCACGTTTATCATTGGTTTACAATTCGTATAGTTGAGTGCAAGATTGCGTCAATTGATTAGTTGCCGATTAAGTGTGCTCGTTTGTGAAGTAGGCCTACTTCTATTATTCATATGAGAATAAAGTTGCTGAATTGAGACGTTGCATTAATGTATCGGAAAAGGATGTATGCCTGGGAATTTCTGGACAAGCTCAGTTTTGTCGTGGAAAATTCAAAACACATAGATTGTTTAGGTAATTGAAAAACAATATTGATAAGATACTATACTCCTGCATAGAACAATACATTTCTGCGGTGTGCGAGAGCTCCCACAGTATTCCCAAACAGATTCTTTGGGATCTATGTGAAAATATCGCAACATTGACAACATTGTAAGTGGAAAATATCGTATATGAAAACAATAAATGAAAAATATCGTAAAATCTTCCATGCATTTTCTGTAATTTCATATAGGCCGACTGATACATAGTATATATATATTAAGGATTGGAAAACTGTAAGTGTAAAAAGGCATATATTCCACCTGAATGATAACGCAAGGTATATATATATATATATATATATTGAAATAATTGAAGTGAAAACACATGGAATGCACAAGCGCTTTCTATATTCTTCAGGTGCAATATATATATATATATATATATATATATATATATATATATATATATATATATATATATATATATATAGCCTATATATGTATATTGGACATCCTTAAGAACCAGAGTAAGGGTTCACAAACAACAAATTTTGAATGCCAATTATAGACAAATTAAATTAAGTGAACATCTGGAAACGTGTGGTAGGGGCAACATGTCAATCTTTCCTTTTTACAAGCTTTTTTCTGAAAACAAAATTGAACATAAATGTAAAGAAAAATATTTTATCGATCGCTTTCATCCAAAATTAAATTCATGAATCACTTTTATACGTTTCTTATGAATTCATTCACTTTTAATATGAGATGCATTTTATATTAGTTCGCATATATGTTCTTCTATACTTAAATCTATGTTTCAATCTAATACATAAATTAGATATCGTTGATGTATTTTAGCATAATAAACTATAACAAAGTTATTTTTCTATTTACTATGCATGTGCATGTCCTACTATGTAAATTACCTTGCAACATCCATATCTATGATGAATGTATATTTGAAATTATGATGATCATGCTTTTTGTTTCACTTTGCACCTGAAGAATAAAGAATATAGAAAGCGCTTGTGCATTCCATGTGTTTTCACTTCAATTATTTCAATATATCAAACCAATTGCTGAGACTGAAAAATTTTTTTTACATATATATATATATATATATATGTATATATAGGCCCCCCCATATATGCAAGCAATATTTAAAAATGTTCATATTGTTTACTCATGTCATTAACAATTATGATTAAATCGCAATTAACTAAATCTTCTATAGTTAGTATAGATGTAGAATTTGCAGATCTTTTTGAAGTAGCATTTTCCCTAAAAAATTGTTTGCGATATTTTTGATGTGCGATCTTTTTCATTTTCATACACGATGTTTTCAATGAAAACCGACTCTATGTAGTGTGGGGCAACTGAGAGAATGAAAACTCGCGTCCCACAGCAACTCTTAGTGTAAGTCGTGCATTTAATATTGGGTCATTGCCACATTATATTTCGAGTTTGAGATCACCCTGAATATTTTTTCCTCAAAAATTCTGTAAAAACATCTAACGTTATTAAGCACTTCAAAACCATCAAAGACCAAGACCTTTCAAATTATATCAATACAGACCATTTCATCTCATCTTTGAATTCAATATCTGTGCAATTTATTAATTGATGCAAGCTTGTTCCTTGCTCCAGCTTGATAATCATCAAGATCTCTCACGATAATATATTCACGATCAATATTTCATGTCGGCTCAATCAGAGAGTGAAATTAACTTACACAACTTGCTTTACACAACTTGGCAATTGGGAATGTAAAAGAACACAGAGATGCCTTCTAAAACCATGAATGAATGTATCATGCATAAGTGCAAAAACATAATTTGACCATGATTTTTAAAGTTGCTATTTACATTACTACTTATGAAATTTATAAGCATCATGCATCAATTCTATCATCATCAAATGCCAAATAGAATAGAAATGTGCGTCGGATAAGACAATTGACAAAAATCCGATCGAAAACAAGCTGAATCCGATCCAAGTGGCATGATGATAGTTAATCCGATCCGAAAATTTCCAAGTTGACAATCATGCGTGGTATACCGAGATAATCTATTTGAAATTCTCGGCCTAAAAGTAGGCGTGTTTGTATACAGATTTCTGCCTCTACAACCGACAGAAGATTTGGACAAACCGTAAGTAATTATTATGGCAGCCTTATTGTTATTCGCTCGTCAAAGGAATCGGATAGACAGTTGTGCACACTAATGTGAATTGTACAATGGAAATTTTAGATAGGTAGACAGCTGAAATAAAATCAGACAACTGAGTCGGAAACGAAAAAATAGGCATGGCAGTTCATATCTATTAACACACTAAACATTAGGGTTCTAGGATTAGATGAACCACAGGGTAGCTGTTGATCTCTGATGACGAAGCTGTCTTATAACTTCAAGCTTGAGACCATGCGCATGATATGTTATACTAACTGAGTTTTACCTTAGTGCTGCTCTTGGTCGTTCATTTAACCACTCACTAGGTGACATACCACGCTCAATTACGCGTAAACTACGTGTAATTACACATGACCCTAAACACCCGTGGCTATGCGGGACATTGCTGCAACATCTGTTATATAAGTTAGTATAGTTGGCAGTCCTGTTATTTAGACTTTGCGTCTCATGTGTCTGCATCAAAGAGGTTTAATATATAGGAAACTAGAGCGGACAGAAAGGCCTTTAACAATAGAGACTGATGGCACCACGCAATTTAATGATAAAATTTCAGTTTAACAAAAGACTTTTTCTATCGGTTTGTTTTACCGACGATAAGTGGCTACTAACTAATTTATCAGTAGATCTAAATATTGAACTTTATGAGATGTTGTGAAGATCATCAAAACGAGAATTTATTATCATTGCACAGTAATTTAAGTAACAAGTCATCAAGCATTAAGGAGTAAAATTTGATTGTATGTAGTACTTTGAAGTATTTATTAATTGCGATAGCGTGCAACAATTTGAAAGTGGACGCAATAATTGAAATCGCTCGACCACACGACAAATCTTGATTAGTGAATTTTGCACCATTGTTTTCTTATTAGGTTTGAGGACATCATTCATTTTTTACATGTTGTCCAGGCCAGTTACGTGAAGACATTACACACTTATACCCTCGCCATGAATTGATCCATTTCGTGTTCAAATGTTTGCAACAATGATGCAGTGTAGATCATATTGCATACTCAAATGGCTGCACTTGAAAATCGTTCTATCAGTTGAGACACCGAAACACTTGTCGAACACTCAAGAAGATTCCTCATTGACGCCAGATTGGTTTTGATCAAGAAAAAACAGCAAAGTACCGTTGTTGTAAAAGGCATGCAATTCCATAAATAACAAAGTCCCTCATTTGGTGTAAGCGCACCTCGCTGTGTTGGATATTTCCGCAATAATCGTACGATGAGATAAGTGGCTGATCCACATCTGTTAAAGGAGTCTTATTGTCTCGGTTTACTGCAATGAGAAGCCATTCGATGAATAAGACTGCCAAACCTGCGCATGAACGCACGCGCGTGTGTGTGTTGGAACTGATGCGGTTCCCTTGATGCTTGCAACGAGTAACTAACATATTGTGGTATCAGTGTGTGTTACCGGCGCGCGTCTGTTACCAGATGCGTGATGTGTGCGTGCCAGCGGTGTCGAAATTCATGCAGAGAAATTGCCATGACGGGCGTCTGTATCTGCCAAGCCATGAATTTCGCCAACCATTTTGAGCTGTGTGCACCCGTAACAAAATTTAATGCAATTTAGCTACTTAGCAGCACTGAACACATGACCGTGCTTTTCCGCTTTAAATCGTCATTCGAACATCATTATTCCGCGTTTGCATCAAAAGTGGTTAGCGCAGTCGAGTATTGAAACCATATGATTGAAACATCGGGATAAGAAAAACCGACAGAAATTTTTCCAGCAAATAGAAAAGCAACAAAGAAAAGTAACAGCCCATACATTTAGTATTGATGATATCAATTATCAAGCGAATTTGATGAATTCGCCGGTACTTATGGGTTATTCACCCCACGTTTTCAAATGTCTAAAATCCGTAAAAATGAATCAACTGTCGCAAAACTTCAGATACACGTATTTGAATATTTTCTACCCACATACAAAAAATATGCAGATTCGACAAGTACTTTTTGAATTAGAGACGATGACGTGAAGTGTAGCGATGTCAACAGCTTGATCTGACTTCGTCTGTTCGACGCATTACTGTTACTAGTGTGTGCATTGTTCTCTTTCCGCTCCGTCTCATCCATTACTATTTGAAATCTTCTCACGACCACAACCCCACCACACATTTCTTAAATTATATAAGCACACCAATGGAAAGGATGTGGTCCGGATCATAATCACTTCTACTGCAACGTTGTCGCGACATGACTTTGTTGACCTAGTGCTATCTACTCAGACGATGATGTCAGGCGAAGTTAGATCAAGCTGCTGACATCGCTACACTCCACGTACGTCATCGTCTCTAATTCAAAAAGTACTTTTCAGATTTGCATAAAATTCTGCATGTACGTAGAAAATATACTCAAATACGTGTCTCTGAAGTTTTGTGATGATTGATTCATTTCTACGGATTGTAGACAAATTTGAAAAAGGGGGGGTGGAGATAACCCACAAGTACCAATTCGCCTTACAGATAAATATCGATATTCATCGGAAAACAATGAAGTCGCATTTTCCCTTAGACGCTAACATGAGCTCATACCAGGAGGTTCCGTTTTGTAATCAGTTTATGGTCCGAAGTAGATTCATCTGTTGTTATTGTAATTTTGATATCGGTAAAAAGACACGAACGTACATGAAGGAATATATATTCATTACAAAAGATTAGGTACTTATGGGTTACCCCCCACGTTTTCAAATTTGTGTAAAATCCGTAGAAATGAATCAATCGTTACAAAACTTTAAGTGCACGTGAGTGAGGATATTTTCTATCGACATACCAAAACTTGTCCAAATTGGACAAGTTCTGAATAAGGGGCGATAACTTGAAGTGAAGCGTTGCTGCAGCTTGATCTGATTTCTTCTGACCTCATCGTCTGAGCATAAAGCACTTGAAGTTAACAAAGTCATTTCCCGACAACTCCTGAAGTGATGATGACCAAGCCATATCCCTTACACTAACATTTTCAACTTAATAAAGGTGTGGCAAGGTAGTGGTCGTGGGAAGATTTCAAATAACAGTGGATGAGACTAAGAGGTGGAGAGAACAATGCACACACGAGTAGCAATAATGCGTCGAACAGACGAAGTCAAATCAAGCAGCTGACATCGCTACACTTCACGTCATCGTCTCTAATGCAAAAAGTACTTGTCTGATCAGCGTGAAATTTTATATGTGGGTAGAAAATATGCTTAATTACGTGTACCTGAAGTTTGGTGGCGATTAATACATTTTTGCAGATGCTAGACAAATTTGAAAACCTGTGGGGGGGAGATAACCCATTAATACCAAAGATTATACACTTATGCGCGCATATGTCAAATTTAACTGTAGTAGTCAGAAAATTTATTCTCTCGATCACTGTCCGTCATGTCATCATCTACAACGAAAATAAGATGAGAACTCATGTTATACTAAAGTTGAGCATGCGAGAAATCTAGGTGAAGCATGGGCGGCAGGGTGATACAACAAAATATCAAGTTCTTTGGAAGTCTTCAGCCTTTTGGCCACTTTTAACAATATGTGACACGCTTTCTTTATTCACTCATAACTCGAATGCTTCTGTGTGCCGAACTTCACTTTACTTTGAGTATTGTCCAACAATTCATTTGCTTGCCTAACTCCGATCAAATCGCCTTTTTTAATGGCTTCCTGTCATACTCAATTTTTATCCCTTTCATGCAATAAGATTCTTCACTCGTCTAATGCCTCATGTTTCCTCCTTACAGATTTGACAGCTTCAAATATTGACGCCTCTTTCATGATAATCTGTCTTTATCAGAAGCGGTTGCTGATAAATGCACGGGTATACCATCAGACTCCACGTAGTATCCCATCTCCCCCCCCCCCCCAATTTACTAGGATTAAGCTAAATGTACCTTTTATAACTGATAAGATAACGGGCATGAGATAATGCATACGATCAAGCATCTGCCGTTTACAATCCAGTCATAAACAGCAATCACGTATCTAGTTTAACAAGCCTACAAACTCACGAAAACTAAACAGCATTTCCTTTTTGGAAACGAAGACACTGCAAGACGCATTAGCTCAATAGAAAACTTTGGCATGTCAAAGGCCGCAGAAAGATGCGTTCAAATAAGGAAAGACTTTTAACAAACCAATGACAAACATTTTAACAAATGTTTTAACAAACCATTTTAAGGAATCTTTCCAATAAAACCAATGACAGTTCCCACCGGGTAAGCGGACATCAGACAGAACTCCGCCTTTTGTCCCTATACAAAAATCCTCGCGATCCAGCAACGGATAGAAGAACATCGCAGCAGACTAAACAAATGTGAAGGATTTCATCATGATTAATGAAGGATTAACAGTTTGACTTAACGGGTTTTTGTGTAAATCACACGGATAAGATTTCGACATTATACATAACTGCTGTACTCAGGATGATACTAAACCGGAATCAAACCGAATAATACTACAAATGACCACAAATTTCACTCACTTGAATTTTTTTCCTGCTATACATGCCGTACACTCCAATAATCAACTAACTCCCAGATCATACTGTTAATATTGTAATCAGCATGACACAGGAATCCACTGACCATCGATACGAAACGACTGAAATGAATACATCAATTAACAAATATATTTGAAAGATATGCCGACCCAACCTCAAGCAACGTAATTTTAAATCCAGTGGCTAGTTGCGCAACAGGACTCAAAACTTACGAATTTGAGGCAATGAACAATCTGAAAATGAAAAAATTACCAGAAATCACGTTAGGTTTTCCATGTCTCATTTTCCTTCAGAGATCAAAGTGGCAGAACTCATGAGAACTGAAAGAAATAAGACATCCACTATATAGGTACTTGCATTGAGATTATCATGGATAAACATCAGATGGGACCAGGGATCGCAATTCACCCAAGAAAACGGAAAATCGGGAAAAACCGGGGTTTGAATGCATAAATTTGAAATATTCACGTTAGACTAATTTCGTAAAAAAACGGAAAATTGCGATCCCTGGATGGGACATTGAAAATATTGAGGCGCATCGCATCATAACATTGCTACGCGTTAGCAAAATGAGTAATCAGAATTCAATATAGAATAGCTTCTATGTTGACATTGCTTTCAACCTCAAGAAGGCGTATTCAAAATTCAGTTGATATTTCTAACTTCAAAACACAAAAACATCTCCACGAATTAATCAAACTCACATAATCTTTCTCCATTCCAACTTCAGAGATTCACCTCGCAATTTCCAAAGAAACACATAAAAATACCTGAAAGAAATGACGCATCTATTGAAAATATTTGCGTTAGTCAACAAGAATGAAGTTTGAGCAGGTTACGAAACGCATTATCACCTTATTCTTCCACGTTATGACCTCAAACAATTTTGCTGATAAAAATGAGGCTATTGAAAGACAAATCAGGGAGTTATTTCAGGGATATTTTATTCTTTTATACTTCCTGATTCTAAGTGTCTTCTATTCCTAACCACAAATTGATTCAGTCTTAGGTAATGTAAAAGCTGATAAAATATATAATGACAAAACGATTACGGTATGTAAACGAACGTGTATTTTTAATTCATACATCGAAAGGTTAACAATGAGTTTTCTTCGATAACCCCACTAATATTGAAATACAATTTACGCTAGATTTACTGCAAAAAGTGCGATATTCAAAAAATATGAGTGGTTATCAGTTCCGTAGTTACCGCATAATATTTTTTCCAATTAATTGCTTAGACTTTCCACGTTCTCTTTCTTGACTAAGTATTTACGGTTACAAGTATTATTAATAGTCAACGGCAAATTTTCCGTTTGTTGGCACCTGCACGAGTTTCCAAATATATGGCTTAGAATTTGTTTTTGCTATTAACATAAAGAAATTTGTTACTCACGTCTGAATCTCAACTAACAAAATGAGGATGGAATACTATCCTCAACAGCGATACATACACCATTCATTCGTACTTTCCATTCATGAAGAAAGTAAAAGCGGCTAACTGATGAAATCGGGAACTCAACTGCTAACCAGGAGAGCGTCTTACTACGAGGGCGTCGTTATGCTCGCATTCATGAATCAAGGGGCAATCTCCCTCTTACGTCAGCAATAAAGTTCAAATGATTAGAGGTCAAAATAAATTAGAATTAAGTCAAATTCTAAGAGAATATCATGAATGAATGATAACTATAACTCATTATATTTAATTGTTGAGGAAGAGCCAAGGTTTTAGTGATGTTTTACTTTAATTATGATGTAATTAATTTCGGTTGCTATTCGGCAACCATCATCAGATAGAAGGAATTTAACATAAACGCAAAAGTCATGAATTCAAATTTCACATTAACATAGGAAATAAGGGAGTCACGGTGCGTCAAAAATAGATATTGCCAAAAAAATTCTCCACTCGCGATTTTTCTTTTTCTGAATACCTATATGCCAACTGTATCTGAAAATCAAAATCCAAAAATCTTTTACAGGCGTCTTTGCAAATGGGACCACTTTTTTCAAAATGACGGCCAAATACTTAAAATTGTTAAGTAATGATAGTTTTTCAGTCTCTAATTGATACATTCATGCACCCAAATCTAGCAAAAAATGACTCCCTATATTATTCTTGATTTTTTGAGATCATCTGTTTAGTATTGAAAGCCATATTACCTCATGTACAGGGTGTTCCATTATGAAAAATAGAAAAATAAATAATCGAAAATTGATATTTGGCTATCCTTGTATTATTCGGCTTTCATGCACCTAAATCAAATAAGAATGGATCTCTATATTTTTTCTAAATTTCTAAGACCATCTGATTGTCCATTTAAAGCCATTTCGGTACTTCTACAGGGTGTTCCAGAGTGGATAAAAATAAAAAGAAGTATTCGTAAATTGCTATTTCATTTACGAAATATGTGCTGTTTGACACACTTCAAATTCAATTTGTCATTCACTTTCTTCATAAGTAAACAAACTTGTTCTATAGATGAGAACCATTATATGTAGAGATCGCTCGAAGAATTCGAGACGGGAATTCGGGATGTTCATAAGATTTCACTTTTTTAGCGGTTCCATGTCTGTGCGAAATCATGATGGGCGGCTTCGGAAGATTGCTCGCTCCACGGTCCCAGACCCCGCTGTTTCATTTCACAAAATTCAGGAATATGGTGTATAACGGCATGCATCTTAGGCGTGATATTGATGCCTAGATCACTGAAAGCTATCTTGAACTGTTCGATGTGATCCTTGTAGGACGGATCCAGCTTATCCCCGTAACAAGCCACAGCAACCTGAAATAAAAGTTCAAGCTACATAGCACTTGTAGAATATACTGTTTACAGTATATATTTATTCACTACGAAGTCTGTATGGGACACAACTCACACACGATCTATGACACAAACATGCGTTCAGTGCAGTATATAATATCGTGATTTTTACATGTAAGCTTATGTTAACATTCAATAGATCAGCTTACCTTGTTGAACGCTCGAAAAGCTGTGACATATTTCACAACTTTCAAAGGGGCAATAGATTGCAACAAATCAATTTTGTTTAATAAAGGCCTAGAGGAATTTCCAGTAAAACTTCCTCCGTGTAAATGCTCTTGCTGAACATTGCAAAGCCGCAGCCATTTGGCTGAGTCTTGCCACTCGGAACACATGGCCTTGTAGATTGTTCCCACTGGTCCCGTTAGAAGGTGTAATTCTGGCGGCGGAATCAACTCAATCACTCTCTTGCTCTTGTTTTCGTGGGAAACAATCGAGGGATGTATGGTATTGTGATGTAGTTTGGCACGTATCTTCTGTCCACCACCGCCGTGCCAATCCCAGAAATCCTTTTCTAGAGTTTGGAATGTTCGAGGTAATCCTTTAGATTGTAAATTTGAGCTTGGAGCAGTGCACCAACAACAAGGATAGGATGATCCGTGCGGCATGATGCCAATGAGAATATTACATAACTTCAGATCTGAAGCGATAAAGAATTCCGATTGTAGCATATGAAGGTTCATGGAAATCCACAGTTTTCGAATATTAGCGTAATTTTCTTGTACCATTGGGGCAATTCCTATTATAAAGAGACGTTTGACACCAGATTCCTTGAATGAGCTTGAGCAGTGGAGTGACGAATCATTGAGCTGGAAAATACTCAAGCATACCTTAATAAAACCGCCGCCGCCGTCTATTCCCAATTTGATCAAGGTTTCTTCATCGTAACCTCTCTTGGATGTAACATATGTAATGAAACCGTAGACATCTTTGCAGACAATACTGTGACGTGGTGTTCTTTCCGTCAAAGTCAATCTGACAAAGTATTCTGACAAAGTCAATCAATTTGATTTCAAAGAATTAATCCAGTTCGTGGTTGCTTTCATATAGTTCCTGTTTTAAACCACTTTGAATAGAAATCGCCGATGATGACCGAAGATGTTGGGTCAGTTTAAGTGTACTTCTATCACTGAGGTTAAGGTCCACACGGATCCTATTCAAGTGCGTGGTTCCAAGCTCCTTGCCTGAATCAATCGAGGGCGAGACGGCGAGAGTGACTGGATGTCCACCTCCAACTCGTGCCAATTTTATTGCGTTCCCCTTTGATTCAGGCGATGAATCGATCTTTTGTAATATCACTTTTGAAGCAAATTGTTCCTCTTGTTTGGACGAAGAAGCCAGTGAGCTTAAATTTTCCAATCGCGATAACTGATTGCATGAATGAGGCTTTCCTCGAGAAAGAATAGATAAACAGACAGAACACAATTTCAAGCACTTTCGTTCAATCGAGGAATTAGAGGAGTCACATCTGGGTCTTCCCACAAAATTCTTGATTCCATTCATGTTCGACGGATGAGAATTGTGTTGGGGAAAATGCCTGGCAGTCTTACATATCAAACATTCACACACGTGATTCGACGAAAAAATTGTCGGTTAAAGCCATTTATACAAAATCGTTCGATGAGTTCGAAGTGGGTGTCGTTCAATTGACGAATGTCCTTAGCCTTCTCCATACAAATGATACAAATAACAGCTCTATATTCGGCGTGACTGCGGCGATGGTTTGGCATGACGAACACAATAGCGGTGCGAGTCGGGAACGCAGACTTTATTGCTTCGTTTCAGCACGAGATTCGCAATGATTCAGACAGCAAGCATTTTTGAATTTCAAACTATGACCTTGAAGTTTGTCAACAATACAGTGTCTTGAAAGTCGTTCAATTCAATCTATAGATATCTATAGATATCTATAGATAACCTACACACCTTGCAAAGTGCTTCATTAGAGAGCAGTGAATGACAAATTGAATTTGAAGGCCGTCGAACAGTTCAAGATAGCTTTCAGTGATCTAGGCATCAATATCACGCCTAAGATTCATGCCGTTATACACCATATTCCTGAATTTTGTGAAATGAAACAGCGGGGTCTGGGACCGGGGAGCGAGCAATCTTCGAAGCCGCCCATCATGATTTCACACAGACATGGAACCGCTAAAAAAGTGAAATCTTATGAACATCCCGAATTCCCGTCTCGAATTCTTCGAGCGATCTCTACATATAATGGTTCTCATCTATAGAACAAGTTTGTTTACTTATGAAGAAAGTGAATGACAAATTGAATTTGAAGTGTGTCAAACAGCACATATTTCGTAAATGAAATAGCAATTTACGAATACTTCTTTTTATTTTTATCCACTCTGGAACACCCTGTAGAAGTACCGAAATGGCTTTAAATGGACAATCAGATGGTCTTAGAAATTTAGAAAAAATATAGAGATCCATTCTTATTTGATTTAGGTGCATGAAAGCCGAATAATACAAGGATAGCCAAATATCAATTTTCGATTATTTATTTTTCTATTTTTCATAATGGAACACCCTGTACATGAGGTAATATGGCTTTCAATACTAAACAGATGATCTCAAAAAATCAAGAATAATATAGGGAGTCATTTTTTTGCTAGATTTGGGTGCATGAATGTATCAATTAGAGACTGAAAAACTATCATTACTTAACAATTTTAAGTATTTGGCCGTCATTTTGAAAAAAGTGGTCCCATTTGCAAAGACGCCTGTAAAAGATTTTTGGATTTTGATTTTCAGATACAGTTGGCATATAGGTATTCAGAAAAAGAAAAATCGCGAGTGGAGAATTTTTTTGGCAATATCGATTTTTGACGCACCGTGGAGTAGACAAGAAATCTAGTAAAAAGTAAAAACTATGTTAACAAATTTCAATAGGGAAAAGGAGGAATAGAAATATGCGACTGATAGTATTGGACTACATTTTACCAAGAGCAATAGTAATTGATCTGACTAGATTAATTAGTATTTGACATCATTCTAGTCAGATCAATTACTATTGCTATTGGTAAAATGTAGTCTGATACTATCTGTATCAAGACATCTTCAATCATCAACTCAGTGTGACTTGCGACGCATCAGAAAATGTAGCAACTAGCAAGATTACTCGATGCGCCCTTTAGGTCTTCTAAATTTATAACACGCGACAAGGGAACTCCATTCAGAATTCCTCAAGAATATTTAGAGCAATTTCACTGAAAATGCCATAATGCGCAAGTCGGCACAGTAAAATATGTCTTTGTGGTCGATATGGAGAATTCATTACCGATTGCGGTCGTTGCTTGAAAGCAACTTGAACCTCTATCAGGATTGTCCGAACTTTATACGGGCGCGGGCAGCATTTGGCAGGGAAATAAGGCCGCGGACTGCAGTTCACATTATTCAACTTTTTCACTATCTACGCCTATTAGACGCAAGTAAAACAAGTAAATTCCTAGTTACTAGTAGTAGTTACTGCACTTTGTAAGTCAGTTTCTTCGCGTCAACTGAGGCTAAGGCGCTCTAGATTTGATAGACTTTATTGTGGAAAATGTTTTGACTCACAAGGACAAATACTTCCAAACAGTGAGTGAAAGCGTAATAATAATAATAATATGGCTTTATTACACTTCAAAACAAGATTCGGAAGTGGCATGTACAACATTACAGAAGATAAAACATGAAAGAAAGTTAAGCAAATCTAATGAAAGATGACTGAAACCGCTTGGTTTTGGCCATCACTTTCCCGTGAAGGAATCCTTTGCGAGTAGAAGACCTAGATGATTTGTCAAATATCACATCCAAGGGATGCTGAGGGCACATCGCTTTACTTGATAGGCGTCTTGCCATATTCAAGTCACAAAAATCGGAAAACACGTTCTTCAAATTGGGTTAACTGCCGGAAACAAGTTTTTTTGTTAACGCTACACCATGCAGGAAAGCTGTAGCTGGCTACCGATCGTATGAGTGTACAGTATACCAGCCACATGATGCGCTGAGGAGCGTTAATCCGTTTAAGAGAGTAGAGCATGTACAGTCTTTTCCTGGCATGGCTCAAGACATTCTCAATGTGATGGTGCCACGTTAGCTGATCATCAAATGTAATGCCCAAGATTTTTGCCGTCTTTACTGCTTCAATTTCACAATTAGATGCTGTATCTTCCAATGGAGCCAAAACAATGGACCGTTTCGTTTGTATGTTCATCACTTTCGTCTTATTGTTGTTAAGTTTGAATCCATGAGATTCAGACCAATGACAAGTTCAGAACTAAGATCTTCGCTGGCATGCCGTAGGGCATGGATAATAAAAAAGTCATCCGCGAATTTTAGGAGAGTGCTATTTGGTTGTTGAGCATGATAATCGTTAACAGCTATGGCGAACAGAAGAGTTGATAAGACACCTCCCTGGGGCACTCCACTAATAGCTGGGTACCAAGAAGAAAGTTGTCCATTTGTTTTCACACATTGTACTCTAGAATCAAAGTATGATTGAATCCATTTAATGAGTTCAATAGGAGCGGCAAGTGAATACAACGAGTTTATGATGACGTTATGTGGTATTTTGTCGAACGCTTTCGTGAAATCCACCATAAGTCTGATAGCACCAGGTGAATCCAAATGAGACAAGATACGATTGACCATATAGGTTAGTGCACAAACAGTCCCCTGTCCATGTCTTGGTATGAATGCAAATTGATCACTTGAAAGCTTTGGCAAGATGGAATGAAACCAGTTCTTCAGTATGATTTTCTCAAGTATTTTGGCCAGAACAGGCAAAATAGAGATGGTCGGTAATCAGTAAAGTGTGGCTTTTTGCATTTCGGTGTAGGCACTACATAAGCCCGCATGACAGCAGCGGGGAAAATGCCACTGTTGACACCCAATGTACAGATATGATGGATGATGGGGACCAGAGGATCACAGAAGTCTTTGTAGAGCCATGTAGGTAGGCCATCACGTCCAGGAGAACTTTTTCGAAGGCTGAAAATCACTACCATGACATCCATGACATTCCAATTGCTTTCGCACATCATACATTTAGTCCTCGAGAACGTGGATGGGCTGTCAATGAACGTGAAGCTTTTGCAGCAATGTATTTCTGTGAATATTTTGAAAAATATCTTTTGGGTCGACCATTTATATTACGTTCAGATCACCAGCCTCTGTCAGGAATATTGCAAAATGCTCATAACAGAAGAAAATCAGCGAAGTTTGGAAGATGGATGGACCGGTTATCAGAGTTCGACTTCACAATTCAATACCAAAGCGGTGTCAATAATATAGTTCCTGACGCAATTTCTCAACTTTTGGATGGTTCAACTGAAACAGATAAGGAAGAACAATTGCAAAGACTCCGGAAAATAAATGAAGAGGGTTTTTCTGCCAAAATATTCAAAGATGCGACGTCGTCTGATCCGCTTCTGCAGCAAGTTTGTAAATTCATAACAAATGGTTGGCCAAATTCTCTCAAAGACAGCACCCAAGATCTACAGCAATTATGTAAATTACGGCATGAATTGGCAATAGAAAATGGTTATATTATTCGTGGCGAGAAAAACGGAATTCTTGTTCCTCAATCATTGCGCAGAGATCTCCTGAAAAAGGCTCATCAAGGACATCCATGAATAGTGAGGTTTAAGCGGAAATTGAGGGAGCTCTATTGGTGGCCAGGTTTGGACAAGGAGTCTGAACGATTCGTAAAACAATGTCTACCTTGCAATGATTCAGCGAAGTCAACGCCAAAACTTCAAATGCCCCACATGAGTCTGAGAGTGTCAGAGACAGCATGGGAAGAAGTATCTATGGATATCACGGGACCATTTTCAAATGCCCCAAGTCATATGAAACATATGGTGGTGATCATAGATAACTACTCTCGATTCCCTGAAATCTTATGTACAACGGATATTACGACAAGGAGGATCAAATCATGGCTCAGTCAAATTTTTGCAAGATATGGAATCCTTCGAAAATAATTACAGACAACGGTCCCCAATTCAAGAGCGAAGAATTGAAGAATTTCCTCCAGGATAGAGACATTTTTCAAGAATTCACTCCTGTCTATGCACCTCAACAGAATGCATTCGTGGAATCGTTCAATAGGTATCTCAAACATGGCGTTCAAACGTTCGAGAATAGTCATCTATCATGGGAAGAAAATCTGAATCAATTATTGGCTCAATTTCGCAGTACCAGTCAAGAAGCTGATGAGAAGAGTCCGGCTGAGAAGTTCCTCGGTCGACAACATAGACTTCCTTTTCAGATTCTTCGTTTTCGCACGAGAAGAGGAGAATCGGGAGAGTCTGCGAATGGTCATGGTAAGACACTTTATCAAGTCGGAGATAAAGTGCGAGTGAGGCGACCTCACACTCCGAAAGGACGGAGCCCATGGAGCGAACCGCTGACAGTCATCAAAGTTCGGGGTCGATGGAATTACGAACTCTCGGACGGCAACCTGTGGAATGCCAGGAGAATGCGGCGGTACGTGGAAGAATCTCCTACCACCTATCATCCACCAGAATCTCCGGACTGGCCGAGACGATCGGATCGGGAGAATAAAGGAGTGCCCCCATTGAGGTATAATCCTGCTCAATATGTTTGAGTCGATCTGCTCAAATTTGAGGAGGGGATGATTGGTGTGTTGTCGCATTGTTACTTATGACAATGCGGCTATTGTTACCGAGTCCCGAACTGTCAGTGACCGGCTCGGCTTGACTATCGTTCATGTGCGACTTAATGCGCATGCATGACATAGCACTTTCATAAACGCGCTGTGCCTGTTTCAATAATACGACACGTATATTCGGACTGGCTGTTTTCAATTCAAACTAACCCTTGGGAATAAATACTCAACATATTAGATATATTTCCAGCGTTTCTGGTATTGTCGGGACCGCATCAGAGAGCAAAATCTTTACCGCTGGAAGAAGCTCCGGATGGTTCCATAAAACTAGCGACCCGGACAATTGGAAGCAGTGGTCTATACATAAGCCCCGTGGCCTTCTTGTCATGATTTACTGTATGGCTTCGAACTCATGACTTAGCTTAGTCACTGACTTTCATTCGAAATTCCAACGAAAACTCTGATGCACTTTAATTTAAAAGAAATAGTGGGCTTAAAAACAGCCATATTAATAACTGTTGAAATCCAAGAAATTCTGCTCATTGAACTTAGTGGTAAGTAGTCACAAAATGGCATTGCCGGGCTATTTAAGAGCCACCTAATTGGCTATTTCACTAAAATTTTAGAGTGATTTCCGGGACACAACAAAATTCCCGCACTCGGCCGCCACCCTGGGTACAGTTATCTTACTAGAGTAAGAACTGCTACTTAGGCCTACTCATATGGCAGGCATCTGAGATGTCTCAATGCAGTGAAATAGCAATTGAAAAGATAATCAGTTCTAAATAATCAGGGAGTACTTCATGCAAATATATTACCAACTGGGCAATTTTAGTAGGCCATCTCATCCCGTTCAAACATGGACGAATGACAGGGTGGCTTCACTTATTTTCCGTCCAAGATTGCATCAAATTTGTAAAAATTTACCTTCTAATTGTTAATAAACAAGCAGCTTCACGCACTTATCACCACAACTACCGTAGAGGTGGTGTCTAGAATTACAGTTAAGTGATTTTTGACTGATTTTCATCGGTTATCGTAACTTTCGAGAATTTGCCACCGAAAAATATATAGGTGAGTGACATTTTTCCATGAATCCTAGAATTCAGCTAAACTAGTGTAGTGTTGGCATGAGTGCCCAACTCCTTGATTATCTGCGGGTACAAGAAGTTTTGGCATCGAGGTATTTGCCTGAATGGCAGATCCAAAAACCTAAAATTGAATTTCTCGGTTGACTAGTGAAATGCATTCGAGAGGAGCGAAGGTGATACGTCGGAGGGTGTACACAGTCAAAACGAAATTGTACAAGAAACTAACAGTAGGAGAGATGAGAGGAATACCGGAATCCTGACTTGTAGAAAATCGTGCTCAGTAGATCTATGTTCTTTACATTCGACAAATTTCTGAAGAATTTGGGATGAAATTGAAATGATTAAAAAAAAGAACAATTGCAGTATTTTACAAATGAGTAAATGCTCGATAGGATTTCAAGAACCAACTGTGTGCTTAGAAATAGCATAGAAACATGTGAACTGAGGATGCAAATCATGTCTGTTAAGTGGTTGACTAGGTTATATAGACGTCTAAAGTCCGTATCATTAATTGACAAGATTCACTTTTCGGAAGACAAGTGGGCTACATCATGAAGAACTATCACCATCTACAGGAACTGTAATATGCTCAACTTGTATGTAGCCTGTCGATGTACATGTCGTCTATACTGCCTCTCAAGTATTTACTTGAATGATTATTTGTTGAAATAGAAAATAATTTGCTAAAACATTTAACACAAAAATTAAGGCCCACATATAATTGGAATCAAGTCAAGAAAGCAACATTGAAAAGACAAGAAATGAAAGGCAGTGATGGCTGCTACAACGGCTGAGTCGGTCCAATTTCGTTCTCGTGAGTATCACAGCGACTGAGAAGACAGAGATCGTATCACAAGTGAAAAGTAGAAAACATCTACACCAAATTGTACACAAAAATATCAAACACAGAATAAGATTCTAGAAAAAAATAAGAATTGATCACAAACAGGGTCTCTTTTAGTGTTTTGGAGTAGTTCAAAACTATATGAAATATGCTCCCCACGAATGGGTTCACAAAATTCCTCTAAGGCTGAAGGCGAGACAAGATAGAATCAGGTTACATCACTGTACATATTTCTTGCTACATTAAGTCTTTAACAGCTGGGAAACACGAGGTGGAACAACAGACAGGGTGTAGTGTTGTAAAAGCTCAGCCGGTGCAATAGCCAAAACCGAAGTTGTATCGGCCCAGCAGGTGTAATAGCTACTGCCTTAAACTGACTACATCATCTAATCATCAAACTTTAATTAAATTTTCAGCAATAACCCTATGACATTACCCATTGTAGCAAAGCACGTGGCTTTATTAAACAACTAAATCATAACTCCGAGAAAACCTTGTGTCAAAAATAATTCTCGCACGTAATTAACACAAGTAAAATCCACCACAAACGTTCCAAATGATAACTAGGTTGATAATTCAAATGCCTGAACCAAATACAAATCGTGCCCTCGCAAAACACTGGAGATAACTGCAAAAATGCAATTACACCCCTGTTTTCACTCAAAACTTGTCAACGATTTTTATAGTTCTTACTTGAACGACAACTAATCATTTATGCACCACATTATTTCTCGCGTTATTTGTGAAAAGAAAAACCGCGGGATCGTGATTCGCGGGAAACCCATTCAGAGCAGTTTGCAAAAAACCGGTATTGTCCCTATACTCGTAATGCTTTTTTGCCAGTCTAATTAGGCAACGAGAGAGGTGCCACGATAATTGAATTATGTCCAATCTAGCTCCATATAAACAAGTAGTGTTAAATATCTTTGGTCTGCATGCATCAGAGGCTAAACAATGTGATAGGACCTCAATTTCATGCTCAGGGAAGACAGGACATGCTTAGCGGTTCATCCGTGGTTCAAGCGGCAAAGAAGACAACCGTAGACGACGCGCAAGTTATAAACGCTTGCCCACGCGTATTCATAAACGTTCCCAATGTTTTAACAGCATCAGATCAAGTGATTTCTGACTCTAAGACGCGCGTAGAAGAATAGAATATCTTTAACCACGGATGTTTGGGGTGCTCCGTAATTACGCGTGGTAATCACCTAGTGCTATGTAGCAACATACATTCATAAGACTTCGGATTTTTCTGATGGTGTTTTGTCCAAACAGCAATTTCAGAATCCGAACTTAGGATTGTGTCAATCCTACGTTCATTTCCGAAACGCTCCTTTACTAACATTTTGGCGGCGGTTTAAATGCACTAACGAATCATTTCGCACATCATTTTATCATGGGAGTTTACACACAGAAGTCTGGTCACAGCAATCTGTGCAGAGCACACCCTATGTAGATTATTTGTTCACCGACAGTAGTTTCCGCTCTTGTTGAATTTCTTTATTCGTATATTTAATTTAGGGCGGTTTTTGATCTTAGCGCATATGAACTACCAATACTCGAATGAGATAGTAATTTAATATGCCCTTAGATCCATGCGATGCGGTAAAAGTCAAAACTTCCCCTGGTAGGTACAGTCTCCCATATTGTTCCCTATGTTGTATTTGTCTCTTTCACTTCGTCAATACAATTTTCGTAATTCTCATTTGTTTTCAGTATTAGCAACTTTCTGTATTGCAATAACGCAAAAGTTCCACTGGACGGCTGTGTTGACCATACACAGTAGATGGAGATAACATAACTATCGTTTACCGAAAGAGAATATATTCGTCTGAGTTTGCACACACACCGTCGCATCAGGGGTAGATAAAAATAGATAATCAAAAAATGCATTGCATACATACGCAATGAACAGTGACAGTAAAATTTTCACAAAACACAACAAATGAAATCGAAATGTTTTGAAAATTGTTGATTTCATTTGAGTAAGGAAATTGTTTATGTCATTACAAGTCGTTTTGAAACAAGTAATGGTTTTAGATAAACTTTAGCAGTGTCATAAAAGTGTTTAATCTAGGAATAAGACATATCTGAATCCGTTCGAAAAAATGAACTTATACATGACAGACATAGAACGCAGTACTTCGGGCAAGAGTAAGCACTGAGAATATTCATAATCAAAATCAATAACTATGCAAAGGCTTTTATGTAACACTAAACGATCACTATAATGGTCCAACCGTTCTTGGGGATTCGTTGTTCATCAATGAGCCCTATCAAATAAAATGTCAAATCTGGTTTTGTGAAATTGCAAATGATTTTTTTTGATAAAACATAGAACTTTCAAAGATTTCGACGACTGGTCAGAAACGACTGCATACAGTTGCAATTCCGAAGCATTATATTGGACTTGGATTGAAATAATTTCTTGAAAAGACTTGTTCTATGTTTTTTAGCTTGTTATTTAGGCATATTGGGATTTATTGACATGATCAAAATGTAGTAAGAAGAGTCAAAGGCGAGGATATGTACTGTACAAGTGGATGGACCCATCAGAGTTGCATGCGTACTGACCCCCGTGCCGAATTCAAATTGAGACTAATTTTTCTCTTCTGTCCATCGGCATGACACTTTAGTCAAACCACATTTGGCTGATTTGCAGCTACTCACTTCATCAGAGCTTTCCAAAGATCCCACAGGCTTCATCATATATCAAGACAACTGAAACAATTAAAGGAAGTGACCAGTTCGTGAATGTCAGCACTTATCAATAGTTTGACTGTCGTCTGTCTAAATTTCACGAATAACAGCTTAAAAACATCCAAATCACAAACGCAGAAGGCTGGCAATCAAAAGAATTTGAATCAAATCCAACACCGCAAAAAGAAACTTCATCAGCCGGCTAGAAGAGATATCGGGTATAGATGTATCTAGCTACAACATACGTAACTAGTGCGACAGTCCATCATTTCAGGGTGCAGTTCGGTAATTTTTTTACTTTGTCTCAAGCACCTCTCGCATTGTCAATTAGCACAGTACTAGAAAACATAGCTGACGATGTCGTCATGGTGGCAGTCGGAAACAAGAGCATGTGTAGGATCACAGGCAGTAAAACTTTGCAGGCCGTGCCAGGTCGAATATTTCAGCCCGCTCTTAAGTATACTCCGGTCCGGCCCATACAGATCTAGATGCATTTCAAAGTCCAAATAATACCAGGGAACTATCTATAACGGCATTGTCAAGTAAGTAGATGATCAAATTGAGTGCGCTAAATCGATGTTGATCCGATTTGAAATCGAAAGAAGTTTGTACATTTGACATTTGTTGTTTTCATTTGCAGTATTCATCTATATTTCTGACCAGGGTTGGGGTATTAAAAGAAATATGCTCATAACATGCATTTAATTGACAATTTATAGCAGTTTCTCAAAGATGCAGTTTCAAAAAATTAAAATCACACTTTATGATGATTAAAAACATGCTTTTTTGCAGTTTAAAACTATGTATGTTTTTTATGTATTTGGCATTTCTCACAACGATAGTTGCAAATAGGAAATACTTAAATACCCTAGTAACTTCTATTCATTCGGGGGACGGTGAAGAGCGAATACAGACCGCTTAGCATGGCTTACGGGAGATGAGAGAGCTCCCATTGTTAAGTCTTGATGTATGAGGCGAAGTTTGTGTAAAGGCGAATTACATATTTATCACACAGCGATTACATCTTTATGGGATTCGAGGATGAACAGGATTTGTTTACATGTGCGGATCGCAAAAAGCATACTGTATTTATTGATGGGATGAATTTAAAGACAGGATCAGTTTACATGTGGGAAACGCAACAATTGAATGATGTCTGATTTATCTTTGTGACATATCTTTCAAGACATATCATTACCTATTCAGTATTTTGTCAGCCACTATGTGTGGGACCCCGCTCGTCTGGGTTTGAGTGTTCAGGTTAGGGGACGAAACACAACAAGACGAGTACCTGCTGATGACTGACGGACTGCAGTATTATGTTTTATATCCCTTAATCGGTAGCTGAAGTAGTGGTCGATGTATTGTAATTCAAATGAAGAAATGTGGAATTACATGAAGTACTATAGACGGATGAAGAAACTGGCGATAACAAATTCAAGTGAAGAAATAGTATTTTCCATATGCAGTCTTAGGTATAGTGTGTATAGTTTCATTGCTTTCGGTGTAGTAGAGTGTCATTGTAGTTCTATTGTTTACCTCCATTATCCACTTTCCACTTATCCACTTTGTGTAGTGTCAGATATAGTTCACTTGTAATCGGTGTAGTAGCATCGTTGTATTTCCATATTTTACCTCCACTTTTCCAATTTTTATTCATCGGTTTCCTGTTGTTTTATAATATCCATTTTTGATTTCCTTAACCTATGGTGACCATTGTCTTATTCTATTTCCACTATCAGCATCTGTAGTCGCTATAGTATATTAGACGTCTGTTTTGAACGTGTATACGGCAGTGTTTGGAATCTATGGTATTAGTATATTAACAGCAAGAATGAGTAGTATTACAAGTCTTAAGATTTCCATTTTTACCAGATATTGGGCCAAAGCTGATCAATTTTAATTCGTTGCCACGAGAAAGCTACATTGAGTTCTTTTAAGAACTGATTAATCCAATGGTTACAGTAGCATTGCCTTTGTACACTTGCGGATTGAAGAACGCCATCAGTCCTCATTAGGACTACTTTAACTAATAATTTGAATTAGTAAGCATTTTATTCTATTATAAATGGCTACTGGGATGACTTTCATCATCGTATGAGAATTCAAGTCACTTACGTGCAACTTGTCCACTATAACTTTTGTTTCACCTTGCAAATAAGTATTTTGCCTATACTATGCTGCATTGCGTTTATAATAGACTCTTTAGTATAGGTAATAGGAATTGCTTGTCAAGTGCAAAGTGTTTATATTTACTTTGTTTGAGTATTATTAGAAATCAGATCCTCATAGATATTGAAAAATGTCCATTGTTTCATCTTTTATAACACAATATGGGTTTTCTAGAAAGGTCGAAAGAATGCAATAAGCTTGTAATTTATTCCTAGTTGCCTACTTGCTTTAACAAGTTAGAACACTGCTTTTTCACAATTTTTTAAATTACGAGTGAGTTTCTAACAATTTAGTACCGAAACTGATTATGAAACTATAAGAATGTCAAAATTTCCTTTTATATCGGTAGTCATGGGATTTCAGATTTACTTATAAAATCCTATAGAAGGTTGATGATGTTTCAGAATGGAAAAATATACGTGACTCACATGCTACATGCAAATAATCGTAATGTCCAACTTTCTATATTTTCACTGAAAATGTATGCAAAAAGGGAATCACTCATAATAGATGAACAAAAACAGCAAGGAGAATAGAAGTTAACTCTCCATTGTCGAATGTCATCTTCAAGTTCTGTGGTCAAATTAAAGAACATATCATTGACTGCATTGGATTGGCTTTTACAGCACAGTCATTTTATATTTGAGTAAACTAGTCATCGGTTCTTACGACTTTCACTGTCTGGAGAATCAGGTTGAATTGTGTGGAATCTAATAGATTATGTGTTTTCGATGTGTTAAAAATTATATTGACATGAAATGGTGAAATAAATATGTTGTTGTCACATTGATTTCATAGAAATGCTTGGTAAATAAATTTAATCCCTTTGAAGTTAAAAACGGTATAAGAGAACTATGAGAAAGCTTCTTGAGGTTTTGAGACTCAATATAAATTCTAAAGAAATCCACGAGAAACATTTACTCCTTATGTAAGTAATCATGAATTTGAAGTTGAAATTTTATATTTGTACATAAAATCTAAGAACTATCAATGACTCGATGAAGTTCAATCATGAAATTTAGTGGCATAATTAACTTTCCATATTGCTATGAACTAATTGACTTACAATCATTCCTGTAATTGCACGCAGTGTTTTGTATCAAGTGGCTATCAACTGTTGAGATCGATTGACTGAAGATAAGAGCATTGATATCGAAGCAAAGTATGCAATGAAAATTTTGTATTCTCATGATTGGGAATATTAGTTCACAGCCAAATCGAAAATAATTGCTAATAGTAAATTAATTTACCAAAATACAGAAAACCTATGCTATAATGTTCGACACATTTTTTCGCTGCAATTATCTTGCAACTTGAATTTAGAAGTACGATGGATTCTGGAAACAGCATTAACATCAGTCCAATATTCTTGACATTATTGCTTGTTTGCTTAAGCCACTTTTCGTAATGTACAATAATTAGTTATCACTGTTGAAAGATTCTGATTACAAGATGTAGGTTGGAGCTTCCAAGTCCAATAATCAGAATAAATTTCTTCCAGATCTCATGAGATCGCTATTATCGTTAATAATCGAATTCGTTAAATCACAAAATTTGAGACGTACGTGCACATAATTAATGTTGCTATTGAAAAGTAATTTCTGATTTGAGTAATGAATGAATTAATCACAAAAACTAATCGAATCACGCGCACTTTTGCTTCATGCGCAGCGTCCCATTATTTCATTTTTGAAAAACTAAGACAGCTAAGTGAGTATTAGGCTAGAACAGTGCATTTTAAAATGCAAGTTAATCATCACTTCCTCTACCATGGTTTGAAGGTGGCTCGTATATGCGAAACATTTGATTTATTTAACAGAGGTTTCAACGTTATCACAACTCACTCAATCTGTGATATGTCTATATCAACTTCTAATCTAAATGTGTCTTCATTACCAAGGACAAAAGGAAGCTGCGCAAATGAAAAGCATGAAATTGTAAGAGAAATTGAAGTAAACTGAAGCCGTCATAGACTACACACTAGAATGGACGGAGAAAAAAATGATATAAGTAAAGGGAAAGAATACAAAATAAAGATGCTCGGTAAGTAATGCACACATAACCAAAGTACATGTACGTAGCAGTTAGATAAACCAATCGAGAATCACTGTGACATGTAGGAGAAATGTTAAGTAATCGATACCGCAAAGTTTTGACTTGATGATGGCAAGAAACTGATAGAGGAATTCATTGACAATTGCACTTCATGATCATTACATTTCAGACATCTTCATGTATGAATAGTCAGTTCCTTGTACCAAAGTTCGGTATGTCTTCCTACAAATTCAAACCGTATTAAAATTCTTTCATAATTGCACAGAAGACCGATCATCTGATATATAGTCGCATGCTTGATATGTTCACTGGTCCCTTGACATTTCAGAGCGCACGGGGTTCGAGATTCCGCTCCGTCATCATACCTCGAGGTTAATAACATGTTCCTTTTGTCTGGGTAAAAGAGTAGTATTAAAATACATCCTTTTGATCTAGCAGCAGAAAATCACTGACGCTATGAATATGATAATAAACAGCGGTATTGAAGGATACAAAGCAGTTACTCCGCACTCGGAATCTCCAAAACTGTATGAATCGCATCGTTTGACTACATCTGAAAAGCAAAAAAGATACTCTGCATTTCACCACTTAAATTGCCCAGACATCATTATCGGTTATCTATCAATTGATCAATTGGTAGTCAGCACTTACGGCAAGTTAAGCATACAGTAGTTTCATTTCTTCATTAATCGGAGGGGGTCAACAAATACAACAAACTAAGAACAAGGAACCCAAGCGTGCCATAGAAAACGAAGGCAGCCAGCTCTCTACATAAACAACACGAATCAAAGATCGTCAAAGATAAACAGGAATGCAATAACAAATATTGTAATTGCAGAATTTTAGGCAAGCAATCAACCGGAAGTAATCAATTAATTGCAATTATTTATCATGACCATTTGAATACACTATTTCTTGAATTCGATTTTTTCACAGTTACTTGAATTTAACGAATTAGGCTGAATGGAATTCACAAGTCGCATGATGGCTTGTCATTAACTTGGATAGCGACTTGAGTAGACTCAACACATGAAAAACATGTAGCTATATTCTTTATTGGATGTGAATATCGATAAGTTTTATTACAGACATAATTGCAGTCAGATAATCATTCATTAAAGCAAGTGAACTAAGTGCATAACACGTGCCTATAACAGAATACAAAATAGAGTAATACTATTCCATTACAACACAAATCAAGCAATCAGATACTTGATATTATTCGATAACACCAATCCATTAATTACAATTATTTGATGGCACCAGTCAGTTTTTGACAAATCCTGCTTTCAGAGTTGCACCGGGAACTTTCAGGTCGGTTTCAATAGCAAGTTGTTCAACACACGAGACACTACAATATTACCAGAGGCAACAGCTATTGCACATCTTTAACCCACAAGCAATAGAAAATGCGAACTTTCAGACTACAAGCTGTCCTCACAAGTTGAAAAACGACAAACATTCGGCTTATTTCTTAATATCACTCATTCTCTGTATAAAGCTTTACGCAATGGCATCTCGCTGTCCAATGACTTTCTATAGACCTACTATCCGTTTTTGTGCACTTCTAGGTCCAATAGAGATCGATCATACAATAAAAAAAAGCTGGATTGGTGCTTTTGGCTATCAACACTTAACAGACTGATTAAATCTTCTAATATATTTTCAAGTCTTGTAAAATCGATTTCGATGCTTTCTTCATGTGGACTACGAAGTAGCTTTTTAGCGGTTACGGTAGAGAAATAATAAAGTAAAATGTTTTCAGTGAATAGATCTATGAAATTGTCATTTGAAATACTTGTAATTAACTAAATCACTGGAATGACAAAAATTTTGTATCTGTGTACTATGTATTGTTTCATCATTATTTCATGGTCATGCTTTGGAATTAACGTAAATGTACCAGCATATATTGCATGATTTTAAATGCATGTAAGATACAAAAGGCAAGGTTTTTGTTATGATTTCACTATTGATTCATGTCGTATGACAAAATGATTTACTTGCAAGAAGTCATTTTGAGATGTCTTCATGATCATTTTCGAGTAGGACCGAAGTTTAAAAAAATTGTGATTACTTACGATTATACTGTCGAATTCGCGTTGGTGGACCAGAATTTGGAAAGCGACTAGTGATAGGTGTTGTTGGAGGTAAAATCAATAGAGGATTGACTGTATTTGCACCTGAAAATGATTAATCAATAATGAAAAATTGAATACGGATGAAGAGTCACGAAATATTGAGCAATATTGCGAAGAGAGCAGCATTTTTGTCTAAATTCACTCGATTTTCTTGCCTTCCGGACATGTTGCATGTTAACATCTAAAGCACTATTTAGCGAACAATGTGTTCTCAAATTTCAGATACCCTGCCCTGCGTTCCACAAGTTCATCGGCGATTATTTCCAGTGATATGTTGTCATCAAAATAGTCATTCTTGATAGAGCACCACTGAGCTGATTTTACAACAACTCTACTCAATAAATATCATATTCTTGCTCCGTAGGGAAGGAAATCGTAATTCTAATGGTCTAAAGAATACGAGCATCCTTAGAGAGAAAGTGAGATTATTTAGTGATACATGAAAAATGTCCTATCTGTGCAAATAATTGACAAACTCGCAATGTTAATTGAAGAGCTCTGATAATGCCAGATAGGAATGACACCAAATTTTTTACTTTTATCTACTAGAAAAAAATCGGAGATTGTATTTGATCCAATTTTAAATGCATGTGTCAATCTGAACATTCTGTGTGTACTTCTGTGTGTACTCAAATTTTTATTAGATCAGCTGTTTATAAAACAATTGTATTTTATTAAATTGTCACTAGTAGTTTGATTAAATTAGTAAAGGCTGCTTTCACTCGCATTCCATTTGAACCGTCAGCGTGGCCTAGTGAAGAAGGTGCAAGCTCGTCTCCATCGCGGACTTCGGTTCGATTCCTGGGTCAGGCGAGTGTGGTCGGTGAATCAAGGGTTTTGGGATCTTATATTGACTTAATAGTTGTCATTCTCTTTAGATATTCAATATACTGCGACAGACCTTTGTTGTTAATCTACACATGTGAATTTTTAATCACACCTAATAGTTGAGCTATCAACTAGCATTACATGTTGCACATGGGAAGAGACTGTTTTCCCTGCTCGTAAAAGTAGAGCGGAGGAAGCACTGTATTGCCGGAATGTTGTTGGACGCCAAGAACGATACCCTGATGATCGCAGGTGACAAGCTACACGTGCTACACGTGCTTATTCTCGCACATTGCATCCAGGGACGCCCATTCCCTCCGTAGCACTTTTCTACCTCTCTCACTAGCATTGAGGTTGAAACTTCTATTATGTGGCCTAAAGCACGCTGCAAAAGATTTGGAAACTCCTTTATTAAGTACTGCCCTCAGTTGAGTTCACCTATTATCCTTCTCTTTTATTCATGCAATGTGCTCATCGTTATACTTGAGACAATAAAGAGAATTCTATTTAATTCTATACACATGACATGCAAACGACAAAGCTCCTCAATCAAAGAAGATCCAACAGGTATAGTTCTTACAGATGCATTTGCAACCTTATCAACACAATATTTGTATCTAGCAAGTATAGTTGCGTTACGTGAAAATGCAGAAAATCTATCAATTAACGAGGACATGCTGAAATAATACTAAAATGGCAAGATAATAATGCTCCTTGACAAAAAGAAGGCACATAAGCATAATTCAGCATATGATAATAAAGCTGAAAAAGAGGCTCCAGTTCTTTTTTGAAGTTCACGTAACTGACCAAACTTAGGGATACTGAACGTTTTCCGATGAAAGTCATTTTGACTGGAAACTACCGAGAAAAACAGAAAAGTTTCTGTCTCGATATGTAAAATAATTTTGTTCTATGTCCTGCGCCCTCTGAGTTCGATGTTAACGTTCCATTTGCGTTATTTTGAAGCTCCATAGGAAATAGAACGAAGTTGACTTTTTAAAAATACAAAGTTTAGCACAACTGCGAGGGTGATTTGATGGAATAATTAAATAGTAAGCTGCATCCTCAGTTGAAAAATGGGAGCAGACCTGAATAGTTGTCATTTCATTCAATGTCAGGAATCATCAGCAAGCCTAGTTCACATCTCTCAACATCGACAAACCTCCCTATTTAAAGTTGTAGCCATACCCGGGTTAATTTGAGATGCACAATTAAACATCAAAATATCAAAACGTATATTTCTCAAATCGAGAACACGAATATAAAATATGGCAAGCAATGTTACAATTACGAATACGATAATGTTATGGAAATATTTACAGATGATAATATCATGAAGTAGGCATTAATGAATGGAGAAAATAAGATAGCTCTGGAAGGAGAGGACACTTACATTGCACAATTAGCAATTGAATACAGGAATATTTTATTACAGCAAGAAGCACATGAATGATATTTAGAGGAGAGATTATAAACATTAATCAATATAAGCGGCCTGATATCAAATTGTCAAGCTTTTTAATTATTGAAAGTATCCCAAAGCAAATTCTACATACCTATTTAGTAGGAGGTCTAATTATTAGGAGGTTCGGAACAGAATTTTATTTAAGTATAAATATTTTTGGACACTTATTGAAATCATACATACAATTAGCATTGTTAGAAGTCACCTTTAGTCATCGAATTCATTTATTCACTGGCTGCCGCAGTCATGCAGCAGGCCATGTAACACAGTTCAACAGCGGACAATAGAATCTGCACAATGACACTCTAACACTCTCCCCCTTCTAGAGTGAATTCAAATTTGAATTCTACACGTAAGCACAAATAATTATTTCATCAAGAAATGATGCGTAAATTTCGGACATTTACAACAGTTCCGTCATCTAATGTTGCTGTAACAGGAGAAGGTCTCTGAATAACTTGGTGACGACCAACAAAAAAAGGATCAAGAGACGATTTACAAGTAGAAGGATTCCGGACTGCAACGAAAGTACCGATATGTGGAGCTTTTACAGGCTTTTCATGTGTATGAACTTTCGAATCCGATAAGTCGGAAGGCCAATCTGATGGGACACGAGGAACACGCAGATAGATGAGTTCGAAAGCCGATGGACCATCCAGAAAACTCATTCTATTGACGTCGTAGACTGACTTTTGTAATTCTGTATGCCAGTTTGTGACACAGCGTAGACGATCCTTCAGAGTTCGATGAATGCGTTCCACTAATGAATTACCCTGAGGGTGATACGAAGTCGTCAAAGACCTTTTGATATTGTATCGCTTCATTACATCTTGAAATATTTTACTCAAGAATTGGGCACCTCTGTCAGAATGAACTCGGTTAGGCGGCCCATATCGATAAACCCAATTATTCAAAAACGCAGTGGCACACGTATCAGCACGGATATTAGTCAAAGCCACGGCCTCGAGCCAACGTGTAGCATGATCCACCATAGTCAAAAGATATTTGTAGCCACCGTGAGTAGATGATAGCGGCCCAACGAGATCAATACTGACAAATTGAAAAGGTTTGACTTCTGGAGCTCTAGGTAGAGAAACCTGAGGAACATTGAACTGTCGATAGGATCGAGAAGCACATGTAGAGCAGTCTGAAATCAAATTGTTGATTGTATAACGCATACGTGGGAACCAATATCCGGCACCAATAAGGGCATTTCTCGTTTTGTTGATACTGAAGTGGCCATGATTATGATATTGTAGAACAAGGTCTGAGATCATGTTGGCTGGCACAACCAGATGTCCGTAATATCGCAAACGACCAGCTTCATCCTGAGTGTACCCTCTCTTAACGCGATGAGATTGCAATTGATTCAAAATATTCATACAAAATGAGTCATTTTTTTGAAAAGTAGGCCAATCCATGTCAGACAGTGAAAATGTCGCAGCTACATAGTTCCCATCACTCACCATATTGGAATCAATTCGACTTAAGGCATCCGCCACGAAGTTGTCACTACCACGTCTGTAAAAAATATCAAATTCGAATTCTTCCAAATCCATCAACCAACGGGCTTGGCGACCATTTCTAGCTTTCGACTGTCGTACATAAACCAAGGGCTGGTGATCCGTGTAAACAGTAAATTTCTTGCCATATAGGTAGGGACGAAAATGTTTGATTGACCAAACCAAAGACAAAAACTCTCTGTCAGTTGTTGAATATCGAGTCTCAGGCGCTGATAACTTCCGACTTGCAAAGGCAACTGGTGGACCATTCTTCTGATATAGAACACTTCCAATTGCTGTATCGCTAGCATCCACATCAAGAAAGAAATCACAGTTGAAATCTGGTTGCGACAGAGATAACCTCTCACAAAAGGAAGATTTTATGAAGTCAAATGCCACCTGACACTCTTCAGTCCAAATAAAACTCGACTTTGCACAATTTTCTAGATGATTCAATGGTACAGCTTTCGATGCAAATTGATGGATGAAGCGGGAGTAAAAACGGCACATGCCCAAAAATCGCTTTAAATCCTTTGGTGTTCGAGGAATGGGAAAATCTTTGATAGCTTGTATCTTGCTAGGATTCGGACGGATGTGACTCTCTTCAATAACAAATCCCAAATAGTCTACAGATTTTCTTCCAAAGTGACATTTGGACGGCTTGAGTTTTATGTTGGCTTTTTGTAGTCTCGCAAACACAGATTCAATCAACTGCAAGTGTTCAGAGATATCTGAGGATGATGGCACTATCATGTCATCTAAGTATGGTATCAAATTCAAGTCACCGATGAGAGTTGTGAGAAATCGCTGAAATGTTGCAGGTGCATTACACAAACCAAACGGCATGCACGTGAATTGGTAAAACTTATTTCCTGCTTGAAATGCTGTTTTTGGTTTTGATTGCTCATCCAACGGAACGTTCCAATATGCCGCAGCGATGTCGAGGGTCGTAAATAATGAAGACCTCGAAAGTTTATCCAACAAGGCATCAATATGTGGAAGAGGGAAGCGGTCTCTCTTCGTTACATCATTCAATTTTCTGAAGTCAATTGCAAAGCGTTTAGTTCCGTCTTTCTTCGATACACGTAGCACAGGGAAAGACCACGGCGAATTACTGTCTTCAATGATGCCTGCCTCATACATCTGTTTCACATCATTTACAATTTCAGCTTCCTCCACTGGTGAACGACGGTAAGGCTTGATTGAAATAGGATGAGCGTCCCCCGTATCGATAGTATGGTATAGTAAATCAGTTCTTCCAAAATCCATCTTGTGACAGGAAAATATATTTCTATAATTCCATAATAAAGTTTCGAGTCTCTTTCGATCATCATCATTCCAGTCCGGTAACGAAAAACGTTGCAAAAAATCTGTTTTATCTATTGAAGGTATTGCTCCAACAAATTTTATATCATTTACATTATTGTGGAATGCCATTTCACAGTCTAATCTATGCAAATTTTCAGTCCCCATGATAATTCCAATTGGTGAGTCAATAACAAAAAAATAACAGCCAATATGTTTATTATTCACTAAAATATTCAAATGCACAGTCATACGACTTGAAAACCAATTTCCATCTACCGCCACCCATGAGTCCTCAGCAACGGCGAAACGAGGAAAAGTCGCTTTGCACTCACGCTCCAGAATTTTCAACGTTTCAAAACCAATGAAACTTGTAGGAGAACCAGAATCCATCAATACATCTTTATTTATACCTTCCACCAATAACTTTGTATAAGCAGCAGTAGTAGGTGGGCGTACTGCTGCGGCAATTAGTTTTTTTGGAGCTTGGGACATTTGTTTCTTCTGTGACCTTGTTCCTGGCAGTGATAGCAGCGTAATTTCGGGCACTGCGATATAAGATGACCAGTCGCTTTGCAATAGAAACAGCATTCCATATTCTTCGTTTGGCTCATTGGTCTAACAGCTGCTGAGGTTGGACTGGGAGAAAAAGGAATCAACTCTAAGAGGGACACTAATGCCTTCGTTGAGATTGTCTTGTCTCTACTCACTTCCAGATAAGCAATTTGTTTCAAAGAATTTGGCAAGATCTCGAGAAAACGTTGTCGAATAACTGCGTCTGACGCTGAGAAATAATATCCAATTTCCAACAAGTCATAATAACATTGCCGCACATCAGATCCACATGTAATATCATAGAATGCCTTTGTAACATCAGCCGGCTTCCGCGATAATCGCCACTCGGATTCAATCACTGCAAGTAATGACGAAACAGTTGTCCTGCCATCGATTTTTATTTCCCGTAGAAGTGAAATGTCAACACACAAAACTATCATGTTTATGCATGTTTCATCCTTCAAATCTGGATCTTTCTTCCGTTCAATATCTAGATAGGCCACCAGTTGCATTTTCCATGTCGAGAAGCAGACAGTCTCAGAAGTCAATTTGGCAGGTTTCATACTTGCGACGCCAGTGTTAGAAGTCACCTTTAGTCATCGAATTCATTTATTCACTGGCTGCCGCAGTCATGCAGCAGGCCATGTAACACAGTTCAACAGCGGACAATAGAATCTGCACAATGACACTCTAACAAGCATATTAAGCGACATTTCGGCGGGTATTCATTGAATACTAAGTTTGACATCCTACTATCATGCTTTGAACAGACGCTGGAGTTGTGTCGATGTTGAGAGATGTGAACTAGGTCTGCTGATGATTCCTGATATTGGATGAAATGGCAGCTATTCAGGTCTATTCCCACTTTTCAACTGACGATGCAACTAAATATTTAGTTGCTCTATTTGCATTGTGCTTACAAAAAGCAGCAGTTATCAATAATTCCATGCTCACTAACTTAGGCGACATGTAGGGAGTGTGTTAAACGCAGTATTTAATGAATACCCGTCGACATTTCACTTGCAGTCGTGGCCAGAAGACATCTCACAGTACTAAATGTTACTCCATTCTCCATTAACCTAATTATGACTTTCTATCGATAGTGTAGCAATCAATCAAAAAAGAGAAAATCTGTGTGTAATTTTGTAATACTGTTCGGTGCACACGAGCAATTCTTTTTGTATTTAGCCGTCTAATTGCTTTCATTGATCATTCATTGAGGGCCATGGAGCTCCTCAGATCTGACAACCATTAAAGTGTTGTAGCATTCTGAAAAAAAGTTGCTAAGAAGTCCACGACGTCAGCAGCTTCTTTGGAGAATGTTATTGCGGAAAGAAACAGACCCAAGTCTAACACGAAAGCTTATTGTATCGATGTCAAAACGCATTTCTGCAGTGATTACAGCACGGGGAAAGCATGCAAAATGCTGACGATTCTACTGAACTCACCATTTGTACATTTTCAGTTTTTAAACGTAACTCAATAGTTTTCAGTTAAATTAAATTAATGTGACATCAATAAATCAGATTTTATAAATTATGAAGAAAACATCCACAATTTGATCACTATGCGATCACGACTGTAATATATGCTATTTGCGCATCTTGCATGCATGATTGTGCGCCGATTTCGATGAGCAATCCATTCCTCACTTTTCATCATAATTTACGTAACACGAAGTGGAGCATTTTATTCATGTTGAGAAATCAATTTCCAAGTGATCATTTGATTTCAAAAAATTGATGCAAGACACAGCTGGAAGGCGCCTTAATCGAATGAAGCTTGACAAAAGAATGCCTCTTTTTATGTACTTCACTGTACATCAATCATACCTTCACTGTTTCGGAGCGTGCGAAATTGGACTGGACGGCTGTAGGAGGAACATCCGTGTATGTTGCATGTAGATACTCGGACGGAGTAATATGTGTCTTCTCGCAATGACACAACGTGGGTCAGGAACGTCTGATTCACCTTTTGATCTGATGTCGAAGACAATTTCACAAAGCGAATCGAAGCCTCATCTTTTGGCTGAAAAAGTTAACATTGGGAAAAAATAATATATTCTGATTTTTAGCTGGTCGCGCCATAATGTATCAGACCACATAGTTTTCACGGTTGTCTCTTCAAATGCCGCAAATTTACTCAGTATTTGATCGATCAATCGGGCAACCAATTAATCGAGACCAGCTAGAAATTTCACATAGAATTTCTCAACCTTAAGTAAAATATTTTTGTCACCTTAAGTTGCTGAAATCGAAGTTTGATATCATGCTAAGTTGTGATTTTCGTGTTAGCTATCGATGCAAAAAGCAATCATTTGTCCAAGCGCAGCTCGCTCTCTTGTTTGCAGTGACCTCCATAAGGCAAAGATCGGCCAAGGAAGATGTTTGTCTGATTTGCGTGGTCTCTGATAAAAAAGTGTTATAACGACTGGACAGAATTGAGAATCTTACTATTTTCTTTATGGAGTCCGTCCTAATTCTTTCCTTTGCTGTATACTGTACGTACGAGTACAGATAGACAAAACTGCATTTGATATGTGTTATAGACTCGCATAGCTCCATCAACATCATATCAAAAAAAGGATATGAGCTTAGCATTGAAAAATAAAGCCATAAAAACTTCTAGGCATTGGATTGGTTTCTCGTGATGGATGAACAAAAGTCAAAGTTCAGCGACACTCAAAGTGCTTGTGTCTGGCTCGCGAAGGTATATTTAATCGAGATAGACGAAACTAATCGTATGATGCTGCTTATATACTGCGTGACAAAAAATCTCAACACTTAGAATTACATGAACCATCAAAACTATAAATTAAAATAATAGAAATTTATTTTATATCTGCATGACCGCCCTAGCATTAACGAAACCTCAAACTCTGTTGTTGACCCGATCTCTCTTGCTCAATGCATTCCTATTGCTCTTCAACCAATCTTTTAATAAGTTGTTCGAAATTGTTAGGAGAATGTGGATGCGAGTTAATCTCCACTTCACCAAGCTCATCCAACGTAAGCTCGATTGGTGAATGATCACGAGAGCATGAAGGCCATGAGATTCACTCAATTGCTGAGCTGTTATCACCTGACTGGTGTGCTGCGCATTGTCATTTTGGATGATTAGATGGTGCCCCTGTACTGTTGGAATAACAAAAGGAGTCACAAACTCCGGAAGATAACATAATAAGCCATCCGAGGTGCCTTGATGACAATAGCAGCCTTGACTCGTCCACCGTGCCAAAGACCGGCAGCAGATTTTCGTCGTGGAAATCGAGAGTGAACTGTGATTGCTCGTCCACAAATCAGCGCTCATTTTAGAATGTCACTCACACCATTCAAATATTTTTCGCTTTTATTCGAGACTTCTAACAAGGAAACAGGGAAAGCGATCGCACAAATGCAAAATATCAAAATGTTGTTGAGTAGTTAATGCACAGCATGTCTGTAAGATTTACATCCGGCTTCCGTCGAACGTCGATATGCAGTTCTAACGCAACAGTTGGTACCAGCGGCAGATTTCCAGCCTATTGCTAGATGCGAAACGCCCAGAAACAGACTTCTCTTCGCTGCAATCATCAGCTTTCGGTCTGTGACTATTTGATTTCTCTGGACTTGCAGCTTCTTCCTGTCTTGCAAATTTTCGTTCTTCACACCAACGCGGCCACGACTTCCTAACAGCTATACAATGTATCCAATTCTTTACAAACATAACGCATGCGCTGCGTCTATAGCGAATCATTCCAATAGCCACAGATTTTGCGAATTCGTCTTCCTGCTTCATCATACAATTACTATTTATGTCAAAAAGACGATAATGTCAAGTTATACGACGTTTAAACTTATCCAAACGTTGATCCTGTGAAAAATTATGAACGATATCTTCATATGGCTATGCTAGAGAGGGCACACTGAAATTTGTTTGAGAGAAAGATCGACTTAGAAATTGAACAGCTGCCATTAATTAGAAATGATAAGTGTTAAGTTTTTTCTGTCAAGAAGTATGTGTTTTACCTGCAGGCTTTTATAGCTGTGAGGAGCTGTATCTTGACATTTCTAAATTTAATTAAAAAGTAAACGAAAGTACAGCTAACGTTGCCATCCTCCCTGGGCAAATAAATTATATATTATTACAAATGACTGATGATTTTCATTGCGATTGTGTGGATCTCAATAACGCACTATTGTGGAGACGGTTAGAATGATCATATTTGTAATTCCCATTACTTCTTTTCCCTAACTCGATCAAATTCTTTATCGAAAAAGTCCTCAAGCGTCTTTTTGCAAACATATACGTGTAGTAGGCTATCCAAATATCCTGCAAAATTGACAGATTCGTACATTTATTGGCTTATATGTTGCATTCCTTTATCCAGTAAATATGCCATCAACGAACAAAGATACATAGTGAGATCTATTGATGATATGATAAAATAAAAACAATTGCAAACCAGATTGAACATTGAATGGCGTATATTACAGATTACACATGATGATAAAACAAGTGACTGAAAGTATATCAGATAAGAAAAAGCTGAAATACAAGAATCCGTGAGATCATTATTCTTGAACATTGCGCTCAAATTTATCGTAGTCAAAGGCTACCGTGAGACATTCGAAAGTAGATTTCGAAGAATAATTTTTCCAAACTATTCCTTCTATTACTTTTAAGAGAGATAACATGATTGAATAGTTTTACCTTTCATGGGAACCACAAAATTCTACTACGGACAGGGTGTCGTGATGAGCTGCAACTCGCAAATCACACTTTTCGGCTACTGTTTACTCATAGCCCTGCTAAATGTAGGCAAAATCTAGAAGCCATTCATGTTAGTTCCAGCAGTAATAGCAATGATAGCAACACATGAAAATTGTTTATATCTTGATATTTCTGTTTATACAAAGAACAGATAAATCACGTGAGGATTCAAAATTTAATTATGACTAGTTATGATGTGTTAAGTCATAGCCACAAAAGAAGCCTTCTTTTGACTAAGTGATCAACATATGTAGTACATAAACTGACGATACTGTGTTCGCATCTGGAGAGGAAGATGAGCAGTTCGGGTGCGGGCTAGGTTTTGGCCCAATTTCCAAGTACGGCCCAGGGTGGGGGTATGGCTCTAGTTATTTTGTAGACACTGGTCCGGTACGGGCTAGGTTTTGGCCCATATTCCAAGCACGTTCCAAGCAGGGTTGGTGCATGGCTGCGGTCATTTTGTAGACACAGGTCCGGTACGGGCACGGTGTCGTCCCTTTTTCCAGGCACGGCTTTGTCAGCAGTACTCAACGATAATAGCCTATCATTTTTGCAAAACTCCTAACCAACAAAATGATCGAAAAGGGTCAGAAAAGTGACAAAGCAATAAATTGGTCTCATTTTCAGCATTTTTCCAGCATTCCATATGATTATTCGTGTATTTTATACAAAATGTTAGCAGTGAGTAGGCGTAGACAAGTAATTCACAGGGTTTAGCACTAAAGGAGGCATTGGGTTAGGACAAGTAGCCATATTGCAGATATTGACACTGATTAATACCAAATATCCGGCCACATGTGCGGATCGACAGGTTGGTCCGCTGTAGCGGCTGATCTACTTGAATATTATTGGAGTGGGATAAATAACAACTCGGCCACATGGAAGAAAGGCACCGTGTCTAATGTGCTTCCGAGTATAAACAATGTTCATTTATTCATTTATATAATGATTCCATATAATGATATTCTAATATCCAGGGTTCGATTACCCAGGCACCGCAAAACTTCTACACATGGTCGATCCCTACTTGATCATTGCGATTTGTACATCCCGAGCATAAATTCTGTGAAAATACAGTTTTGACGTTAATCTGAAATTGCTTTAGCTTGAACACGGTTTTCACTGATGACATAAGGCATTCATACCTCTAAAAACAATAAGCAGATCTGCACAAAACTATCGATGCAAAGTTTAATTTATGAATCAGGCGGGAGAAGGAGGATTGCTTGAAGATCACGCACTATAAAAGCTATTTCTTCATATTTGATTACACATTTCATGTCCATTACCCAAGTATTTTTGGAATTCAGAAATTTCGGCATTGCTATAAATGAAAGCATTATCAATATTGTATCATGTACTCGTCTTGCAAGATCGGAAAAGTATACCTGAGGCGGTTAAGTCCTAGGCCAGCCTCATCCCTGCTAAAGGTCACTGACAGGGAAATAAATATATAAAATATATAATATATAATATAAATATAAATAGATATCAAAATAAATATAGCGTCTTAATATTTCTTTAATCGTCAAAGTAAGTTTCCTTGAATAAGCAAATTGTGAATGCATCGTCTATGAATATCAAAGCAAAGGATGTTGATGCATCGCTCTTATTCATCATTGAACTAATCATCTATTCTTAAAAATAGCACTGTCTGATCAAATATTTAACTTCAAAGACATCGAATTGGATAGCGAAACTAATCATATCCACGGCACAACTTTATTCAGCTTCGATCAGCATTATGCTTATGATGAAGAATACGCGAACAACAATGGTCTGAATGATTTATTGGAATTCTGCAGAATGACTTGAAATCACCAAACAAGCATGTTTCCTTTGAATAATGCGACAATACAATCTGACTGTAAAAAATGACACATAAGGAAATGGATGCCTCTTTTTCTCGAACACAAGCCACGGGATGATGTTTTTGCAATTCAATTGCAGATTCTTCTCGATGTAGCGTGCTATTTGTGGGAGAGCTTAAATTTTCTAGTCTGCGCTAGTTAACTAGCAATTTTTCTAGTGATGGAATGCGGATACTGATATACAGATGAATGATGCGCTTAAAAATACAGTGATGAAATACAGACACGCATGAAGCAGAGGTAAAACCCATGTTTAGTGACAAAATGGTATTGTCAATTTTGTTTTTATTGATCGTTTTACATCAATTTTCATGAGTGTTAGTCGAATTACTATTAGTCGTATTATCGATTCTGTGATTTTTATCATGTTGATAAGAACTGAATGTAATTCATGCCAAATATAGCAATAAAAACTTCTTGAACATGTCATATTTTATTCTTCAACAGTTATATTTTATGACGGGAAACAACACCAGGACAGTTCTGTTATGTTGATTATTTGGAGACAAAGCAAAAACGTCAGAAGAATAAAATTTAGGCACAGGTCCAATGATTACTCGCATTTCCAATTCATGCACTAGTTCTATTCCAGATAATGCGGCAACCTCAGGAACGAGTAAACTGGAAATATTGCTAATTTAGCTGACCGATCTTCATCTAACCAAGATTTTGTAACATTACATAAAAGACAGAAAGATAAAAAGTAATGTGCTTCTTGGAATATCAACCGCAGGACCAACTGTCACACTTAGCTGCAGCTTGTATTTTGAGGGTGACATCCCGTCCGACTCACGGCATTTGCTGAATATTATACATTTCTGCGAAATCTCTACTTCCGTGGATGCCACTGCAAACGATATTGAAATTTATCAGTTTGGTCTCCGTGGCACAGTGGCTAAGTGCTTGGACTAGCGATCTTTCGGTCCGGAGGTCGAGTCCCGAGGGTGTCACTAGAAGTCGTCAGGAAGGGCATTTGGACTAAAACGATCACAAAGCGTCAGATTAAAGTCTGACTATGTCAGCACCGTCGAAGCCCCCAGTGTGATGGAGTAGTGACGTTAAACCATTCATTCATTCGCTGATCGATTTCAGTAGATGATAATTTCATGTCAGAATTATGCTTCATTTCCACTGTTATTACCATAAATGGGAAATGCTGTATGGTCGATAATGCTTGTCTATTGATTATACGCTTTATTCTTCTGTGCGGATGTGTTCCACCAAGCTTTGCGAACAGATATCTATGGATGGACTGCGGCAAGCCTTGGGAATCGCAGATTTATCGAATATGCTGCGTGAAAATCGGTTTAAGATGGTTTGTGCACTTAGAGCGCATGCTTGATTCGAGCTGGCCAAAAAAGACGCAGGTTGTAGAAGTACCAGGTCATAACATCCGTAGAGGTCAAAAGAAGAAATGGATATGTAACGTGGAGAAGAATCTCAGAGATCTGCACCTCCGGGCAGGACCGTGCTGCTTGGAGAAGCGCAATCCGCCCACACTGCAATCGGCATGACATGTTATCCAACCCCCAAAATTGAGGAACCAAGGACTAAAAATCGGGCAGTAAGTAAGTAAGCAATTCTGTCTGGAGGGCGGCTATTATTAAAGTAAGTAAGTTAGCGTATATTTTTCATCAAATTGAAAATCGAAGGCTTTACAAAAGTCGGCTAATCATCAGAAAAAAAACACTGAAATGCATTGTTCAATAGCATTGATGTCCACGGGAAGAATGAATGAAGTGTGCGTACATGCGGTAGTCTTAGATGACCTGAATGTTGTAATCGCGGTGGAACCAATTCGTGTAAAGGATTGGACATGCATATGTCACAATTCTGAAGGAACGAGATTGCACGAATTTCGCATAAGTCTGAAAGTTTGGGAAACTTGTCACCACTGTAATTCTTTCCACACATGAGCTTGTGACACCGACGATGAAATGCTTCAAGTCTGTCATTAACATTTCTTGGCAGCCAAAGGAAACAAGAGGGCAGCATATAATAGTACAGATAACACAATGGCCCTGTACACCTTAATTATTTGCTCATATGGTAGCAGTTCTTTCAATTTGCGTATAGCAAATAGACTTTGTGAAGCATTTTTCATTATCTCATCAAAATGAGTGTCCCACTTGAGTTTATAATTCCAGGGAATTCCAAGAGTTTTCAAATTTTCGGATACTTTAATATTTGGATATTGCAAATGGTCACAATCACTTTTGCGAAACATCATTTGCTTTGACTTTTCAAAATTCAAGCTCATTCTATTGTCTTCTAAGAATTGCGGCAAATTAAAAAGATTGAAGACCTTAATTCTTCGCACATTATACGACATGATATTTAGAAAATCGACTAAGAAAAAGTGACTTTTTCTGGTTTGACGGATCTAATGCCCGAAGATGAAGGAAAGAAAAGAAGGCCAGCCATTGATCCGCATGGTAAACATTTGAGTCACACGAATTAATGGAAACACAAGGATTCGTTTATTTTTATGATTGAGTTATAATGAGTTTCAGCATGAATTTGACAATTTCGATGGCGTATTAGATTCTCACAAATTTCATTGGAAAATCTCATAAACGTCTCCTACCCCTCTTACATGTGATACAAAACTAATCAATATGCAACATGGATGCGATTCACAGAGCGATATCAGCTCATACAAGTAACAGACACATACATATTACTTTCGCTTGAAACTTCCTCTCGAATAGCTTCATGATGTTTTCATTCGAAGTTTATCTTTCTTACAAGTTTCCTTGCAACTCTTAATGAAAAATAACTGTTCTAAAAAGACGAACAATAACATTCTGAGTTTAAAGCTTGAAATCTTCCTTTTTGTTATGTCTATCAAGAAATTCGGCATGGAATCACAACAGAGTGTAGAAAGGGTTGCAGGAAACCGATCTCCTGGATGCATGTACTTAAATTCAGTTGTCAGAAACGATACATTGAGAAAGCGATGAATAAGGACAATCAAAACAACTATAATGGAGAATATTTCGATTTTTTGGTGCCACGTATGGTTAGGGATTTCACTTGGAGATTCATGATGACAATAAATGCAAGGCCTAATAAAAATCCTGATACCAAGATAACTTATCATCCACTATGTTTTTAACCTGAGTAGAAAGTTTTACTAGCTACTGTTTCAACGTCAATGGACGGTGTTGACATTGTCAGACTTTTATGGAGAGCTGTAGTACTTTTAGCCCGGATACCCTTCCTGTCGACTTCCAATGACACTTTCGGGGCTCGACCACTAGACAGATAGATCGCTAGTCCAAGCACTTAACCACTGCGCCACGGAGACCTTTTTTTGCTAGCTACTAATTGATACTAATTTCTGCTAGTAATTCAGTCCAGTACTGAAAATCAACCGACAATTTTTTAGTCGTCCATGCATTTCCTTGCATTTTACTGCTGCAGATGAAAGTATTGTCACAAGAAGGACCGGATACTTTTCGCCACAAAAAACCATAGGGTCAATTGAGCAATTGTATGATAAAAAAACTAAGATCAGGTGAGAAAATTATGTGAAATGAAAAAATAACCAAATCTGAATATAAACTAAAAACTGCCCAAATATTTTGTTGTACATCAGAAATGTCTGCGCATCAAAATGAACTTCTTCCCATAAAATCTCAACCACGTGCACCACTATGTTGAAAACGAAAATCAAACTTAATATTTACACTATGTGATTGAAAACTTCACAAGCATGAAAAAATGATGGTTTAATGTCACTGCTTTCCATGCTGGAGGCTTGGATGGTGCTGACATAGTCAGACTTTAACCTGGAGCGTTGTGACCTTTTAGCCCGGATGCCCTTCCTGACGACTTCCACTGACACTTTCGTGACTCGACCTCTGGACCGAAAGATCGCTAGTCCAAGTACTTAACCACACTGCCACGGAGACCAGCACGGAATAGGCATTAAGTTAGTATATCAACTTCAGCGGCTTTGCGGACCACATCACACCCAGTAAATATCTTCGTGTTAGAAATAATTTCGTAAGTTACAATACCTTTTCATATCTGCAACACTCTTTGTTTTGTTGTCAAAATTTAGATGAAAGCGAAGATGCAGAATATTTCGCAAATTTCTCTCCCTCTCGATCTCGCGTTGACTTGAATACAATCAGATGTGGCGAATGTAAGAAGCGATTCCTCGACGGATAATGCCACCGAAATGGCGGGAATATCTCAAGGAGCTGAAGAGAATCCCATCGTTAGCCGTAAGGAATGTGGAGTAGAACAAGACAAAGAATCTCCTCCTGACCGGATCCTCTCGTTCATTCGCTTCAATGCAAACGGAAACACTTTCTCATTGCCAGAATGGGAGAGTTGACAGGTGCAGAAACTTCATACGCCTCTTAAAACCCTTGAATAGGAGGCAGAATGAGATTTAAAAACGACGTGAGATACCAATTCGATACTTTTGATTCCAACTTAATACAAGTCATGCGATGACCGACACTGGATAATGCGCTGCTGTGCTACGATCATAGGAGGTATATGTATAAGGTTTCCAGATTGGGAAAATTATCATGCATGTCCTTTTTAGTAAATAAATTCCATTGCATTGACCAAGTAAACTTCAAATCACAAAATTAAATTGTTTAACTCTTTCATTTTACTAGAAGCGAAGACAAATTGAAAGCGATGGCACATGCTGGAACTTAGTGAGTGGACAAAAAGGAATTCCTAATACCTTACAACAGTGGTTCTCACCGATTTTTTTAGCCGACCCCATTTCCGCCATAGCTCATCTAATCGCGACCCCATGGGCTTTAAAAGAACTATATTTCAAAAACAGTCAATTATCGCTATACATGTTATATTACTGAAACAGACTTGAATTAAGTCGGACTCAAATGATAATTACAACAAATAACTGTTAACTAGTAACAAAAAACATTATTTCGATAAACGCACGATGTGCTCGTAGCGAGGTTCATAAGTTGTTAGAGAACAAACCAAACAGTCAAAAAGATGGGCATCAGTAATGCGTGATCGGTACTTAGTCTTTGCTTGCATCATATGTGAGAAACCTGCCTCGCACACGTAGGTGGTACCAAACCGAACAAGAGTTCTGCGGGCTTCATCAATGAGTTTCGGATACTTCTCGTCATCAAGCGTGAACTAAACTGTGACGGTATCACTAGTCTTGAACATTATTTTAGCAACATTGTCCTCTTGAAGTTCTGCAATTTCCAGCGCTATTCTGCCATCGAATTTCGTCGCATCAACCTGGAACGGTGACTTGATATGGTAATATTCGGCCTGCATGTCTGGAAATCTCTCTACAAAATTGTGTTGTAACTTTCCGATGTATGTCAGAAGTTCAGTGATTTGATTCGGAAAATCGTCAAATTCGCACGCTGTTACTGCGATATATTACTCGACAAACATAGGAAAATTGGAGAAATCCTGTCGCTTTATTTTCTCTTGCAGGACATCAAGTTTTCTCATAAAGGTTCTCAGTGAAGAATGAAGGTCAAAGATCGGTTTTCCGCGTCCCTGTAGTTCTGTGTTCACTGAGTTGACGTGATGAAGTATATCGACCAATAGTGCTAATTCGGACAAGAATTGTTGATCACCAAATTTGTCTGCATGTTGATGGCCTTTCTCAGACAAAAACTCGTGGATCTCTTCACGCAGAATAAAGACTCTTTCCGACGCTTTGCCACGCGATAGCCAACGTACTGTGTTGTAGAGTAGTAGAGCGGAATGGTCTGCAGCACTCTCAACACAAAGTTGGCGGAACATGCGACAATTAAGCTCACGAGCTTTGATGAAATTTATTATCGTAACACAGACATTCATAATCTCGCCAAATTTAGCGGAAAGATCCTTAGATGCCAGCGCCTGCCGGTGTATAATGCAGTGATTGATGCTTACATGCGGGTGATGTCTCGACAGTAGGCCGTTGAATCCATTCAGACGCCCCATCATGGCTGGAGCTCCATCAACATTAGCCTCAACAATTTTGTCCCATGACAGGCCATGATCAGTGAAAAACTTGTTCACGATATTGTAAATATCTTCGCCTTTCGTAGTAACTGCTAGGGTCAACAACGCGAGCACTTCCTCCTTCATCATGCTACCGGTTTCGTATTTTCCATACAAGATATTTATATATATTATATATTTTCCATACCGCCCAGGAGGATCTTCGAAAGTCGTTTAGTATTTGTTCCTTTAAGTCTGACGCTACCTTTTCGACCCGGCGAGTAATTGTGTCGTTGCTCAGTGGAATGTCATTTATGGTCTGAACCAACTTATTCCCAAAATTTTCATCTTTGAAAATGTCCGCAAAGTGCAGTAGTGATGGTTTGATAATCGTTTCACCCTCCGTATATGGACGATGAGTTCGGGTACTTAGGAAAGCTGTCTTGTAGGTAAAAATATCTATTTTCTGCTGCTTTGTAAGGGCTCTTGCCATGCAATTCCTGGATTTCTGAAGTTCATCTTTCCGTTTGACGAAGACACGTTGGCGGGCATCTACTCCAAGAATAGAGACCGTCGGGTGATTTTATAAATGTCGCTGCAACTTGTTCGGCTTCAATGATTCCTCCGCTATTTGTTTATGGCATATCACGCACACAGGGATTCCGTCGACGTCCGCAATTCCATATTGGGCAAGAAAATCGGGATTTATGCTCCTTGACCTCTTCCTTGTAGTTGAGTCTGCGTTCGTCTCTTTCACTGCTCTTTTCGTTGCTCCTTTCCTGCTGGGGGTCGTAATTGAAGATGATTGTGGTTCACAATCCGTACTCTTTCGTATCAGAAAGCGATCCATTATTTAAAATTATTTCACGATAATCCGAAACTGTAATCATGTACTAGAACCACCAGTTTGCAGTCGCGCAATAACTAAGTGATACAATGAGGCATCATGAGTCAATCATGCTGCAGGAAATATTGCAAGTGCGCCTTCCGACCAATTGGCGCTGCTTACCCTGCTTACTCACACCATGAACCACTAGAAGGAGAAGGACGCTTCACCTCTGTCAGCTGTGACAAACAGTAGGCACATGCAAACGCATTATATGAACGGGAGAAAATGAAAGTATTTGTACATGAATGGCTCTATCTTTTGAACCACCTGCCCGATTGATTTCATATTTGAAATACTGATGATTCAGGGTGAGAGCATCATTTCTTCTATTCATGCCACCTTAAGGTTCTCAAAACTAAAAAAGTTAGTCAGCGCGCGAAAATTAGCAACTCGATAAAAATTGAGAAAATACCTTGATTTTTATCGAGTTACTAATTTTCGCGCGCTGACTAACTTTTTTAGTTTTGAGAACCTTAAGGTGGCATGAATAGAAGAAATGATGCTCTCACCCTGAATCATCAGTATTTCAAATATGAAATCAATCGGGCAGGTGGTTCAAAAGATAGAGCCATTCATGTACAAATACTTTCATTTTCTCCCGTTCATATAATGCGTTTGCATGTGCCTAGTGCCTACTGTTGGTCACAGCTGACAGAGGTGAAGCGTCCTTCTCCTTCTAAGTGGTTCATGCTCACACACATATAACGAAGGTCACTGGAAAGATTGAACCCCTAATGTGTCACGGAAGACTTAAGGAAATATTCGATGATCAGAGACCGGTTGCAGAATGCGATAGTTTAAATTTAAAAAGTCTCGCTGAGTTAGCGCAAATAGCAACCAACAGCGTCACACGTACGACCAAAGTTATGAATATACCACATCAGCTGATTTACTTATAGGCCTACATTGTTCGTGTGAGTGAGTAAACTGGTGTCTATGCGGTGATATTTTGGAAGAAATCAACTGGATTGGAGATGCTCGCATAGACACACCATTTGAAGCAGTGCTGCCACACCAGAACTGATAATAATATCAGCTCTTAATTTCATGAGAACGGATCCTCATGCAGCATCGGCCGGGCCTGCAAAGATTATATCATTAGCTACAGAAATTGACCCCGAGACCCCCAGCGACCCCAAGCGTATCTCGCGACCCCACGAATTGGTCACTGCGACCCCACTTGCGGTCGCGACCCCGAATTTGAGAACCACTGCCTTACAAGGATAGGAGAAAGTGATGTGTCGCTTGCTGTGAATTCCATCAAAGTGATTCGATTGTCACGATTCCTTCAGATTCGAAGAATTCAGATCATTGCGCATAGGTTTTCTTCATAATGTTGGTCCTTCCGGACAAAAACCTCAGTTTACTATAGAAGTTCACTTGATTTTGAAACAATAAAAATAGACTAGTACTTGATACAATACACATGCCGGTTTACAAAGAGACACTGGGGTCATTAGCAAGATGACCAACTGTTTACGTCTTGTTTTGGATCCTTTAACTGTAACATTTGGACGATCAGTAGACGGTGGACCTCACAATATAAAAGGTGTTGCTGATGCAGAACAGGTGTGTATAATTTGCATTTGAAGTGACTAGTACACTACAGCAGAAACTGACGTTCATCTGACTTAAAATGGTTTAAATGACGAAAAAGAGGTAAGCTATAATCAAATACCACATTTTCTCTACACTTGGCACTTTTGCAGTCGACACTCATTCATCTACGATGCCATTCAATGAATGGACGAACATGGATAGTGAGTAATTGCAGTTAGTGCGGCGAGAAAGCAAAGAAACCCAGATTTTGCCACTGCACCTTTGGTATTGGCAGTTTGCTGTCTTGTTCTCATTGCGTTTCCTTGGTGACCATACTAAGTTGATGCTGCGTGGGGATTCTGACAACTGAATAATCAGCTGCCGGGATAATGCAAAAACCTCTTGTAGCTTCCTCGCCTGTAGCACATCTGACTATTCTAACGACTTAAAATATGCATGAAGCCTTTCGATGGTCACACTTTCAGACGTAACACCATAAAATAAATGTGGATGCAGGTTCAAAGCTACAATTTGCATTGAGGGAAAATTAGATCATTATGACCAGGAACGTGGACTTGACTTGACAGCGGGGAGTGTGATGCGAATGAACTATAAAGTGAGATGAATACAATCAGACAGAGTGTGATCAATAAATAAATTAGGCCCAAAGATAACAGCGAGAAATGATACAAATAAATGAATGCAATTGCAGATCAAATAATCATTGCCGAAATTAAAAACAAAATTAAATTAATGACATAAAAATGATCATGGTACTTATTATCGTGTGATTCTCAGCTAAAGTTGTGCCTAGTTCAGTTGCACTGACACTTGATAGGAAAATGTTGGCACTCTAGCATCAGAAGAAGATGTCAATAACACTCATCATGGATCGAAAAGTGTCATCAATAAAGTTGCACATGTCAAAAAACAGGTAGCCGTGCAACTTGCGAATGACAACATAACGACCCGCTATAACACTCCAACGATCTACCCTCAATCCAAGGCTGCCTGTTCATCGATGGGATATTCCGCCAGGATACCTTCTTCAGCCAACCATGATGACAAGCCGAAAACGTGCGAGGTTCCTCGTTGTGGAAAATCGACACGTAAGCGCGGTTCAAATTGCGTATTGGTTGTGTGTTCCCAGCATCACGTTGAAGAGATTTTATGCAGTCACTGTGCATCCTCACCGTAAGTTCATACCAAGGACAATGCAATAAGATGGTCATATCATATAGATAATCATTTTATTTTCATGAAAGGTGTTGCCGTTGCAAATTTACGAATAGATAGATGGATGCATACAGTATATTGTTTTTTCTAATATCAAAATCAAATATTATATCTGTATCATTTATTCTACTGTATCATTTAATGTATACCTGCATTACTCGATACATACATGTAGAACTAAAACAGTTAATTGTGAAATCATAATTGATACATAACATATACAGGGTGATCGCGATCTTCCCGCCGATTCTTCTCACAGTTTATTCAAACGTATAGATGAAGTGTGTGATTCATAGATATCTACGTTTCAAATTTCAAATCTTATCAAATGTTATCAAATTCATTTACTTCTGAGACGCGCACGATGGAATATCGCAATCTAAACAACACTGAAATCGCATCAATTGTATCCATAGAAATTAACAATACCATAGAAAGTCCTAGAATGGAAATTGCATGAAAATTATGGCACACGCCGGGGGAACTTAGTTGGGGCAAAATGCAACTTGTGCGATCTGGCTTCCATGTTTTTTGATTGGCATTTATATTTATCAGGCCAATTCTTGATCTGGATTGTTGGCCCTTGTCCAAAGACCATGTACTCAAAAGCAATAGTGAATTTACAAAATGCTGCGCCGACAGGATGACAAAAAAGGAAATCCTTTAAAACGTTCTGTACGTTCATCATTTTGAAATATCGCTCCGATAATCTATCAATAGTATAATCAGACTCCTACGCAACTTGTAATGTCGATTTACAGAACATACATACGAGTAACTCCAGCTTGAAATCAGAGGCCAAGAAATCTTGGAGTATTCATTTTACTTTAAAGGGTTCCCCTTTCACTAAATTTGAATAATTTTCAAAATCTCTACATGCATTCGAATATCAGCTTCCAAAATATCACGTGTCATTCAATGATTAATTGAAAAGTTCCGGCGACATTTCATTTATTTGAGAAATGATTGTCGGTAAAGAAACCTTCAATGTGTTTATTCCAGAAAAGCGCCAGGTTTCTTAGCCGCTTGAAGAAGAGATTATCCAATAATTAGACTTTCGATCTGTGAATTCTTCGGATGCTCTTACAAACAGCACACCGACCACTTTCAATCATGACTTTGTGAACCAATTTTTAATTCTCATTCCAATATTGAAAAATTGGAAAATTGTTGTCAGTGACTGCTACAAATAGACACACTATATTGATCCATGGAATAGTAGGCTATTTCACATGAAACAATGCCGCCATCTCACTTGCAATTTTCTTCATGAAAATCCTGTAATTAGGTGTCAACAATTTCCACAGCCAACTTGGCAAATAGTTTCACTATGATACAATGTTTTAGATCGAATCTGATCTACAAACCATAGATTTTTCCATGTGCCATCATTGTACATAGGCAAGATATCAAACTTCCATTCTAGTGCACTATTATCCACTTCTATGATTGTATCATTCTCAGTTACTTTCAATTGTGAAGAAGCCAGGCGAATGTTCTTTGAGAACTTTGGAAAAGAGCCACCACCAGTACGCACCCTTCGTGATTGGAAAGCAAGATTCTTGGACACTCTGACCATCTTACCTCGGAAGCCTGTTGGTGATCATCAACAGAGTAGATCATCGACAGAAAAGAAAGAAGATGTCCTTGCCGCATTTGGAGACGACCCATTCCTATCACAGCGTAAGGTGGCCCAAGAAGTTAGTGTTGCGCAATCCTCTGTCAACAAGATTTTAAAGGAAGAGGGTTTGAAGCCATGGAAGATGGCATCTGTTCAGGAATTGCTTCCACACGATCCAGGGAAACGGTTGAATTTTTGCAGGATTGTCCTAACAGAGTTAGAAGTGAAGAACATCTGCTTTAGCGACGAAGCAACTTTCCATCTAAATGGCTGCGTCAACAAACACAACCTTTTCGTGTATGGCATGGATAATCCGAAGATGATTGCTGAAGACAAGGCGCTGCGCTCACCTGGTATTACGTGCTGGGCTATAGTGTCACCTGACTTTGGGGTTGTGTATGAACTGTTAGAGACGACCATGAACTCAGAGCATTACAAACGTATTCTTCAAACTCACGTCATCCCACTTCTCAAGCAGCATCGACATAAGAGAAAATTCTATCAACAAGATGGAGCTCCTCCCCATTTTGCGATAGTTTTGTAATAGTCCCCATTTGTCGACAGTTACTCGACAATCAACTCAACAACCGATGAATTGGTCGTGGTGGGTCTATCCAGTGGCCTCCAAGAAGTCCAGATCTTTCGGTTTGTGACTTTTGGCTTTGGGGATACATCCGCAACGAATTGTACAAGCCCCCAAGACCGTCTACAGCCACGACATTGAAGAAAAGGTTGATGGACTTACTTGACAACATTCCGAAATCGATGATTCGAAAGGCTTATGAATCATTTACTCGTCGATGTAAGTTGTGCGAGGAATCCTATGGAGGACACTTCGAACAGAATCTTTGATTTTGTAACATTTGATTGAGTCATTGTTTGTTTTCACTGTATAGAACATGATTTTAGACACTGAATTTGTTTTAATTCATTCAAATCAAAGCGGTAAAAAACGGCGGGAAGATCGCGATCACCCTGTACGTTAGCCTCCAATTGATTTGGCACTCATAGTTTAGTTCTGGATATCTAGAATATTAATATCCAATGCTTAAATACAGAGAAATGACATTCTCGATGGTTTTAAGCTCAATGGGGTCATCGACTAGGTCAAGATTCATCATGATATTAATTATATTATTACATGATGTTGATGTTCATATCTGAGTATCATCTGGCTTATGGATTCGATGCTAATCTCTGAATAGGTGATTAAAATACATTTTTTTCTACACATGTAGAAAGGTGGGCTAAATATAATGGTAGAACTTGCCGGTCCGATGAGGGTTAAATGGCATTTTTCAATGTACTAGCTATCCATCAGACGCATATGTGGGAATTATATTTGAGGCTTAAGGCTGACGGCCGATCCTGCGTACCTCCGGCCACAGACAATCAACATTCAACAATCACTTACTTTTGTTTTCACTTTGACAGTCACATTGATGAGAGGTGAGCCGGAGAATACGGTCCATTTGAGACCATAATAGTCTGAGTATGGAGTTCCGGACGGTGACAGGATCAGGGGACGGGAAGGAGTCACTGAAAGAAAACGTGATCCAGATGCATCAAAGTCTCCGAAATATTTCGATCAAAAAGTTCTCTCACAATTTCTATCACAATTCTATCACAATTTATTCTCATAATTCACAACGTGTTGATTTCATTGCTCTTACATTTAATAAGCAATGTACCACATGACGGTAGCCCACTCTTTAGTACGAAAAATCCTTCCACCTTCAGGCTTTAAATAAAAGACAAGCTTTTCCCCAAGCTTCCATTTACTGGTGAACGTGTAGCCACCACTTTCAAACATTATCTACATGAAATTTTGTTCCGTGTTTCCTGCTGACCACTTTGTATTGCTGGACGTCTTGCGCAGCATTCCTGCAGGCTGGCATAAAGATCGTCTACCTGCTCTCTCCGCTAACAATGTCGTGGATAAATACACTTGTGACTGTAGTTGCATCGATAGAATCAGCAGGCGGCTAGATGACAGGATTTCGGAGTATGTGCCTAAGTGACTCTCCAATACTCCGCGTCGTCCTCCGAGTATCAGATAGTAATGTCACTCGATATTACATATAAGCGATGAAGCTAATAAATTGCAGGTTTTAGAATCATTTTTGTATTCAAGCTGTCAGACCAAATCTCTCTGTACAAAAGAAGTATATCTTAGCACTTTAGCTGTCTTGTTCTGTCTTACTGTAAATACGATCGATTTCATTTTCTTATCGGCTTCACTGTGTATTGACTTTCCGCTTTCCGTTCATCTGAAGTGTATTCGATGCATACCGTGTAAAATGAGACATCTTTGCATTCATTCCCGAATAGAATTTGAAAGACTTCTCGCTTCAGTATATTTATGATAAACTGAAAAAGCTAGCTTTACTGTTCTTATACGAAATACCATCCAACAATTAAAGCCAGTAACGAAACAATCTTTTCCGAATCATTTCTTAGACTTCCATGGAGACTGTAATGAAATGTATTTCGGGACGGTTCAACAAGGACGAAAAATTTCCTTTTTGAGGCCCTCTTGCGACTAAACCTCTCAGAATACCATATTTAGCGAGATTAGGAGGACATTTTCCAAAATCGGTAAAAACTAAAAATCTGCTTAACAATGTCCACAGCGCAAGAATGTGTCAGGATACCAAGGATCGACTAAGTCGACTAAGTAGAAATATTAGCCATTTTAAATCTTGCGCCAATTAAAACTCACCCTGCATATTACCAATTTTAAAATAGTAATATACAACATGTGGCAATCGTGCCTTTCACTAACACGAATATTTGGCATTGAGGATTATTGCTGAAATGTGCAATCATCGACTGTTGGAAAAAACACTTCGGAAAGCTGAGGACATGTTATCAAAGTCATCAAAACACAGGTATTAAAAAGCAAACCATGTTTTTAGACCCGATTCACGACCGATGAGGCACAGTAGGTCAAAACACACTGTGTCTGGTGATAGCTCAGCATAGATATATTCATCAATGGTTAGACTACGTTTGAAAGCAACATGGATTCTTAATCGAACTGTCCTAAGATGACGAATGACGAAGTACTCACATTGAAGTTGAATGGAAGTTGAAGCGCTGCCGAGGAAGTTAACTGCTCTGCAAGAGTAGTCTCTCAGGATGTGCTTATCCTTCACTCGAGGTAGAGTGACTTGGTAGAGATATCGGTGTGGAGACCGATCATCCATTATCCTTTCAAACACAGGTCTCTTGACTGTCAACTTTGAGCACAGGAGTTTAGGCTGAGGATTCCCTCTCACATCAATCTGGAAATAATGTGAAATATTAGACAATTTAATTCATGACATCAGGTAGCTCCTTACCATAACTTTCACTGGTTTTCCAATGTCTGTGTAGGCCACATTTTTCTTTTTTCGAATTTCTGGTCCGTCTGAAAGCGTGGAGATCATCAACCGTAAAGATCTACAGTCAGCATGAAACACCGAAGGTGAGGAAAATGGGGTGCATATGGGTTATATCCCCCGCGTTTTCAAATTTGTCTTAAAGCCGTATAAATGAATCAATCGTCACAAAGCTTTGAACACACGTAAGTGAGGCTATTCTCTACCGACATACCAAATTTTGGGCAAATCGGAGAAGTGCTTTTTGAATTAGATGCGATAACTTTGAAGTGCAGCGATGCCGGCAGCTTGATCTGACTGGTCAGTGACCTCATCGTCTGAGCAGAAGTCACTTGAGGTCAACGAAGTCATTTCCCGATTACTTTTGAATTGATGATGACCAGGCCAGATCCCTCACATTAATATGCTTCTTAAAAAGGTGTGGCAAAGTAGTGGTCGTGGGAAGATTTGAAATGGCAGTGGATGAGACGAAGAGGGAGAGAGAGCAATGCACACACGAGCAGCAATGATGCGTCGAACAGACGAAGTCAGATCAAGCTGTTGACATCGCTACACTTTATGTTATCTTCTCTTATGCAAGAAGTGTTTGTCTGATCTGCATAAAATTTTGTATGTGGGTAGAAAATATTCATAAGTACGTGGTACCCGAAGTTTGGTGACGATCGATTCATTTTCGAAGATTTTAGACAAATTTGAAAACCTCTAAGTACCGAAAAGGTAACTGGTTAAAGGAGGAAATTGAGTTCTTGAAGATCACTACAGATTTAGCAGATTCATCGCACATTAAAATTCAAAGTTCATGTTCCGTATTTCTTCTAATAAACACCGCCCTCTAGGCGTCGCAGCTGAGAGGCCACCTTCTTAATAGACGCCCTCTATTATCAAAAAACTAGAAAATAATGACCATCTGCAAGTTATTGAGCTAAAACACAAAGATTTAGTCTTCAAACGATACAAGAATGCTTAATGATATCGCCTGGCCGGCCGTTTTCTCTGGCTGTTGCTATATTGTGCCATCAAGATCTTCAATGGATCTCGTGTGCAGACGTACGTCGCTCTGACAGTTCTGTGTCAAGGTGTTTTCATCGCTCTTAATCGTCGATTATCTGGTCTTTCGTCGGTGTTCTTCGCATCAGTTGGATCGTTGTGACCTCGTCTGGGATTTGATCGTGGTGGTTTTGGTGGTTGGCGTGAGGCTTTTTGACAAATTGCAAAAAACTGTAAATCTGCGGCATATCTGTGATTAGAATTCAGTTCGGCATGTCTTTTACACGGAAGGGCAGTGCAACTTGCAGTGCGATTTGTGCCTATTGTTCTATAGCTATTGATGGGGACTGTGTCAAATGCATGTACTGTGACAATGCTTACCATGCAAAGAAAAAGTGCTGCAATATACCAAGTAACATTTGCAAATCCTTCTTAGCTATCGATCACATTTCATATTCATGTACAAAATGCAAAAGCATTAAAGTTCATGATATCGTTGGACGGTTGGCTACAATGGAAAATGACTTGGAATTTGTGAAGCAACAATTGACCATGAAGTTGTCTGAGGACGTCGGTAAAATCGTCTATGATGCTATGAAAGAAACTCAAGAAATTCTTGACAAGAAGCAAAATGTTATGTTATTTGGCATTGAAGAACCTCCTGATTCAAATGAAAAATCTCATGATGATGGTAAAATTGCTGAGTTGTGCCGTGTTTTGGACATACAGAAAGGCACAATTACCAGCTTTTCACGTGTGGGCAAACCAAACTCGGATCCAAATAACAAGAAAAGAAGACCTATGCGAGTAAGATTTCGCACTTGTGATGAGAAGGTAGAGTGTCTACGCCGTTCTTGGAAGCTGCGGAATCACTGTGCTGCAACAGGTGCCAGAATTTACATTCGGCAAGATTTGACTCGATCTCAACTTGAAAGGGATAAAAAAACTGATGGATGAATTCACGTCGCGCAAAGAAAAGGGAGAAAACATTGTCCTACGCAAGGGAAAGATTGTTGAACGAGCGGACTGACAGGAAGTCGTACCATCAATATGTTTTTTCAACTCGCGCTCAGTCAAGAATAAGATGGACGAAATTGGCATATTTGCTAATCAATGCTGTCCTGACATTATCAGTGTGGTAGAGAGCTGGCTGGACTCTTCTTTTCCTGGGGAGCTTCTTCATTTAGACGGTTATCATGTCAACAGAGCTGATCGTCAAGACAGTAAAGGAGGTGGCATTTGTGTTTGGACGAAATCATGCTTCTATGTTTTTGACATGATAGAATTTTTTGTGAATCCTCATGTTGAGTGTTTTGTTTTGTGCATCGAATATCAAAATTTTAAGTGCATCCTCATTACTTTATACTTTCCTCATGGAAGTAAAATGAACAAAAATGATCAAGCATCTGCATGTGATTCTATTTCCTCCGTTATCGACGATCTCTTGGGAAAATATCCTAACTGTTCAGTTTTGGTCTGTGGCGACTTTAATCATGTGTCTACTACACCTTTTCAAGTCAATTATGATCTTAGTGATTTCGTGGATTTGCCTACACGAGGAGAAGCTTTTCTGGATAAGGTTCTGATACCAGCAGATTTCTGCCATCTCTATGCACGTGCAAAAGTCTATGCTCCTTTTGGGTCAGGTGACCATTCAGTGATTTTCATTTCCCCATTCAATGGTTTTTTGCCACATTCAGTTTCATTTTTTCCTGTTCTGGACATCCGTAAATCTAATTTGGCTTTAGCGGCTGCATATCTGGATGGCATCGATTGGAGATCACTGTTTGAAGGCAAGGATTTGGATTATGCTTGTGACCTATTTTATCAAGTTTTTCAACAGTGTGTGTCTATGTTCCCCGTTGATTTAATAAAACGATCGTTCAAAGACAAACCCTGGATAACAGTGACAATTAAAGTGTTGATTAATAAGCGATATAAAGCTTACAGACAGAAAAACTGGCCGTTATACCAACATTTCAGAGATAAGGTCAGGCAAGAAATATTCAAAGCCAAGCGATCATGGTCACAGCGTTTAATTCAAGAAAACAAGTCCATATGGGAAGTGTACAGAACAGTGAAGGGAGATAACAAAAACAAAGACTGGCTCCATCATGTATGTTCGTCTGCGAATATCAGCATTCTTGATGCTCTGAATGATTTGAATGACCAATACGTTGCTAATCTTACTGATGATCCTGGCGATGAACGTCAGCTTCCATATGTAGTACCATTTGAACTCCAAAAGAGTGAAGTACATGAATTATTAAATCGCGTCAATCCCCGTAAAGCTGCTGGGTCAGATGGTGTACCTACAATCTTGTGGAGCAAACTTTCATCATCCTTGACTGAGCCCTTATGTCTGTTATTCAATATGTGTTTGGAAATGGCTAATCTTCCTATAGCGTGGAAATGTGCTGATATCTTACCCGTTCCGAAAAGTAATCCACCTCAACTTAGTAACACTAGTCCGATATCACTTCTGCCAATTCCCGAGAAAATATTCGAACGATGCATTGTTTCCCATTATAAAAGTGAATTTTTGTGTCATTTTTCGAAGCACCAGTACGGCTACAGGCCCAAATGTTCTACTGTTAGCGTTCTTTTAGAGTTAGAAAACTTTATCACGAATAAAATTCAGAGGCGAGATGTAGTAGCATGTCAAATGCTTGCGATCGACTTTGAAAAGGGTTTTGACAGAATGTCTCATAAAATACTAGTGGAAAAAATGTTTAATAGCTCAGTGCCCTTCGATAATTTCATGATCACTTTTACACAGAATTATCTGTCAAGTAGGCAACAGCGTGTAAAATTATCAAATAATTACAGTGCTTTTGTGAGCGTAACCAGTGGCATTCCCCAGGGATCCGTAATCGGACCCCTTCTTTTTTCTTTTTATGTCTCAGACCTTGAAGATGTACTGTCAACGAGCAATGATGTGATTGCTGTCAGTTATGCCGATGACTTTACCCTCTGTGGTGCAATACGCAATACATTGGTTAGTCCATTACTGACATCTTTTTGCAATTTGGAAAAGTGGTCGTCTGAGAATAAAATGAGTATTAAATGCAACAAATGCCAACAGATGTTCATGTATTACAACAGAAATTTTGATATGCAACCCTATGTTCTCGACCATCTCAATTTGTGCAGTAATTTGCGTGTACTAGGTGTGACGTTTGACCGGAAATTGACATGGGAGAGCCATACTTTTCATGTGTGTAAGAAGGCATCTTCTAAGATTGCGATGTTGCGCCAACTTAAACCGTTTTTGAACAAATGCCAACTATGTCAAGTCTATTTTTCGTGTATACGCTCAATTCTCGAATATTGCTCGCCAATCTATCTCAAGGACAGACTGTGATGATTGAGAATATCCAAAAGAGATGTCACAAAGTAATTTGCTCAGAAAGTAATTGTTCATGTGCATTTTTCGTTCCTTTGCAATATCGCCGAACCATTCAGGGATTCAAACTTTTTCAGTCCATCGTATCTGACACTAGCCATCCACTTCACCATCTGAAACCTCCGAAACTTTTGTACAGTGGCAAATTCTCAATTCCCTTGTGTCAAACTGCAGCTCGCAGTAACAGTTTTTTCGTGTACATGTCCAAGCTCATGAACAGTGATTTTTCTTTGACTTGACAATAACCATGCAGAATGACAATGTATATCATTTCTTGCGCCTGATGATGCGTTATTTTTTTTATCATGTTGTTCGTGTTTAACTTTTGTCATTTCTTTTTCCTTAGTTCTTGATTTGTATTGTAAGTGATTTTTCTGAACTGTATCTGATAATATGCCTCTCGATTCTCATTTTGAGGTACTTGAAAATAAACGTTATTATTATTATTATTATCAAGCACCGAGTCTTGTTATGTCTCATCACGCTCAAGTTTTGTGTGAGTCATGCCTTCAATTGACAAAGGGAAGGAAACCACGAAAACAGGCGTCAGTAATTCTAAGAAATTAGTTCCATGCTGTGTTCAATCAGCGTCGAAATCACCACGCCTTGTCAACAATGAAAAAATCGATAATGCAGTAAGAAACATGCTAAGTGAGCTTGCAGGTCTTATTGATGATATTCCGCAAAGGTTATAGACTTGTAATTACTGCTTTTATCTTATTTGGGGGAATATCATGTGGAATATCGTGCACTTAAATAAACGCTGCATTTAAAGGTAGGCGATTGTAGATAAGTGCCGCGGCGTTTGTTAAAGAAACATGTTATTACATCTTTTTGGCAAAAAGGCTGAAGCTAAAGAATTCTTTAATACATTCACCTTTTTTGGAGTTATTCACAGAATTGGCCAAAAAGACAGGGTTCGTACAGAGACTGAGGATGAATTTTCGAGGGTTTTCGAGGGTATCACTTATGCTCGATAATGGCACTGTTTGACATCAATAAGGCTTAACATGTCATCCTTAGATAATTGGCATATCCTAAATTAATACCGCATTTACAATACCGAATTTTATGCACCGTAAAGAATTCTCTACGCAAGAGAAAACAAAATTTAGTTCCATAATTGAAAAGGAAAGCTACTTTATCCTATTAGCTGTATGCATATATTGTTACGATAAAAAGGAAATCTTACAAAAAATACACAAACTCGATGGTTCTCAGTTTTAACGAAAATAACGAGAGTAAAATTACAATCTAAATAATTACATAAAAACAATAATTTCATGTAACGATGTGATTCATGTTTTTTTTCTAAATCTCTGTCCAATATTCATAACGATGAATTACACCCAAACAAAATATTGCAAAAATAATTCGATCGGCTAGAAATTTACATATTCTAAAAAACAATTACTCAAAAAATCTTATCATCTTATCAAACAATGATTCTAGATACCAGATAGAGTACAAAACTACATAATCCAATTAGTAACTAGAATAAGCTAGTAATACGCAGATGGCATATATGGCGAACTACATGCCCTTTAAGTCTTTCATCTTTGCATCCAAAAAAGATGTCAATGCAATGAGCTGCTGCTTTTTATCGGAAGAACTATCCCGAAACGCGTTGCTTCTTGTAAGAAGAGCAAAATTCTTCTCTTCTTCGGCTTTTTTGGCCAATTCATCAGCACTGGATAATAAGTCTTCAATTTCAAGCGTTAGACACCTCTTCTTTTCCCGCAGTTCATCGACTTCATCCAATAAACGCTTGTGTTTGTTTTTCGATTCATTATTTTCTGTCTTCCTGGCCTCTTGTGTGAGGTAGTCCTGGTAGCGCATTCTACTGGCTGAACATGAACGCAATAGCTCTTCTGTCAAAGGAATATCTTCAATTTTTCCGATTGTCCGAGCATAGTCAACTATCAATCGAAGTGATTGAAAAGTCTTTTCTTGAAGATTGACAACTTCAACCTCTATATTAATAGAAAATCCTCTCTCGACAGTAGCCTGGCCATGCGAAAGGAGCAGAAGACTTGATACCACCTTCCAAAGATCAGAATATTTCTTCATTGTTGACTGAAGGAATACATTGATTCGATCTTCTTTGTCACGCTGAAACTCGAGAAAGTTTGACTTGTGTGGAACAACATCATCATGCAGAAACCTTTTGAATTCGTTCAAAATAGTATCACACTCTTTTGCGCTAACTTTTCTTATATTTGCCAATTTCACTAGAAAACTCTTGAACTTAATTATACATGCATCGGGTTCATTTGCCATTTTATTTGGATCCAAGCATGATGAGTTCCTTACGAAACTGACCTTCAACGGAGATTTGTCGAGTATCTTTTTGATAATCTCAATTAGCAACATTTTGGTTTCTGCTCGAAACTTCATCGCCGAGTCTTTCGTGACTGACCCACTGTTGACTAAATGTCTGAGCATTGTGTCAGCTGTAAAACAAGAATCAATCTTCCCAATCTTAACGTGATGTTCAATTTCATGCACATCAAGTTGGACGAGATTCGTTATGGTGGAATCCATGACCACAGCTCTTTTCAGAAATCTTCCCATCAATTGTTTCACGACGCGCTGGAGATCATCGGCGAGAAACGGAATCATTGGATGATCAGTCTGGTACTGTGTCAAAAAAGGTTTTAATGTTTTTGCAATTGACAGGACAGTATGTAATTTGATCTCCAGCAAAGGATCCGATATATGTCTTTCAACTTGCAAAAACGATTGGGTATCTGGCCTCTTGACTTTTTTTGTTGACAACTTCAACAAAAATCTTCAGTTTGAGAATCACATCTATTGCACGCTCGATTACATTTACGTTCTCAATCCAACGATGCGCGCAAAACTTTAAGGGAAAGGTGTTTGAGTTTGTGGTTTCTGTAAAATCTTCCCTTCGCGCTGGAGTTTTATTGAAAAGGGTATAAAGTGAAAACAAAAATTCCGACACTCCCCAAGCAGATTTTAAACAACCACTTTTGAAGGCATTGTGAACTGTGTGGAGTCCGCAAGAACCTATGTTCACCAAGTCAACATCGTATTTATCCATTAGATGGTCACTCAAATGATCATGAAAACGCCAATTCACGTTCGGTCCATCCATCGACACCTGGAAAACGCGGCGTAGGTCGAGTTTATCAGTACTCAGTGTGGTATATCATTCATAATCAGTGTGGCAACATCGCTTGAATCAAATTTTTGAGTCTCAATCGACTGGATGCGAATCATTAAAACCGGAGATCTGTCTACGTCTGAAAAGACAGTTTAAAATCAGCTGAAATAGTGACAAGTTCAGTCGGTAATACCAATGCTAACCTGAAAGAAAGATAAAGATGCTAGGTATGGTTGACTATAAGAATTAGTTAACTCCAATAAATTTCCTAAATTGTTACTGGCGAGAATTTGAATATAATTGATGTATTGCCCTCTGCCCCAGAAAAGTAGGAGAAATTTTACTCTTTTCAGGGTTCGTACAGACCCTCGAGAATCACGATTTTTTTTCGAGGGTATCGAAAACCCTCGAATATCTGTATTTCTCTCGAAAAACCCTCGAAGAGAGATAAGCAGAGAGTGCACTTGTTACTTGCGAGCAGTCAAGAGTCCAGAATTTTAAGTGACATTTTCCCTAAGATTTTGGCTGTTATAGCCGCTGAAATTTTAACACAGGATCCTACTGGCATACAACATTCAAACATGTTAAATATTACATTTCATAAGATGTTATTTTGTAAATTTTGAAGAAAATATTCTCTAAAAAAACAAAAGTCTCACAGACATATTTCGGGCATCGATATTTCGAGGGTTTTTCGAGAGAAATACAGATATTCGAGGGTTTTCGATACCCTCGAAAAAAAAATCGTGATTCTCGAGGGTTTTCGAGGGTCTGTACGAACCCTGAAAAGAGTAAAATTTCTCCTACTTTTCTGGGGCAGAGGGCAATACATGAATTTTATTCAAAGCACACAGTGGTCTCCATGAAATAGTGGTTCAGTGCTTAGCTTCGTGATCAATCGTGTGGTAGAGCTTCAAAAGTGTTACTGGAAGTCGGCAGGAAGGGCATCCTAGCTAAGTCAATGCTTCACAAGCATTGGCCAACTTAACTAGGAAAAAGTAGAAATTTCCCTATGATGTTTCTGAAAGAGATTTGTATCTTAATTACGTGCAGAGCACACCCGCTAGTTCACGAAATGAATTTGAGAAAACAAGTAAATTGGATGATTTTTGATAAAAATCAAACACATTGACTGTACTTAATTATCTGCATTATAATGATGATGTAGAATTGCTGAGTTTCGCAACATTATTCCTTGTTAAGCACAAGCGAGAGATAAGCAGAGAGTGCACTTGTTACTTGCGAGCAGTCAAGAGTCCAGAATTTTAAGTGACATTTTCCCTAAGATTTTGGCTGTTATAGCCGCTGAAATTTTAACACAGGATCCCGACAAACATATAATGCAACTTTTAACAAAAAGAAGGAAAACTGTCAAAATCGCACAAAGCAAGCGTCAACAGCTCACCACCGTCCGAAAGATAAGCATATGACTGAATTACTGAGTTTCATAACATTAGTGACAATAAATTGAAGAGCACAGAATGATTTCTGGAAAACTTACTGAATGTAAAGAATTTGAAAATTCCACTGAAATAGCGTGATAATTATAAGAATAAAAGAAAAGCCGTCCTATCCGTATGTCTTTCTAATAACTCCCTAAATCCCCGCACACTCAGGCTACATAGATGATAGAATACTAAGACCTAAAAATAGCACGACTTTTCGGGCGCGTCTAAATACCGCAAATACGGCACAAATACATTTCAACCGCCACAGATACAGTAGAAATGCATTTCCCCTGCCACAGATACAGCAGGATTGACACAGGAGCAACAGATGATGCCACAAATACAGTCTTACTGCTAGAAATAGAAGCTCCTATAGCCGCAGGTACACTTAAACTAACATATATACAGTACAATCAATGCAAATTTGAATCAACTTGAAGATTGCCACAAAGACTTCCCCAACATATTCCTTTTCCTACAAATAGATTGCAACGCACATTTTCATTGCCGACCCTGTTTCGGCTGATCTAAACAGCGCTTTTGTGGCAACGCAGAATTTTAAAATTCATATATAGACATTATTTCTGCAGTTTAAGCACAACCTGGAAAGTTTATGTGGTGATACTCAATGTATATATATATATATATATATATATATATATATGTTGCAATCTATTTGTGGAAAAGGAATGTGTTGGGGTAGTCTTTATGGCAATCTTCAAGTTCATTCAAATTTGCATTGATTGTACTGGATAGGTGTACCTGCGGCAATAATAGCTTCTATTTCTAACAGTAAGAATGTATTTGTGGCAGGATTTGTTGCTTCTGTGTCAATCCTGCTGCATCTGTGGCAAGGAAAATGCATTGGTGCTGTATTTGTGGCAGCTGAAATGTATTTGTGGTATTTAGACGCGCCCCGACTTTTCCTTTATTCACATACGTGTAACTGCATGTGGAACAGTATGAAATCAGAATGATTGAATAAAAAATGCAATTTGCATATTTGTGGTTTTTACAAACTCACGCAAATGACAACATGAAAATTCCAGCAGACGTGCAAAATCAATGAAAAAATGTCAAACTTCTAAGTTTGTCTATTGATTGACAATGAAAGTGAAATTCAACTGATCACGCCGGTACAATTTGACAGTGATCTCGGAGATAATATCAGCCGATTTTGAAATGCACTTGGATTTGCAAAACTATGGAATGATGCTGACAATGAGAGTAGAAATATGTAAGGTCTGACTATCAGTCTGATGTTAAAAGGCTATTACCGGCGAAAAGCGGAAAACAGACAGAACGACTCAGAACTTTAGAAAGCCAGGTGGATCCATTTTCTTGCCAAATTTATTAATTTGAATATTAATAGGATGAAAATGATTTAGTCAGCTAAGCATTTTGACCAAATAAATTGGCCATGTAACGAAAGGGTCTAGCTACTGAAATTCAACAAGATAGAAGAAAAAGTAGAAGAATTTGTCAAAATGGAGCAAAAAAGTGGCAACAATCCATCAATCCGGACACCCATAAACCAGGCGAAGCGTTACGGGAGCAGAATTCTGCAACTTTTATTATATATGATTAACCAGAAATTACCTTCCGGGAACCGGAAATCAAATTAGCCAACCGGTCTTACTGATTAATTCAATTAACTGATTGTGATTAATTAATTAATTCTGATTCGATAATCCGCATGCGGAGAGAGAGGAAGATATGTCTTATTTAATCCAACATTGAAAATCGGAGCAGAGTCATCGGCACGATTGCTACAAAAACACAGCATTTTATTTTGAGTCGCAACACAACCGGATTATTCCCGATGATTTAGCGTTAATCGATTGCTGGTATATTCAAAAGTTTACACAACTGAATTGATTCAGCAGATAATCAATAAATCTTTCAATCATTAGATAGATGGATGCACACTGGGTCCGACAGTTCCACTTCCAATGAGTAAATGATTTCTGCCGCGATGAAGTGCGACAAAATGGGGACAGAAAGACGACCACTTGATAACCGGTTTGGTAGAAGGGGATCGTCGAGGTTCGGCATCACAGCGACTGGCTGATTGGTTATTTGAGCAGTCAACGCAGCATGAAATCATATGACGCAGCGGTTAACAGTGAAAACTCTCTACTATCTGGAAACGTCTGATATCCTTCTTGGAGGGACTACTAAAGACAATGTCCAGTGTAAGTTGACAGACTGTTTGTAGATTTGAGCATTGCCAAACTTCACTGTCAGCACCGATACGTCATAAATCAAATACACTATTTGAAAGTGTCTGAAGTTGTTTATTACAAAACAGATGTAATTACCGTATTTCTATGTTACGATGCGCGTGATGTAGTTATGGTTTAATGTAATCAACTTATTAAAACAGCTTATTTCCTACTTCCTTTTCTTAATGTCGAATTTACCCGAGGAATGGCAATGGATTTTTCCAAAATGAACGAATTGTGAAATTACTCACATTGAACATTTACACGAACAGAGCTGACATGAGTATTGACGCCGATAGCTTCCATGTAGTGATGTTTTGTAATCGCCTCACAGAGATATATCCCATCTTCAGACGAAGTGAAAGGCGTTGGGAGATGGCACTGAGCCGTTAATGACCTCTGATCGAAGGATTGCATTTCTACCAACTGATTGGTCATCTGCAAGTAGGTCACAAATATCAAATATGCATCAAAACATGATCTCGCGACATTCAGGAGCGTTTACACATGAATCCAACTTTTGCACATGTATTAAGATGCATTAACTATACAATCCAGGTAATAAGCAATATAAAAATGGTGCAGAAAACACACAAAAATGCTATGAAAGTCTGCAACGAATATCTGGAGCAAACATTTGCGAAAACAGGAATTTCGAAGTTTGCAAAGACCGGACCAGCGTCTTTTTCAATTAGTGCTTTTTTAGCTATAAATAGTTTTCACTCGAAATGCGATTGATAGCAAACATTCTATAGTCGTCTTATCTGTCCGAGGTTTCTGCATCGCTATTTTCTCAACTGATGATTTTCATGATTCAACTTCACGTTTACGTCATCTATTTTCTATTTCTACTATCTGGCTTTTGGATGCCTTCCAAAAATATCACCAGCGACGCTTTCTCATGCATTCCTCACAAAGGAATTACGATTATGCACCATAACATTTGTTCTATTATTGGCAAGTTTGACGAACTTCGTAGCATTCTTATGACTTTGAACGTGATAGATATATACGGTGTAAGTGAATCTTGGTTAAATGAGAACATAGATGACAATTGCATTCAAATTCCTGGTTATAACTTATACCGGAGAGATAGATCTGCATCAACGAGCAAAAAGCAGAAAGGAGGTGGTCTTGCAGTATATGTAAAAGAGAGTATAATTCATAAAAGAAGATCTGACATGGAGATTCATTCTGTCAAAATGATAACCATAGAGATGTCAACTCAAATCTCGAACGGTTTCAAACCATTGATTATACTATTTGTGTACCGACCTCCTGATGACAATCGTAATTGGACAGATTTATTGCATGATCCAATCAAAATGGCCTACGCCGAAAATAAATCGGTTGTTCTTATGGGTGATCTTAATATCGATCTGATGAGAAGTGACAACACGGCATATTGTTGTCTCGAAACTTTTGAATTGGAGCTCGATTTATATCAAGTAATAAATGAAACAACAAGAGTTGCGGGTTCATGTTCTTCTTTGATCGATCATGCATACACTTCGGAGCCTCATCTTGTAAGACATTCGGGTGTTATAAAATCCAGTATGAGTGACCATTTCCCTACATTTGTGACTTTGTCACATGTGCCAAAAATGAATAAAGATCCTGGTATTATCACTTACAGAAGCATGAAGAAATTTGATCCTGACAGTTTCAGAAGTAGCCTGCAATCCTTACCATGGAACATAATTGAATTATTTGATGACGTTGAAGACTGTCTCCAGACCTGGTACGATCTCTTCATGTCATGTGTTGATGAGCATGCCCCTCTTACCAAAAGAAGGGTTAAATCCAAAAAGTTGCCAGACTGGTGGACTCCTGAAATTAACGACTTGATCTCCAAACGAAACCGAATTGACAAGAAAAATAATACCGATGAGTACCGCGCATTAAGAAATCAAGTCAAAAACTCTATTAAGAAAGCTAAAGAGGATCACTATACTTCTCTATCTCCCAAAAGCGGCAATGCAAAAACATCTTGCATTACAATAGGCGGTACTAGTTACACTGATGATCAAGTCATTTCCAATGTCCTTAATGATAATTTTGTTAATCGTGTCTCTCCAATTTCTCTACCAGCAGTGTTAAGTGCTATTGACAATAATGATCATGTCAACCGTCTTCACAGTTTTGTCGAGGAACGTCTACATGGGCGTACTTTCCAAATTGAGGTGATATCGGAAAGCTTTGTATGCGATCAACTCCAGAAGCTAAGCGCTAGTAAATCATCGGGCATTGATGGTGTACGCAACGTTTTCTTAAATGTTGGTGCAGAAATAATTATCCCATCTCTCACTTCCATTCTAAACAGAAGCATAACGAATGGGCATTTTCCTTCTCAGTGGAAGGTGGCCCGAGTGACTCCTATATTCAAGTCTGGTAGACATGATGATCCAGAAAACTATAGACCAATAAGCATATTGCCAGCTTTATCAAAAATTTTAGAACGTCATATTCACACTCAGCTTTTGCTCTTCTTGGAATCGAATAAGCTACTATACTCAAAACAATCTGGGTTTCGCAAATCGCATTCCTGCGAGACGGCCCTTGTAAAAATTTGGGATTCTTCGATCAGAAGTGCGTCCAGTAAAGAAATCGTTGGAGTTGTTTTCCTTGACATTAGGAAAGCTTTTGAGTCAGTCTCGCATGAGCGATTACTTGAAAAACTATTCTTGCACGGCGTTCAAGGTCTATCTCTTTCCTTCTTCAAAAGCTGTTTCAAATAGAAAACAGCAAGTTAAGTTCAACAATGCGCTGTCAGACACTATTTCTATTAGTCGTGGTGTTCCTCAGGGATCCATCTTGGGACCCTTGTTGTTGCTCCTATACATCAACGACATTCATCTGCTGTCCAGGTACTCTTGTTTGGATATTTATGCTGACGATACCACTCTCTATTCTTCATCAGGTTCCTTTTCTCAGCTGAACGATAATCTTAATAAAGATCTTCTTTTGTTGCAAAATTGGTGCTCTACCAACGACCTCGCTGTGAATAACTGCAAAACAACCTGCATGGCGCTGATGCCTTACCAACGTAGGCGATTTGTAGAGGATTCTTTGCATGTATCAATAGGTAGCAACAATATTAAGTCTACTGATACCCATAAAACTTTGGGTGTTACTATTGATAGCAATTTCTCCTGGAAAAATCATATTAATAGTATTTGTAAGAAAGTACGACCAAAATTGTTCCTTTTCCAGCGCATTAAATCAATTTTGCCGTATCATACTGAGTCAAATTCGTGAAGTGTTTCATTTTGCCTCATTTGGACTATTGTCTAATTGTCTGGGGTTTTTCCAATTCTGCGGATCTAAAGCGTCTTGACAAACTTGTTTGTAAGGTTTTGAGGCTTATCCTCAATTTGAATTCTAAGACGAATATATGTGCGTCTAGGAAAACTTTATACAAAAAGTTTAATCTTCTCCCTCTTCAGGAGTATGTTAAATACAGGACTTGTGTTCTAGTTTTCAAAGCCTTGAACGGTTTAGCTCCTAGCTACATTGCGGAACTGTTATCGTATAGCCTTCCTAACCGTGATCTTCGGTCTTCAAATGACAAGAAACTTCGTATTCCGTTTGGTCGAACTGCTCTGTCTCATTGTAGGTTCTCGTGTAATGGCCCTTCTCTCTTCAATGATTTGCCACTTCATATCAGACATTGTGATTCGTTAACTTCTTTCAAAAATTGTGTTTCGAGTATTATTTTTCTAAATTCATTGATTGTGTATGACGCGCTACATGATGTGTACAAAATGTTTTATTTCCTTTTATCATGTATTCTGTTACTTGCTCGACCACATTGAAAAAAGGCTTGCCTATTGTGCTTTCGAGGGTAAATAAAGTCTATTATTATTATTCTCATCATGATCAGACCTGTTGAATGACGTCTTTCAACAAAGCCGTCGTCCTCCACGAAAACCTTCTTGCTCTTGACGAAGACCTTCTTGCTTGTGATAGATCTCGTTTTACATGTAAGATATATTCCATGTGTTAATTTAAGTAGCATTTTGCTAGCATGGAATAGCAGCACTATTGCTTTGTAATTGGAGACTTCTTTCATATCATCATTCGTATGTAGAGGGATGCAACGCCTGCTTCTATCTCGGTGGACCAGCACCCATTGCTCCAGATCATATGATAGTGTGTTACTGGAAACCAGACTTAACTGATGCAGTGAACAACCTCTTTTGGTACAGAGGATCTCCAAAGCCGGAAGAAGAAAAGCAATAAAGTAATTATTCAAATAGTAATAAATGCTTTAAATTCAAATTATGCCTTTGCTGCTTCTGCAGGTGGAGATCCTCACTTCCATAGAAATGAATGCAAATTTGTCCTTCATGCCTTTTGCAATGAACAACTGTGACCTATTCTGTATCTTTTTGCTTTTCAAGACTACTTACAATCACAGGATGCCTCAGTGGAATCCTAAGGAGTAAAAGTTCAGCCAATGTTTCCACAATGCATACTGGTATATTTTAGAGACTTTGAAATAACGAAATGTTTGATATTGTAACAAATTGCGGTTAATTTGTAAAGATTAAATCGCATGCTTGATACACAGATTAAATCAAAAAAGAATTGCACTAGAGTTGGCATGAGATGGCTACTAATGAAATCTACTTGTGCATAATTTAAATTCGTAAAAATATTGTGATTACTTTTTCATGAAATCATTTTCTATTTCGTTTTTCTTTTGAAATTCAGAAAGAAAATCATAAAAATGAAGCATTTGGTTTTCAGCATATTTAACAAATTTTTTTTCATGGAATCAATTATTAAGAAATTCCAGAACGGCAAGCTGCAGCTATAATAAAATGTTTGAAAAACTTCGGAAATCTAAATGGATCGATATTTTGATCGAGAACCGAGAAAATGGGCAATTCACTTTATATTAGGAAAAAATAGCTTTATTTGAAGCGTGAATTCATTTTAGTAAATGCATCTCAGCTGATCATGATAATTAGAAATTGTAATTGACTATTTGTAACCATTCCAATTATTGATTGTAGAAGTTATCAAAAAAACAATGTTACGATGACGCTCCTTCTTCCAATCTTCTTTTGTCATTATTCAAATCCACTGCAATCGACTGAAGAATAAAGATCATAAACGTACTCAAAAAGGAAGAAACACACATCTATAAAAAACACGACGTACTTGCAGCCTTTCAAGATGTTATCATGAAAACATTTCAAAAATGCAACATGATTGCATGCACCTTAAAGAAAGAAGAAATAAAGGGGTAATGTATGAGCGAGAATACTGTATATGGGTTGAAACGCAGTATTTGTAACAAAGTCTATGTCGGAAGTACAACATTACCGTTACACTTAGATACAACAACATTCAATAGAGAAGCAATCATCAGATTCAATACATTTACTGGCATGCAACGCATTAAAGTATATAATATCGAAGCAAGTATTTGATAACACGGAGATAGTACAAATTCGCTGAAACAAAATGTTGTGATCCAGAATATAAATCAACTTCCAGAAGACAGGAAAGTTAAACATCGCATTCTTTCTTATGAGCTTGAGGGCCGTGCAGATGATCTATATGTCACGAATTCGAAAACATTTCATTATTTTTACTCCGCATAGCAGATGACATCCAATCATTTGAAGGTTTATCTAATGAATACTTGATAAAATTCAATAGCATCTATACCATAGTACAATTGTACACAATAGTACATAATAGTACAATTGTAATACATGGACGAATGTTGCGCTACAACCATAATATGCAATATCAGTATATCCCAAATTTACTCCGAAAATGATTGGAAATAAAAAATAATCAAATAAATAAATTGCTGTCGATGATGTGAAACAGACCTGCTGCATGATTCATGACATTTGATGAAAATAGTATTGTTCATTTGAGAGATGCAAATCAATAGTCAATAGCATAATTCACATTTCATCATCCACATGAACGGTTGTAATTTTGCCTGATAATTTTGTACAATTTTTGTACAACCCTGCAATACTTAATGACCATACAAATCATAATGAGACTGAACTTTATCCATCGTTCCTATATGCATTGACACTACAAATGAACTACGTAACCTGCTATCGCTATAGTTAATCAAATATTGTACTAACAATTTAGAGAAATACATGCAGTTTACAAAATGCTTGCAAAACTCATTAACCAGTGATGCGATTTAGCTTCAAGGAAGTTCTACAAAATCTGGTACAAGGGGCGCAAAACGGATTAAATGGTGAATCAATGCTTTGATGCTCAAAATATCTGAATGTATCACCATAATCAGATGAGAGCGTCTATAAGGAGCAGCGTGCCTGTGAAGCAGCAAGGCACCTGAGCTATAAGAGGGCATCAATCAATTAAAAGGATGCCTGAGCAGCTTGCTTCGATGCCTGAGACATTGCTGATGCACCTAACAAGAGGGTCTATGAAAACGGTGATGTTCTTATTAATGTTTCGAAGCCAGATTTCTATGGTATGCTGCAAAAACTAAATATAGGAAGCGTTGTAAAATTAAGTAAATACATCGAAGCTGCACATGACGTCAGAACAAATGCTATTTGCAATCACACAAATCCGGTTGGAACAGTGATTGATTAAATGAATGCTACTTACCTACATGCATAGAAATTGACAACAATAAAACCTCTAGAATGGAAATTAAGCTTCATGCAATGCACAATAACGGCACATAAATCGCACGCATTTTCACTTAGATGCACCTGCAAACGTCTGTATCATTGGGTTAGAATCAGTCACATGAGTAAATCGAAGCTTTTAATTGGTTCTTCATGCCCCAACTTAGTTCCCCCGGATGTACCGTGACCTTGAGTCAATTTCCATTCTAGCGAACTTCGGATAAACAGTTATTTCTATGCCTACATGCCACAAACAACGAAACATCGCATTAGAAATCGCAGTCTAATTTATGAAATCTAGCTCATTCGAGGTCCGGAACAATTATATCAACTTTACGTTGTTCTTCACAATTTACGCTCCTTTGCAGGTGAGATCATTTGGATTACTCTTTATTGATTTGATTCATGTATGTTACTCGATTACATGAATGCGTTACATAAATAATATTTTGTTCCGGACCTCGTAATATTTAGGATTAAATAAATCAACATAAATCATGTTGGGATTTTGCAAGAATAAAAGTTTTTTAGTGATTCATGCCGTTTATTACTCGATATAATAACTATATTATGCTCCATTGATTCATGATGATATAGTAGCCATTGAATTACACATACACCATTTACTGTCCTCTCCTTCCCCAGTGTTTTCAATATTTAATGACCATCTATCATTATTCTATCATTTGTACATATCATTTTGTATCACCGCATCATCGTACCTCATCATCTCGTTTTTCACATTTCATTGTATCATTCATCTCTTCACTGTACATCATATCACCCCTTGACGTGCTTTCTTTGGAAAATATACGTTCTGCGATTCAGCTATTCTGTCGTCAGTGATGCAGCTACTATTTGAAGAAGTTGCTAGCCAACGCCTGTGCATAAAAGCATGCCTCGGCACAAGCTTGCTACTAATAGATTTGTCATGTAATAGGGTAAAGCAAAAAAAAGTGGTTTAGGAGCGTGTCTCTAAAACAAAAGTTCGCCTGTGAAGTATTGGAGCACCGATGAACAAAGAGAGCACCTATATCTGTATGCGAATTATAAGCGACAAACAACAGTACATTATAATCGCCTAAAGTAATGTTTGGATGAATTGACAAAGTAAGATGCTCAAATGGCGTCTCGATTGCTGTCCCCATAACTCCTCTAGATTTTATTTCTTTTAACCTACGTTTCTGACAAAGTGATACACCTATAGTCCGGCAGCCTGAGCGAGTTGCTGAAGGGAACGCGGCCGAAAATGTGACTTTCATAGAATGATGTACACCCTATGTCTACTAGGAATCTGCGCGTCTGCCGAGTTCTAGTGAATTCCTCTTCTTGTCAGACAGGATCAAAGAAAAACACATGTTAATCCAATGGGACACAGATCGCAGATTTTGGTTAAAATAAAATTTTCTTTGCTTTTTTATATCAACTGAAAAGTATGAAGTCTAAAATCATAATTTTTGACATGGAATGTCTTCAGTTCATTTCCTATAATGTACATGTGTTATTAATAATAATAAATTGCTATTATCATGCTTCTGATCGACAATTTATGTGAGAATGTGGTTGAATGTGGATAAAGTTGCTCAAAATGTTTGTGTTTGCCGACATTAAGAGGCTCGTCAAATCTAAATGTGTTGATCTTTATAGACAGGGGTGCATAAACACGAAAGGAAATGACTTGAAGACATTTGCAATCGACTAGCAAACACAAAATCGTAATTAATAGCGCTATGGGAAATATGGTTGTGCAAATTACATCCAATTATTGCTTTATTTACCAGTTATCATTTAAAAGTAAGTATTTTAATTGTTAGAAGATCATTTTGTAGGAGAAAGTACTGATAAGCATTCTAAACTACTATTAACAAAGTAGAGTTGAACATACAAAGGGAGTGTTCGAGTATTTCTACTTCTAAACTAAAAGATGAATTTCAGATATTCGATAAAAATCGGGACCTGGATTATAGATCTCTACTTTTTATACAATTTTTATAATTTTGATATTTTGCTCTTCCTACCACTGACTAATGAGACATCTAAACACCGAAATTTTGGTTGTAACTTAACATATGAGAAAGACATCTGTAATTTCACACTTCAAACAGACCATGCATTTTCATGTTTTGATAATGGCTATGATTTCTCCTTCGATTCATCAGTATGATTCCTGTAGTCCTCTATGACACGCCATTGTGATTGCGAACTCCAGAATTACTTGCTTTAACACTTGCTTTCAACTCATCAGCATTTCAGTAGAATAAGATAATGTATTATTCTAGTTTACAGTTGTGGTCAAGTAGTTGATGAAGATCTTTATATACAAACGGCCTGCATACTGACAGTGGAGAGACTTCGCCTCAAGTTCAAACACGTAATGAAAGTCATCACAACAGGGATGAGAATCACTTTACTCTGATATCTTCACAAGGTTGAAGTATACTCCTCCAGAAAGCTGAAAGTCGCTAGACAAGTTAATTAAAAGTCAACGCAACATCACTTGTCATATTCTAAGTTTCTCATTCTCACATGAGTGACAGTTGTCTATTTTGTGGTTTAGAACCCTAAAAAGTTAGTGTGAAGAACGCAAACTGTAGAGGAATCAGTCATACAATCAGAACAAATTTTCTTCTGCCAACTTTGAGAGTTGATCATATATTACAAAAATTGTTCTCAACAATCTACATGTTTCAGCACGAATACATCAGTTTTTAGTTGTAATCCATGCACTGCCCATGAAAATAGTCGAGGCACACGTTTTCAAGATAGGATAAAGCCTGCAGAAGTAAGTCGATCACGACAAAGGTTCAGATGCACATAGCAGAAGGTATTTTCTGTTGACAAGCAGTACTTCATCTGTTTTTCTTCGGTTGCGTAATTTTTGAATTAGAGACGTTACATGTGAGTATGCATCGGAGGTGGAACCGGTCAATATGGAGGTCCTAGTATCCCTGTATAGAGCAATGATAGTTTCTTTTCTTGTAAAATCGCTGTTTGTTGACAGATTGGCCAAACATTTTCTTGCGATATCTCATCAAAACGCATCGTTCATTAAATTCATCTGTCATCACTCTGATCTCTTATTTATGGTAACAAGCTGGCCGAGTTTGCAAGAGCTGATGTCACCATTGAAACAAGCATTTGTCAGTTTTGCTGTAAAGTGATTTTGGGAATGATTGAAGTCACAAGAGAGAGGCTCTTGGAGCTTAACATTGCCTGAGGGTAAAATTGCACGCCTTATTTTAACTCAGATGTCTACAAAAATCTGATGTTCAAAAACATGTCTTGAATCAAGATGATCAACATCAAAGTTGCATATTCGACGATCAGCTTTTATTCTGCATAATTTTAACCGACAGAAAGTAACTGCGCCAATGTAATCTATGCGATCGCTCTACCAGATATAGTTGATAATTTATGAAAACAGATCTTACGTGCCAATATTCTTGCGATTCGCCTACTTCCGTTCCCATGCTACTCATTGACTAATAATGACACATCTTTCCGACTGACCAACGAAGCGCTTTTTTAGAAGCAGGTCTGTCTGTAGTCAAGTAAATTTTTAAAACAATCAGCATTTTCCTCTAGACGGTTCTCGCAGCTCAATTTTTTATCGAAATCTCAAATAGAGAGAGTTTTTGATTTGAAGAAGGTACGCGATCAAAACAGTCATAATGGCGCATCTGCTGTCCTAGGAGTTGTTGTTTCATTGTAGATAGATATCCGATAAATGTCACTTCAGATTAAGCGGGTGCTGTTTCGAAACTTTCATAACCAGGGGAATTGAATAACAAGCAGTGTGATAGCCAGCGCAGACATTCCATTCGCACACCTTTTAGACTAACGCAGAAGCTGGCACTATAATTTCTGGGCATGTTTCTTCTATTGAATAAAGAATCGCCTATCTGGAATACACAAACTCAGCAAGAAAGCAAAATTACAATATAGTTTTAAATGGCAACATTTAAAGAGACACTGAAGGGGTACCAACCCGACGACTTTCACACTAAGTGGAAGATGATTGGATGGCGCACATGACGCATCGCTAAGCTCAATTTATCAAAATCGCGGGAAAAAAAACTATCTCACGTATTGAAGGGTTTGCATCATTACATTTTAAGAGAGATATTTTCCTACATACTTCTCAATTTGTTCTGTTATTTGCAGATAGGCAAACTGTCAAAGTTCACTCTCTTAAAACTGCATGATTGAAGATAATCATTCTGTATCAATGCTAGATAATATTAGATTTCAATTCGACTGCTTTCAGCTAGATGGTGTCTTTTAAACGAAATGTATTGATATGTTCATTGCACCTATGTTACTTATCCACAGCCTCTTTGTTAAAAGTTGGGATGTCAACTTCTTGAGCACTTTTATTATTGATGATCTTTACGTCTACACGCCGACAGATGATGTTTTATTAATTAATATTTCAAAATGCAATTCCGAAGTTAAATACCGGGTGGAGATTGTTCGAAGACTCAATATTTCTTTCTAATAAGAAAATAACAGCAAACATTATTAGGCACAGTTGCATTTAATATTGTGTTCTACGTATGGATTCTAACAGGCGCGTCCGAGTCTGGATATTCGGAAACACTAACGAACCGTCAATTTTTCTCTGTGACGTCCTCGTAACTTGATATTTCTCCTATCCTGCGTTGATGTACAATCGACCTGAAATTGGTCAGTTTGCAAACGTATCTGCAATTCTGTATGCATCATGACGAGCGCTTATTTAATTAGACATCATCGATGGTCAGGATGTGACCTTCCTTGACACATGTACTATACACTTGACACATGTACTATACATGTAATCTTCTTCAAAGGAAAAACAATCTCAACGGATCTACAGACCACCACGTTTTCACAGAGCAAGTCATGCCGACGATTTTTCGTGGTGTTACATAATTTTCCACATTTTGCAGGGGAAATACACCAAGAAACGTTTAAGCTCACCATTAGACAGCTTCATTTCGTAACTTTGACTTATCCTTTTGATTGCAATCTATTCATCCTACCTTTTTTTAGCTTTCAATCACAAAATCTAGAAATTGATAAAAAACCAATCCACATCCTAGATCACCTCTTGATATTAGTTTGACATTTGATACATCATTAAGTTTTTATACTTGATTATGGCTTGATGAATGCAGAAGAAGTATGAGATAAAAGAAACGAAAATGACGTCAAAGGAATCTATTTCATCAACGGGGTCAATCAATAAATGATATTTTGCTGAGCGTTGGCGCTAACTGATAGCTCGCTGCAATGAGATAAATTCAATCATAGTAAGGTGACAGGCTCTAAAAAAAATCAAAGATAGACAGCCAAAAATAAATTGTAGTGCTGAATAGAACGGTGCTTCATACTTATTATAGATATTCAAGTCCTTCGGCAACTTAATCTGCTTCCACTGGTTTTCACATACCGTATTGATTGATTTTGCCTGTCACGTTACTATGATTGAATTTATCTCATTGCAGCAAACTATCAGTTACGGTCAATGAAATACTTGCAATATACAGCAGCGCGTGTCTGTTCACATCAGAGAATAATTCTTATATGACGGGTCTTTGTATTTCATCTGTGCTAATTCTTTTTTTGCGGTTTAGATACATAGCTTCGGAAAATTCAGTTATTCTCAGTTTGAATTATATACCATGCAGAGGTAGAGTGACCCTTAATTACGAAGCAACTTATTTCTTGAAAGCGACACATTTTGTTTATATTGCTCTCCCAATTTCCATGTCATCCTATATTTTTTGTTTGCTTCAAACCAGCTTCTCTTTGCGAACAGCCTGAGAAACAGATGAATACATTGCCTCAACCTTTCACGTCTATATTTATCTTTCTTTCTAAGCTCTTAGTTCCTATCGCAATAGGACTATTTGAAAATGATCACACACCAGTCAATGTCTCAAAGGCGCATCCGGTGCAGCCTCTCATTTTCTGTAGACTCTCATAATATTGATATGTTTGATGATGGAGGAGTTTCTTGAAAACAAATATCGACTTGCTTTCACAAATCTTGACGCTAATATGATAGAAAACTGGCTAAACAAAGATTTAAACCGAGTAAAGTAATCAATCATGATTGAAGAGACTCATGAACTATACTATGAAAGTATTTGCTATCTGAAAAAATGTATTCATGTTCTGTAACTTCCGTGTAATGTAGGCCTATTCACATTGTACGAACTTCTGTGGCCTACACGCATACTACGCAAAAGTACGACGAAGGATAGGTTACAATAATTTAAAGTAGGTTCATTGCCTTAATTCCTAAAACCTTTATTCAGGAATCTCTAAGTTTGAAAATATTCTAACTTAAATACTTCACTAAACAATAAAATTAATGAAAGTCGCTTTTTATTAACTAAAGTGCCATAAAGTGCTTTCATACCAGTACATTGCATTTTTCTATTAATGTGCAAAACTAACAATTTGCTTTTACTTTATTTTTTCTTAACAGAGTTTTAGAACGCCCCCACCAATGCGCAGCGGTCTCATGCTATAAAAGCAGCCTTTGGGACAAAATGAAGTTTATAATAGGAAGAAATTCTTACCTGTCCCCAGTTCTTTCACGACATACTGCAGTATTTGTACTGGTAAGTTGATTACAACAGTAAACCATTATAGATACGTAGTAGACAATGTTACAGTCTCTATTGAAAAAAAGGCTGGTCATAATTTGAGACTATTGAGAAGTCCTGGACTCGTTCGAACTCTATCTTTCCTTTCTTGGCTCACTCGCGAAACTCATGCGAAACTCACTCGAAGCATCATTCACCTGACAATGGCTACATGTAGTGGCTGAGAGACTTTTTGCCTGGAAATGGAAACATAATTTTTGCTATATTTTAAGATAACCAAACTACAATCTAAGATTTTTGGTTCACATTTTGAGTTTTTAAGGTCTTATTTGGCTATAGTTAAAGCTTTGTTAGGTCATATTTTTTCGCTTTTTTGGGTCATAAAAAAATTGCCAAACTGATGACTCATTGAAATTTCTTTAGGTGGCTAACTTGTGTCATCTACCTCTCTATTCTGTATGATTACCCGTCTACTGCGCACTCAATCTGCACTCTACTGCACTCTTCGGATTACAACTAGATCCGAGCGCCTGCTCTCGGGCTTCATTATTTTAGTCAGCTGCTTCCGATCTCCGCTTAAGACTCGAGTACATGTCATCGACTCCTGTATGTGTTTAAGGGCGAATAATGGAATACTGTGATGACTGTTGTATTTCTGTTGTGAATCTGTTATGAATACAGGATTCTCTTCATTGTTTTAATTAAACTGTGACATTATAGTCAAATGCCATATGACTGCTACATGTATGAAAACTTCGTCAACAGTCTTTTGTGTCAAACTATGAATATAACATCAGCTTTGAACATTGAATTATGTTGAGTTGGTCGGTCATGTGCGAAAGCAAAAAAGCATTTGCGGGCTTCTAATGCAAGGCACATGCGCGAACATGATGTAAACAATAATTATGTGAATTTCACACATAATGTACCATCATGGACAAGTATCAGATAATTTTGCATCTGATAGCAAATAAAAATTGAAAAAAAATTTCAACACCCCCTGAGAACTGAGGAGGCTTCTTGACCTATCTGCCATACTACTATCATCAACTGAAATGAAATATCACATCCAGATTCATTGTCAAGAATGATGATTCTACAACAATGTATGGGACATGCATGGGCATGAGCGGTTGGCATATCATCACTCAAAAAAAGTAGGAACATATGGCTTCGTGGTTCACTGTACTCCCGTCGGCTTTTTGAGGTTAAACATGGATTGATCGGTCTCAATTTGGAATTTTATAACTTAGTGAAGCATGCTTTCTGCTGATCACTCTTCGGACTAGCAATGACAAAACATTGTGAAAAGTCAAAAATCATCGAACTTGAGGGGACATAAGAGAATTATAGAGACAGAGCGCTTATGCACTTTCCCAAGTAATTCAATAGAAAATTGTTCGCAGTATATCAGAAACAAGGGAATCTCAACTTGAAAGAAATATGATAACAGATGATTCATATAAGATACCACTGAAGTTAAGGAGCATACAGGTCTAAAATTAAATGGACGATTTATAGCGAATGTTGGAGATGATATTATTGAAAACATATGTGCTTAACCCTGTCGAAAATCTACGAGAATATATATTATCGTGCTCCTGAATTTGCTTTTGAAACTTGAGAAGTAGGAATATTTAGAAAAACTGAATGCAATGAAGAAATTTCAACTTTCGACGCTTTTTCCAAGTGTCAGCAATTTTGTCTCGATAGCGGACAAACTTCCTCGATGTAACCTTCCAGTTATCGTCCGAACCCCATGATGAAATGCAGTGCTACGCAAGGTTGCCAGATTAGGATGCAGCCTATGCATCTATGCATCAAATTTCTTTATAACACTATTTCTAGTTGTAATACGTGTATAGAGAAAAGCGAGGCAATAGTCAACACTCAGTTGAACCGACTCTAGATGAACAGCACAGGCAAGTGGGAATGAAAGTTCATGCAGAAGAAAGCAAAAAACCGGTTTCATGAACTAGAAAATCTGGAATAATAACTGACAGCGATATGGATCTGAATGGGCATCTAACAGCTGAATTTGAGCGATGAAATGTATCAACAAGGCAAGAAATAACACGTCTAAGACATTGAAGCTGGCGTCCTCCCGGGTAGTGACTATGTTTATTGTTCTTCATTTTGAAACAGAAGACTGCACTTTAATATGCGGTGCATACTGTGTTTTGTAGCTATATGCAATACGTTATCGACTTATCTGCATATCTGTACATGCTGCATCCATGTGTTCACCACATATAATTAATCACATGAAAACAACCACGAGGAGGAACAAGGTCAGTTTCTTGAAATCATTGTCGTTGGTTGGTGCAAGGAATGTCAAAATGGATGAAGAGATGATAGCTAAGATGATCCAGAGAGTGGAGGAGCAAGCAGAGTGCACACTATTCCAAAACAACGCTGCCCTTTTCTAGTTTTCAGTTTTCGACCAACATTGAAATACCGACTATTTCACTAAAACTGAAATGAAAATAATATTAACTCGACAAAATAGATCATGATTTACTCAGTGTGCAACCTTGACAACAATAACATAACAATACCATAATTATCACTTAGTTCTATTTGTTCTCAGGAATAATTAAATTGAATGCAGTAAGTGACGTTATGGAAGCTGTGATATTCTATTGTTTTCATCGATTTAGCAAGTTTACTTTTGAATTCATTTTTTCATCTTTGTCAATCTTGAAATCCAAAACCTGCATTTTGAACATTAACTCTTGCATGCATGAATTATTTTCAAAATGTTTTCAAAGTCTCTCAAAAAATTTTTCAAAGGCAATTTGCGGACGCTCTAGGCATGATGAGTTCTACGATTGACGCCATTAGAATTCCTCTGTCTTTTGGTTACATGCTTCGGGACTATGGGGATCAATATCGCTGCACAATGCTGTCCCAAAAGGCGCGTGTCGAAATGCTGTCAAAGGTCACAATATATATGAAAGGGTTAAATAACTCTATAACAATTCATTTTATGTAATAATCTATATTAATACACACACGTACGAAAGTAAGTATTGTAGATGGTTTTCCCTCTAGCTTCAAGCTGATTGAGGTAGACGTGGTCAAAGCCATGTGATCACATTTCTGTGGTTTGGGTGCGCTGATGCAGAAGATCTGCTTCCTCTAGCTGTATTCCCAAAGTTATAGATTTTGCCCATCTCGAATGCTGACTTTCAGGCCAACAAGAGACTGAGTTACTTTGATTTGTTTCACTGTCTGTCTGAATCGGAATTCGTCGTGTTCTGATGAAGGAAACTGCCTCCGGATACCGGTAGAAATGGAATGCATATGTTAGTCTGTGCATCTTTGATAACAATTCTAGAGAAACTCCAAAGATTAACTATTAGATCAGAACATGTTTTTGTGGAGCAATTTTTAGCAAAGCGACAAGGTCTGTCTTATCAAACTACATTCAAAAATTTCCTTCCCATGTCAATTTTCATTAGCATTTAACAGACATAAAACGTTTAGTCACGCCTTCCATTTGCAACTAGGATATATACGCAAATACTTCGCTTTCCTCTATTCCTAGATTTGCCGTCTACATTAAATTTTGATATCTTTCTCTGTTTCAAATCTAAGTTTGCTGAGCTAGAAAAAAGCATTTCATCGCTTTTCGGATGAAGCAGGATTTTTGTTCTCCAGATTGACTCAAATACATGTAGACAGGAAAATAATATATTATAAAAGGACAATATTAAAAATATTGATATCGAAATTACCTCTACTTATGTGACGTACAAGTTTTTCTTGATAAAAACAAAGTAATCAAATTCAAAAATGGATTGTTTTGTCAACCAAACCATGAGAGAAATCAGTGTATGTTCCTGCCAGTAGTATTACTTCAGGATGTTACTTTCACTATGAATGCTCTGCTGCATGGCAAGAACAGTGCCATAGTTCCTTTTAATCGAAGATATCATCTTTTCGCACTTTTTTCGACATGTACTAGATAGTCCGGGAACTACTGACACTTTCTTCCTAAATTCGAGCACAAAGGGTTAAATAGATCTTGAAAATCTAGATTTGTAGATCTTGAAACGCTGAATACAAAAATCAAATTCTTAAGCGTCACAGCTAGTCGTTATAGGTAAGGTTAAAGGATTCTCATCGGAATCCAATGGCAAAGTTCAAGGAATATCTATGGATTGTGAAACACTTGGCAATTTTCGTACATTTTCTTTTGCAGAAAAGAAACTATTTATCAGAATGCCATGAAATTTGAAACATGATTGAGTTCAGAACATCAACTTCGATGTAAATGTTGAAGTATTTGATGTCTGATTCAGTTGTCTGATTCAGATACATGATTCAGTATTTGATGTCTGAGATCCTCTACAAAATGAGTAAATTCAACAAAATTAAGTCAAAACATGAAGTTTACTAATTTTGTTGAGGCTCTCAAACATCAAATACTGAATCATGTGACTCACTTTAACTTTTATATCACAAATCTGAGGACAATTCGCATCAATGATGAAAATTATTTTAAATGAAAGAAGGAGAAATTTTAAGGTCTATCCTAATTCAGAGAGTACGTGGGATCTTGCTCACAACATTGAAATTCTAAAATATTTTTATATCTAATGATGTTCTTCATTTCAATGAAATGGAAAGCACGATTTTGAAGACAACCTTTTCTAAATTGTGATATTGATAATAATAAGCGCTATTTCATTATGTTTGATGATATGAAGAAATCTTGTGATTTGTTTCAGTACTCCAAAAAGTTGTACAATATTATTCCACGATGGATCTTTCAAATATGCTTGTTAGGACAATTCCATATGCAACGAACATTATACTTTTATGTGACATTGTGTGCCTGTTCAAAATTGATAAACCGCAAGACAATGAAATTGAGGTTGAAGGAGCATGAAGATCACTGTCATTTCTTCGATGAACTTCCAACTCTGCATTCAAGTCAAACTTTCAAACAATATTTCAGACGAATTCCAACATGGGACAGTTGGTCAGAGAAGCATGTCTAATGAAACCTGGGAGATAACAAGCTCGAATCCTACCAGGCGCATTCATGCAACGATCATTTCGTGGAAATTTGGTCTAATGTTTATTTCATTTGTTCATTGTATATTATCAGTCTGGCAGCCAGAACGAGTTTCTGCAGGGAACGAGGCCGAAAGTGAGACTTTCACAGAATAATGTACACCCTCCTATGACTACTGCGAATCGGCACGTCCGCCGAGTTCTAGTGAGTTCCTCTTCTTGTCAGACAAGATCAAAGAAAAACACATGTAAATCCAATGGGACGCAGATTGAACCTTTTGGCTGAAATGAAATTTTGTATGTTTTCTCTGATTAAACGAAAAGTACCAAGCCCACAGTCATAATTTTTGGCATGGAGTGTCTTCAGGTCATTTCCTTTCACCTTTATGCACCCCTGTCTATAAAGCTAAACACAATTAGATTTGGCGAGCCTCTCAATGTCGGCAAACACAAACATTTTGAGCAACATTATCCACTTTCAACCACATTCTCACATACATTGCTGATTAGATGCATGATAAAAGCACATGCACATCATAGGAAATGACCTGAAGACATTCAATGCCAAAAATTATGACACTGGGCTTAGTTCTCATCGTTAAATTAGAGAAAACATACAAAATTTCATTTTAGCCAAAAACTGCAATCTGCGTCCCGTTGGATTTACATGTGTTTCTCTTTGATCCTGTCTGACAAGAAGAGGAACTCACTAGAACTCGGCAGACGCGCAGATTCATAGTAGTCATAGGGTGTACATCATTCTTTAAAAGTCTCACTTCCGGCCTCGTTCCCTGCAGAAACTCGTTCTGGCTGCCGGACTATATTGTCTCCTCAGCATAAATTATATTGCAAATGAGAAAAATCTAATGTGTACATGCAATAAGCAGTCATTGAAGAACCGATGAATCATTTCACTTTGGCAAGAAAAATTCCTACTGTCAATACTGTTCATTGACGTCATTGCATTTCAATCTGCTTACTTTTTGCTAAACACTCAAAATTTTCAATATTTTTAGCTTCTGGCAGAAAAGCTTGGTAGTTGAGATTGGTTCGAAACAACATCAGAGCTATCAGCTCTTGTGGCGACGAATCGTTCCCTCCGAACTTGAAAAAGAAGTTCACCTGTTCATACAATAGAGCAAATGCGTTTCAAGTCCAAATACATTGCAATATTTATTGTTATTAGGACAGCATCGTTAAGGTTTAATGAAGCATCACTTCTTTTCCTGAACTTTGGTATTCGTCGGCATCAAAGTTCATCATGTGTAGAGGGCAGTGAAGTTGTTGTTTCAGTCTTCGGAGTGCAACAAACTCCTCAGGGATCGATGTGTCCTGAGTTGTAAATCCTTTCATTTTTCACACTTCAAACGATTCTACCTCTAGTGAGATTTCGAGTGATGGAGGATAGAAATCCAACTTTCTCTTTGACAATTTCATCATTAGACTTTTAGAGCACCGCATCACCGACATTCCTCTTCTTCTATCAATCTTCGATGTGCGCTTTCCTTGTTGTTGTGTAAACTTCCTAGATAAGTTAATCTTAATTCCGAAATTCCGATTTTAAAACCTCATCGTTGGATTCATCTCGTAGGCGGTCATTGAATATTCGAATAGATTTTGAATTTCTGTTTTATCGATCACATGAAGACTGGATTGCTCCGAAAATGATACATGTTCAATTTTCATTATTGTATCCATTATGAATGTGTACTGAAGTTTGACGTCAGATCAGGATCGCAAACATGGAGATGATGTATAACTGTCTGATGAAAGATTTGAAGATTACTAACTAATATTCTGGCAGCCGGAACGAGTTTCTGCAGGGAACGCGGCCGAAAATGAAACTTTCACGAATGATGTACATCCCATGCCTGCGACGAATCTGGTTGTCTGCCGAGTTCTACCTCGTTCCTCTTCTTCAGACAGGATCAAAGAAAAACAGATGTTGATCAAGTGAGACATAGATTGCAGTTTATGGCAAAAATGAAATTTGCTATGTTTTCTCTGACTAAGCGAAAGGTACTAAGCCTAGAGTTACAATTTTTGGCATGGAATGTCTTCAGATCATTTCCCATCATGTTCTCGAACATTGTCTATGAAGCTTAACGTCGTAAGATTTGGCAAGCCTCCTGTCGGCAAAAACAATCATTTTGAGCAATTTAATACACATTCAACCACATTCTCCTGAACATTGCCGATCAGAAGCATGATAATAACTTATGCACATCATAAGAATTGACCTGAAGACATTTCATGTAAAAAATTTATGGCTCTAGACTTAGTATTTTTAACTTGATAATAGAAAACGTAGAAAATTTTATTTTTGACAAAAACTGCAATCTGCGTCCCATATGCATTCATTTGATCCTGTCTGACAAGAAGAGGTACCAGGTAGAACTCGGCAGACGCGCAGATTCGTAGTAGGCATAGGGTGTGCATCATTCTGTGAAAGTCTCACTTCCGGCCTCTCATGCTCCGGCTGCCGAAATATGAGGAAAGTGTGACTGAGGCCGGAGACACAGCATAATGCATGAACCGCAGGCCGGAAATCTTGGAATAGCAACACGGCAATTTCAATGATGTCTACTGTGCAGCATATCGGTTGTATGCATGATGCCATCAGCCATAATTCGCGCATGTGTTCATAATCCGTTCAAATGGCGTATAGTTATGGCTTACTCTGTGTGTGCATTCAGCCTTACAGCTAATCTCAGAATTAAGAAGGGCCGGAATTTGCTATCCATGAAGCGGAATCAGTCACTCATCTACTTTGTATTTACCTTGATTTTCAATCAACGTGATGGTCTCCAGACAGAGTAGCAAGCAGGCCGGCTGGTCAGGCCGGACTTGAGACATGATGAACAGAAGCGGGCCAGGACTTGGCAATTTATCTTTATCTACTTCAAAGTATGCAAAAGCCAGAAAAGTAAGGAATCAGTTTGATGCGAATTACATGGTGGTGAGGCTAATGCGTAGAAGAAGTGTGTGTCTAATTCAGTGCAACCAATTGTGATTGCACATACCATAGAAAAATACTATAGAGATAAATTATCCATTTCTTTGGCACATACAGACATACATGTAAATCACATGAATCACTGGCAACCGTCCTTATGTTCTGTTGATAAGTCATCCAAAATCAATTAGATGAAATATCAATTCAGTTCATTCATTGAGCAATAAACACAAAATTGTAGAAACAAGTATATAGATAAATAATTATTTGCATAAAGATTCTCATAAATAACTGATTGAGTCATGGAAGAAAAGTCCTATGACAATTTGCTAGAAATTAAGTTCATTCGAATGTACATGCCTCATCTTCGACGGCAATGGTAGCATTGATTCTCATGTTATTATTGATTGCCTCTAAATCGGTTTTACTATTGCATTGAATATGCCTATCGACTGTTTGTCTGAGATCATAAGCAAAGCAATATATCGTGGGTTATTCTCAACGCATGATGAAAATGTAACTCAAACTCATCTATTTAACAGAAATATAAAACATCGATAAAAAAATAACCACGATGCACAGTAGGCCTATATCCGTTAGATCACAAGCTTGTTGATCGCGAACCTAATGACCGGAAAAAGAGTGGGCGGCTAGTTCGGAAACGGTTCTGCCGAAAACTCGACAGTACCGCTTTCGGTTCCCCGAAAAATAGTACCAATCCTGATAACAGCACCAAATTATCATATGTCAGAATAAAGCTTCAAAAACAAGCTGAAGGCATAAAACTAAAATAGATGTTTTCTTGCTTGAGTGCATATTTAGAAGCCATCAATAGTCCCAAGTGCCATCAAAGATACTTTTCTCCAGACTGCAACAGACTGGCAATGCCTGGTTGGCAAATGCTATATTTAACTGCAGGAATCATGTGAAGCTTATAAAGTTCACCCTTGCTTCATACAATTCTGAGGCCTGCGTGATGATAGACAAGCCGCGTCACATTCCGCTTTCTGTAGTTGAGTTTTCTATCGAGCTATTTCATTAGAAACCATGACTGACTACAAAACCAGTCTCGGTTGACTGTGGACGGCGCTTCTCAACATCGCACTTTCTGTCGAACGATCAATACCATGTGATCGATCGCTGAAAACGCCTGTGCTCTCGAACCAAAACTTCATCGATGATGACTGTATACTTTAGCCTGTGAAAAATTATTTGTGAGTCATCTTCTGATAATTTGCGACGTTCCTGTTTGTGTGATATTATCAGAATACTTCATTTTCATTCGATATAATTCTATAATTGATAATGCGATAATTGAGCTCTCAAAACCTACGCAGTTAATCAGAGGGTATGTTAGTCAGGCTACAGCTAGTAATTTACCACGAACTCTGTAACATTGTTTCCTTCCCTCAAAGTGTCGGAACCGGAGCCGGTTCTTACAAATTGGAGACGGATCCGGTACCGGTCAGTCAGTGGGCCTGACTCTGAGCATTCTGTATAAAACGAAACTCGGTAAAAGTGGCCCGTCCCTGTAAATTACTGATAAAACGGGCCTCAGCCGACATGCCTGCACCTGAACACATCCGATGTAACTAGGTTGGACCGGGACGGAGGATGCAGGACCATGTGTGAATCTGTCCCCATGTCAATCGACATGTTCACAATATTGACTTCTTTCAATCAGAGCATCCTTCATCTCATATTCTGCATCCGTCCCAATATCACTGTCTTCCCTTTAGTCTTATTTGTTGATCCTCTGCTAATAATCATCAATTGAAATGAGAAGATTATGATGTTTTGACTTCTGAAGAGTTGCTTCGTCTGTATTGATACGCAATAGCTTTTTTGACTTTCCTGTGACCTAGACAGAAAACGGACGTATTTTCGGATTATTAGTGTTATTATTTTGTCCCCAGTGTTATAGTGCACTCCTTGTTAATATCATTTTGTTCATTCAGAACAGCAATTTTCAACTTCTTCGGGGTACATTCGTGCGCATGTAGTTGAATAATAGGTGATATGACATGTCATGAATCAGTCGAGCAGTTTCATTCTGTGATACCGTACTGTTGCAACTTCACAACTGGAGTAGTTTGTCTTAAGCACGTAGCACTTGGAATGGTTTATGAGGCATTCGATGGTAACTGACGCAGAAACCAAATTTTGAAGTCGCACGTTTTTCTTCATCTGGGAAATCGTTGAGACAAATGAGGTGCGAATCACAGAACCGAATAATCAGCTTGTGAGAACATTTCATTAGTATTGTGACCATTTTGAAAGTTTATGATTTCCTGATGAAGCTTTTCATTTGTCATTTTCATGAAACAAATTATTCATAAACTTTATGAGTTTGAATTCTGGTTGAACTCTCACATCGTAAGAGACGTGAGACTGCTTGAACTTATTAATTGATACCATTGGGTGAAGTTATCTCAAAAGTTTTTCAATTTTATTCAAGAATTTGGATTCAAGTGCATAAATGTAAAATCTTTAAGTCGAATTATCAGTGTCTGTTCTTGAAGAAAGTTCCAGTAAATGCCTCACAGTCAACATTTGCAAGACTAAATACATGGTCATCAGTAAGATGAAAGTCGTTCCAAGGTGCACAATCTACATAGGAAATGAAGCAAAAGAAGAGGTGAATGTGAGAAAAAATCAAAAGAAGAATTGGGATAGCAAAATGCGCCTTCCAAAAGCTACATAATGTAATGAAAGACCGGAAGATCGACAGTCGAATGAACAACAGGATACTTGAATGCTATGTGCACTCCACTTTATGTTCGATTGCGGGCGCTGGACCGAGTATGAGAAAAGATTGAAGGCCACCGAAATGTTGTTCTATCGGCGCATGTTGCGCACACCATGGACACAGCGTGTCAAATCATGATGTGATGCGATGGTCCAGAGCGAAGTGAAGTGCTCTTCAAACTATCAGGGATCGACAGGAGAAGTTCCTAGGACAGATGATGCGAAAGGGGCAAGTGGAGAACGTTGTGGTATTAGGAAAACTAAACGAAAGAAGACCGAGAGGAAGACGTCCAGAGTCTCTCCAATTGGTTGCAAGTCACTGAGGCCGACACCATCAGGAAAAGTGGAGAACCATGATCGCCAACGTCCGCATTCCAACACTTTAATCAACGATGATAAGCTTGATTCTAAATAAAGTTACGAAGAGAGATTAGTGGTGAACGCATTTCTTCAATAAGTAGCCGCGGTTGTTATTAAAAATTGGTATTCTTAGCTGCGGCTTTTAGCCTATTCTAGGGCGCCAATGATTGCATAGTCTTATAACCGACCCACTGCAATTTTTCATATTCGCTTTTGATGTGATGATATTGACGACAAAACAATTAGACTACTGCTAACTTAGGCAAGTCGTTAACTGGCAACTTAGCAAGTCGTTTACTTTACGTTTTCATCAACCTGGTGATCTTAATCCCGGTAACCTACCCGAAAGTTTGAATAATGTATGCCCAATAGATACGTACATGGTACATGGATGCGTGCTGGAAATGCAACACCAACGATGTAAAACTCAGACAGCAAGTGCTTACTCAGCAGTTACAAAACTAAGTTGTCTACATTCATAGCTTCGAATAGCCGCCACCGTAAAAACTAGCAATATCCCAGAATGGAAATTGCATGAAAATTATGGCACACGCTGGAGGAACTCAGTTGGGGCAAAAAGTCAATTTTACGAACTGGTTTTCTTGTTTTCTGGCTGGCATTTATATTTGTGAAGTCAATTTGTGATCTGGATTGTTGCCTCTTGTCTGAAGATCATGTACACAAAAGCAATAATGAATCTACAAAATAAAGCAGCGACAGGATGACAAAGAAAGAAATCCTTTCAAGCGATCTGTACGTTCACCATTTTGAAACATCGCTGCTATAATCTATCAACAGTCTAACCAGTCAGTCTTCAGGAATAACCTGCAATTTGCTCTCATCAACTTCAACAAATACCTTGACAAATAGCTTGACTATGATACAATGTATCAGATCGAAACAAATCTGAAAAATATTTCTTTGCACCATCGCACCATGAGCAAGATATCAGACATTCCTTCAAGTCTGCTACTACCTCTATGGCAGCCACTGCTGCTACTCGAGGGCTGCAACTATTGCGAACTCCTGACAAGAGGTGCCAAGACGAAGATCATGTACAACAATTCCGTGCGGAAAACCGACATCATTATCGATGGAAAGAAGATCAAAGAAGTCAACAAATATGTATACCTTGGCCAGATGCAGACTAAAGATCACAACCACTTGATGCAATTACGGCGAAGGATCACTCTTGGGTGGAATGCCTTCCGGAAGCTTGGCGTTATCATGCGAGATAAGAAAGTTCCCATGAAATTAAAGAGAAAGGCGTTCAACGAATGTATTCTTCCTACTATGACATATGGCCACGAAACATGGTCGCTAAATGATACACAATTGGAGAAGCTCGTCACAACTCAACGGAAAATGGAGCGCATAATGATGGGTATTACACTTCGTGACAGGAAGAGAGCCAGTTGGATCCGTCAGCAGACAGGGGTCACGGACATCATCCAGTGTATCCGGGAGAGCTATCATCGATGGGCACGACATGTGGCGCGACAAAATGACAACCGATGGACAACACGGGTTACAGAATGGACTCCGCGAAACTATAAAAGATCACGTGGACGACCAAAATCAAGATGGCGCGACGATTTGGAACGGATGCCTAATGACAAAGTTTTGTGGACGCTGAAGAAAGAGCGGTTCCTCCTAAGGGAGAGAGAAATACCCTGATGATGATGATGATGATGATGATGATGATGATAACTAGAGGTGCGGCTACACAAGGAGATTCACAATTGTCTGCGAACCTTTCAGAGATGTGATGAATGACGATAATACAGGTAACATTTCATCATAACAAGCTTACTCATCGACAGCCAGACGAATAATTCACCACTTCATCAATGCATCTTGAACTGAACATTTTGCTGGCAACACTGTCATCCATAATCTAGACCATGCAAGCGTCACATCAAGTTCATCTACACCCAATCAGGACAAGGGAGATCAAATTCAGTGCAATATTTTGTAGTCGAAAGCTTGTGTTTATAAATTGATGTTTGACCAAAACTACGATAACACACATAGCATAGAAACATTATATTGAAAATATCGGTGTAGCAGAAATTGTACCAGTTCAAACACACAAATGAAGCACACCAAATTAAATGAATTAAATATAGGTTCGGGAAAAACGGACAACCGAAAATCATAAGAAAATAGGATCGAAAATTATCAAAAGAAAGCATTTTCTATTAATTTGGTAGCTTTCATTGTTTTCGCGTGATGTTATAACATTTTGATTCCTTACACGTAGGCCTACTGAGCAAGCGTTGCCTACAAGTTTGAGAGCTCATCACCAGGTAACTTGGACATGATTCTAGTTTCGACCCTTCATCTGGATACTCTACCAATCGAAGCACGCCTTGCACTTGCTACAGTGTCCTTCGCATATATTAAAATCAGCAAATCAACATAGCTTTCTGAAAATCACCGTCCTTCCCAAATTGACATTTCATTGATAATTAAGGTGCAAAGAGTGCACATACAGTGGAATGCAATGTAAATTCAATGCGTATTTCGTGTTAACTCGTGTAAAGTCGTTTATATTTTGGAATGGAAGCAGACATTTTTGCACGTGGAGGCCAAACCATTTATTTTAATAAGACGTCAGCGATTAAGCATCCAATTTCATGAGGGAAATAGTTATTTACGCAACATGTGCATGATTGCTTCCTTATAGCAATCCACGAGTTAGATATCTTAAATGTCCGAACCCGTAGGGTGAGAGCTATTTAATCTAACGAGTTCCAATATTGAAGAAACAAGCTCATGCACAAGTTGCGTGGAGAATTTTATTTGGCGACGTGCTATGATGATCAATGACAGATTGTGATTGACATGTTCATGATTATCACGAGTATTTGAATAGTAATTTAGCCTGGTGAATAATGTAAACTATTCACAATTCTATCTATTCTATACTAAAGCCGGATAAGAGCGCTCATAATTGGCATAGATTACGCTCCTTCCCATGCATTGGAGTAAATATTATCTCCCGCGCGGGCAATAATCTTCTTTACAGGTCAAATAAAGCGATAGGATATCTACAATACATGCACGGAGACAAATAAATGTATTTTTTGGCATGTTTTATCAAATGGCCAGGAAAGTTGGCTGGTTATCCGCATGTTTAACCCCTAAAAAGTTCATTTGTGGTTAGCTTACGGTTCAATTTTTTATTGCATGCAGGATGCTGCAGGTTTCTTAGCGTCACTTCTGAATCGCACCCATTTTTCTTGAAGAAACAATTATACTCACGGGATCATATGAAATGGTTGTAGGCATTGCGCCTAAACTTAGTAATTACAAATTCTCTACGTAAAAATCTTCTAAGCAAATAATTGCCCATGTTTGGGTTGGCTACAGGTTATAACTGTTGCAACAATTATGACTGCTGTTTTAGAGTGAAAAATAAGTGTTGAAAGTAGTTTATGGCACAAACAAATATGACCAAATAGAATAAATTTCATAATTGTAATCTCATTGTGTTTTTGCATTACATTTGCATTATTTGCGAGCAATAACCGACCTTGTAGTTCGATGATAAAGAGTAGATCTTAAGAATAGATTTCGTAGAAAAGTGTTTTTGGAAAACACTATCCGAGGAAAAGTCTCGAAATACATGTATAGCTTATGGTGGCGAACAGGAGGTTATTTCTATTTTGAGCAATCTTAGGATATCAGAGCAGCTCTCTTCTATTTCAGCAAACATTATGCATTACAAGAATAAAATGAATAACATGTAGCCCGACGTTTCTGCCGTCACAGCCTTTGTCAGGAGTAAGGTCTTGAAATATGGATGCAGATACATGATACATGATGCATATGTAGATGCATGAAGAAGCTTAGTTTATGCATGATTCTACAAAATTCCGCTGATCTTCGAGAAAGTCGTCATTTTCCGTGAAAATATGCGGAATTCCGTGGTCCGCGGAAAATTAGTGTCTATGCTGGTAATATAAAGAATAAAATAGCAAAAATTTTAAGAGAATCGTATATTTTGTGGATTAACAGGGGTAAGGTCCAGTCCTACCTAAGAAGCAGGGAGTCAAAAAATTGTCCCATGCGGAAGGTCCTCCAACACAGATCCCGTCAAGTTTGTCTCTAAAGTAGCCCTAGGAGAGTCAAAAAATTTAGCATGTTGCGACTATTTAATGTCTGCCGGTGGGAACGTGCCACTTGCTCTTCTAAGGGCAAACCATAGGTTGTATCTGATTTATGTTATTAAAGTTATGTTCAATATGCGAGACTCGTTATGGGAACGTCCCAGCTTCAATTGTTGTATTTGTATACAGTATATGTACAGTTATTCGGGCTTCCTATCATTTTCGCATAGAGCAAACCTTATTCTTATGTCGCACTTTTCATCGATTTGAAGGACACTAGGTAATTGATGCAAAATTTTGATCGACTCTTGCTGAAGTTACGATAGATTATTTGCAAAACAGGCTTTCCCATGCAATCAATGCCTGTATACTGCGTTTTCTGGCGATATTGACTATCTTTAGCTTTTATCAATTATTTATTTCCAATTTTACAATACACCGGAATTACGAACCAGTGGTCATTTTCGAGTGTTAAGCTCAAAAGTCGGCTATTGAATTTTGACCATGAAATTTCAAGTCAATGTCTGGCCGGACATTAAAGAAAGCATTCAGACCAATTTCTTCACCGTCTGCACAGCGCAACACTTCACCGCCATTTCCTGCCATCCAAACCGCCAATCCTTTGTTGTTCCTTTCTCGTCTCTTGATATCCGGACAAAGACATTCTATGGGAGCTCGCTGCGGCATTCTCCTCGCGGAACTCTCGTGTCGACATCGATATGCGCCGAGAGTCACTCGCCCGATGAGGTCACCCCGCACATCTTCATCGTCAACTCAAAAGAGGAAACATTTGCAGCTGTGCAGATCATCTCAGCGGTACAATTTACGTGACACAGTGGCGAGATGGAATGTAGAGTACATGTAGGAGAAGCTGAGAAGAATTAAAGGGAAGAAGATGCAAGTAGAGAATATATGAAACAAATGTAGAAAGTGAACAAATTAGAAATATGATACCATACAAGATACTCTTACAGAGACGATCTAGTCAATGAGTTTCAAAATGCCAATCAAAGTTGCCGATGGAAAAAATACTTAATAACATTTTTTTCTTTTCTTTCACTTAACTTTTAATATTTTCCTCTCATAAGAGGGTAAATTCTGCATCCTTTCGCCCTCCAGATTTTGTGAGTGACACACAAAAGGAGAAATCAAAGAGTTGAAAATAGAATGAAGTAGCTTCTTTCACTCTATTTAGCACAAATAGTAAAAGAAGGGAGCGAAATCGACTCACAATCTCAGACATAAATAAATACATGTAATTATGCTTTGAATTTTAATGTCCAGTAGTTCTGTACCACTTTGTGATTATGAATTAGAATGCATAAAGCCTAATATGTTTCTCCTTTGAGTTCCAATTCGACAGGGTATAGAAGATAATTTTTAACTTATCGAGCTGTTATAAGGATAACGCGTGAAGATAATCAATGATGTACTAAAATGGGCTCCTACATATAAGCTGACAGATGAACTTTTCAGTTAATGAAAAGGTGCAAATATCATCTACAGGGATTTAGAATATTCGAAAATGAATGCAAGACAGAGCCATACTATCGGGATGAGCAATAATCGGAATGCAGGAATAATTGTTGAATAAATAACTAAAATATAATTCATCACCCTCTAGGATATTCATTTATCAGCACACGATATGAAAGTGCTTGCAATGAACTTGCAACTTACAAAAAAGCAAAATTTCTATGCACTTCCAATCATTGACTTATCGCAATGAGGAAATGAAATGGGAAACTAGACTTACTCACTTAGTGAACCAAATCTTGACTGATAATTCATTAAATCAATCACCTGTAAAGAGGACCAGTCTATTACACTTTCTTTTTATCATAGCACAGTGCAGAAAAAATAAATCAACAATGAAAGATAAGGATCAAAATGTGAATCAACTAAGGAAGGAAAAATTAGAATAAAATTTAATTAAGGTCAAACAATTTTTAAAGACCGTATTTCTTCCAATTATAGCCGCCCCCTTTCTTCCCATCTCTGATCCCAAATTAAAGCCCCACAAATCAAAATTATTTGAAGCAAAAGGAAAGCACTGGATGTGAATATGCATGCCTATTTCCAAGTTTCGCTGAATTTCAGTTCCAGTTATCCATACCATGGGCACGAAAATCAAGTTCTATGCACGCACATAATTTACCACTGGTCATCAGCTGAACAAGGAAATCAATTTCAAGCCACAATTTTCGTCTCATCGCATCAGTAAAGTTACTTACTGATCATGGGAGCTTTTACTAGTAATACACGTAGCAACCGCCCTCGAATAGTAGCCGCACCCGAAATGTACCGTTTTTAATAGTACCCGCGGCTATTATTCGAAGAAACACGGTACAAGTAAACAAGTGAGCAACAAGAAATTGGAATAAAATGCATTTTGATATAACAGTACTACTCGCACATTACGAAAATACATTTACGTCTGGATTATATACGAGGTGGTTTTTGACTCGAAAACTTCGTGTCATGTTGATTGCAAATTTCTGATGATCATAGACCACTATTGTGCAAATCAAATTACATTGTACATAGTGTTGACAAGGTCTGTAGTTGTCAGTGATACACCGCTGAGCAGCGCAAAATCCTATAAGCGCTGATTTACTTTTTATCTTGATTGCGTAGAGTTGCATTATTAAGTTGTATATCAATTATTTGAAAATTCCATTCTTGTTCACTTGTTTACGTGAATTCAACATGCTTCTTACATTCATAGATGCCTTTATCGATTTATTTGCATAGCTCGTCGGTGTCCAGTGTATAACCAAAGAGTGAAAATTATCTAGAGAAAAAAGCATTCTTTCATATGAGCGCGTAACTGATTAGGATAGATTATGATAGATGCATCTACTGGAAATCGTGTCTTATGCCAATTTTAACTTCGCACAATTTATCGTAGTGGAATTTATAGAGCAGTTACACTGTCCAACTGTATCTGTCTGCAGATGCACGGTCATCGAATCGAAGTTCTATCTGTAGGTACATGGTCATCGAATTGGATCTATCTGTAGACATACGGTCATCGAATTGGATGTGTCTGTAGACACACGGTCATCGAATCGAAGTTCTATCTGTAGATACAGGGTCATCGAACTGGATCTGTCTGTAGATACATGGTCATCGAATTGGATCTATCTGTAGACACACGGTCATCGAACTGGATCTGTGTGTAGGATACACGGTCATCGAATTGCATCTGTCTGGAGATACACAGTCATCAAATTGGATATGTCTGGAGATACACAGTCATCAAATTGGATGTGTCTGTAGGCACACGATCATCGAACTGGATCTGTGTGTAGGATACACGGTCATCGAATTGCATCTGTCTGGAGATACACAGTCATCGCTTCAGGTTTTAATTACATTTTCATTTCACTTAGATTTTTTCTAAATGCGAGATTATAAATGAATAAGTATTCCATTTGGACCATCAAATACAGATCGTCATTTAAATTTCGGTGACAATTATGCAGATTAATTAAATCAAACATCATGGTTCCTAGAAAGCAGCTTAGTATACTCATGTACAATCAAAAAATCGTACATTCTTCAGGAAATCAATAATCAGAATTACATGTACCAAGCATATTGTCCCTGGCAACTGTAAACCCCCTCTAAATGCTCATTTAGGTGAAGCATACAAAATTAGACTGAAGATGCTCGCATAACATTCTAGAATAGCAAAATTGTTGAAAAAATATTATGCCACATGTCATAGTCGGATGTGCCGGAAAATGCACACATGCACTATGAAGGTCGAGCAGATTACGGTTTTTGCATTTCAGTTCATTAATTAACAATGATGCAGAATTGCTGGACTGCAGAATGTTCATTATTTTGATCACTGTTTTTGCATGCGCTAAGAAGCTTCTTTCTAAGTCAGATGTTTGCGAAGACATCCTATGTTTCTTTTTAAGAAATTAAAAGCAAATTTGTATCGAGGTTGAAATTTCCACACGCGAACGAGTTTGAAACACAGCATGAAATGATGAAGTTGAGTATAAAAAATATAAACCGAAGAAGATCAGAAAATAAACATCGGCATGACTTTAACAAGCAGAATGAAGTTAACAATCCTCTTATCTATCCAATATCGATTTCAACCGACAAAAGGACGTTCAGCCAACCGACAAAAAGTATTAACTTCAATTCGCGCTTTTTCTGTCACTCTGCGCTATTACCAGATTAGTATTTGGCCTGAGGGACATTCAAATCATCCTCAACTTATAACAATGTAATCGATGGCGACAGAGCAAAACTACCGCTATTTATTCGAGTTCAAAATTTGCAGCAGGCCACGTGAGACAGATAATGGAATCAACTTTTGTGTTCCGTGACAATTCGAAATTGCGTTGACCTGTGAAGCGCTACACCAAGTAAAATGATAGCAAAATGAGCGTTCGAAAGTCTGGAAAGGAAACGAGTAGACAATTGCGATCGTTTTGTCGCTTGAGGTGTCTGATACGAATGCTGAGTTCGGCAGCTCATCCTGTGTATTTCAAATTGAAGTTCTCGCATCTTTTCATGTAATCTCGAAACACATTGATGAAGACAATCGGCAAATATCACAGCAAGCATAATCCTCAATTATTAATTACATAAACCTGAGTATATCTATTATATATCCGTACTCTGTCGAATCACTTCATTCACTTGTCAGATAAAAGAGCGGATTTTAAACAATCGCTGCCAAATCCACGAAGATCAGACACTGTTAAGTATCTGAATAATCATCACACTGGTGCTTGAATCGTGAATCAGACTACGGGCGCCGAAAGTACTGAGACGCAATTGAAATTGACTACAGCTGGTAGAACCAGCAGTGAAATGCAGAACCGAAATGCAATTGTCAGCACCTAGATAAGGACGAAGGCACTGACCGCAAGCGACACGCTATAAGGCAACAATGAAAGGGATCTGCATGAAAATATCGCATATGAAAATATTGTAAAACATCGTAAATGAAAAATGTCGTAAATAAAAAGCGCCGTAAAATCTTACAGGTAATTCAATATAGGCCTGCCGGTACATAGCCTGTACATTAATGATGGGGAAACTGCAAATGCAAATAGGCCTATTTTTCACCTGAATGATAGCGCGAGGTATATGTGCAAACTAAAATTCATAAAATTCAAATAGCTTAAATATATACGGCGAAAATTATGCCATCATCTTATGATAAAAATTGTTATCTAACCTTTTGAAAATGATGATGTCTATGTTTCCCTAGCTCTTAATGATGATGTCTCGCAACAGGCCTTCTAAACTCTTCCAATGATATGTAGAGTTTCTCTTTTCTATGGTTAGTATCAATGGCGGCGACACGAAATTTTCATAGTCAAAATAACTGTACTTGGATGTAGGCCTACATTGGTCGACGCGAAAGGTTAGACTGAATATAATTCTATAAAGGTTGATGTTAAGAGATGCTTCTATTTTTTTATGTCTATATGCTACTCTACTGATAAATCCATCCCATCATACTACGTAATTTAAATGTTTAATTTACCAGTGCATTCATAAAGTCACTGTGCACCTCTTCTAAACTATGCTTTACCAAAGCAAACGTCGTAATCTTATAATTGTAGAGATCTAACACATGCACAGAGCCACTGGCTCGTTTTGAGAAGCGCAATTGAATGGCTTGAGACATTCAACATGATTTAGAGTTTGAATTTAACTTCACATCTGTCAGCTACTAGCTCGTTAAAGATCAGTACCTTGCATTTCGAAGCTAAGCATGGTGCTGTCAATACGAGAGAGAATCTTCTTGGTAAAACATTTTTTCCGCGCCAATGAGGAATATACCAATGAAGTGAAGGATGAGTTTTTAGAAAGACTTCTTACAACTGATTGGCCTCATCAAAATGCTGATTGGAGTTCAATCAGTGATTTCAGAAAAGCTAACTCGGTGCAGATCCATCACGCTCAGATCGACCATTAATCTCAAATTCTCAACTGATCAAAACGTTCTGAAAATGTTATTTCTGAAGCTATGACTCATGGCTCAGACAAGTCGATGCGTCGCTTATCCCAAAACGTGGATTTATCTCTCGGGGCGGCTCATCCTGCTGTAAGAAAGAACATTGGTCTAAATCCATACTACTGCATCTCCAGTGAGAAATTAAGTGACGATGAAATTTTGACTGCTTATTTCCAACAATATGGAGCAACTGCGCATACCGCCAATTCCTCACTTCGATATTTGAGTGGAGTATTCCAAACAAGACTTATTTCTAGAGGAATTCGGCATCCCATATCCCTGGACTTTAGTGTCTTTTACTGGTGGGTAGCGGTGAAGCAGGAGGTTTACCGAAACAAGTCACAAAATCTACAGTAGTTAAGAGAAAAACCGACAGGAAATTCACACTATCAGACACGAGGAAGTTCACCGAGTGCTCGAGAACATGAGACGTCTAATTGATCTTTCTATTCGTGAACAAGGTGAACATTTTCAACAGCTTTTGTAAGATGTTAATAGATGTTTTGTATTCACGTAGAAATCGATGTTTTTACATGAAACTTCACTATTTATAATGCCCTGGCAATTTTTTTCGAAGCGACAAAATACTGTGCATGTATTGAATCATTAGGTGCACAGTGACTTTATGAACGCACTGTACATTGACTTATTTTCCACAAATGAAGCGATAAATTGAAAACTAGATGTGTAAATCAATGTCACACAGAAATACTGAATAATTGAAGTTAGACCATATTGTTAATTATAGCAAAAATCTAACAGATTTTGATTTAATTGAATAATTGCCAGAAGAGTATCGAAGCATCTGCTATTATCGAAAGCAAACATGCCCTTAGAGATTGAGATCAAAGAATATAAAATATCATGTTCACTTCATGTTGAACTTGAAATATTATACCGCTGCATTTTATAAGATGGATTGGTCGAATCGAAGCAACAAATCACTTTCTTGCCATCTCTACAGTTCAGAAATAGGTAGAGAATTCAATGATTGAGTTCTAAGTAAAGGAAAATGTACACATGTAGACTTGCTCATCCGACTCATCCAGATACCGTGTTTGTACCTGGGCGGTATGCAAAACACATCAAAGGCTTGAAATCTATCAGACCTTATTTTAGGAGCGCCCGCGCTCCTGACGTGATCTCAGTTCCCCGAAAATTTCCCGTGGATGAAATTGTACAGTACAAGAATTTATTATTCGTACATTAACAATAGTTTATTCATCTGAGTTCGTAGATCATCCATTTCTAAAACAGGTGATGCAGAAATCGAGCATTAACCTTTCTTTTCGTTATTTACTCACCAACTAATATGATCCCATACAATTGAATGCCATTCAGGGATAATGTCTTGCTTTGGGTTTCAAATTTTTAGTTATCAACACTAATGCCAGGAAACATTTCAACTATTTCTGCAAATGATTTGTTGCACCAAACCGCTACCTAGTCGGAAACAAGATTGAAAACAAAAGAATTTTCACAGCGAAATTCAGCGGTTGACCGCCGAAGGAAATGTCAACACAAGTGACAAGCCGATTGACCGCCGAAGAAAATTTCAACACAAGTGACAGGCCGATTGACCGCCGAAGAAAATGTCAACACAAGTGACAAGCCGATTGACCGCCGAAGGAGATATCAACAACTGACAGGCCGGATGACCGCCGAAGGAAATACCAACACAAGTGGTAGGCCGATTGACCGCCGAAGGAAACATCAACACAACTGACAGGCCGGTTGACCGGCGAAGAAGATATCAACAACTGACAGGCCGGTTGACCGCCGAAGGAAACATCAACACAAGTGACAGGCCGATTGACCGCCGAAGGAGATATCAACAACTGACAGGCCGGCTGACCGCCAAAGGAAACATCAATACAACTCACAGGCCGGTTGACGCCGAAGGAAACATCAACACAAGTCACACGCCGGTTAGCGCCAAAGGAAACATCAACACAACTCACAGGCCGGTTACCGCCGAAGGAAATATCAACACAGCATACAAGCCGGTTGACCACCGAAGGAAACATCAACACAGCTGACAGATTATGTTTGCGTCCAAGTATCGAAATGGACATTAACTCCCACAAAATAGGACGTTGATAGGAAGATAGTCGGACAACAACTCATCCTACCAGGATTCGAACCAGTCCGCTAGAAGGCTAAGCAAGTGATACATCAACACAGCAGACCGGCGGCATCAAAGAAGAGTTGATGAAAACATGTGCCATGTCACACTTTTGTACAGGGGAGATAGGAACACTTCTTTTGCAACCCCTGTCTGGTAGCAGAGACAGAGCTCTTGTTTAGCTCTCTAATTGACTTGTGTTCGAATCTTGGGGAGAAGAGTTGCGTAGGGAAGACAGTGTTCGTGGTATGTCCATGCTCATCAACAAAGTATTTGACTTGCAGTTGATTAAGGTGACTTTTTCAGGATCTTGTCAGCAAACTAATTGCAAGTTGATGTTCCTGGATTCCGAAATTCAATCCCCAAATATTTGACCGAGATAACAGATACGCAATCCTTAGTTCCAGCCATAGCGTGAACTTTACCGGCATGAGTTTATTTTGAGGAAATTCACCATGAAATCTCACTGTCTTCTAAATAGATCGCTGGGATAGAGCTAACGGCATCTGTTTTCCTGTCAGCTCAACTGGGTTTCCGATTCAGAGGATTAGGTCTACGTTCCTTATCACGGTATTCACCTGCTGCATACAGTTCATCATACATCTCTGCTGCCAACGAAGAATGTCATCACCTGATCGATTTAATTGAAATGTATAATTTAAATGTCACTCCTGATCGTGCCATAGACCTCACATCCATTTTAAGTACTCATTTACGTCAAGCGTGTCTCTCAAAGCCTGTCGTCGGATTCCAATTTGATAAACTGATGAGATTGCTTTCAAACGCTCATCAAACAGGACTTCAGGCAGCAACAAGTTCTACCGAAACATGGGGCTTGGACTGTATTGAGCGTGCATTCACGAATTCTTGATGCACTTGGGCTACATGTCAGCTACTACTACAGACAATTAGAATTCCTCTGCTAAAGGCATTTGGCGGAATACTGTTTATTTGGTAGAATAATCGAAAATGCGAAATATCGATTATTTGCGACATAATGATTTTTGGAGTTTGACGAAAACAGTATCTGATTGGAGGTTGTTGCAGACGTTTGAGAAGCTCAATGACAGCCAGAAACTCTGACGGCTTAAATTAAAACGTTATACGCTAACCAATAAGTCAAATACATAGGGTTAATTAGTTTAAACTCTATCAAGTACTCTACCCTCTAAGCAATAATTCATGCATCGAGAAGTACAAAAAGAGAATTTAGCAAGCTTACTCAGCGAGTGAATTCTGTCCAACTGAGGTTGTCAGAATTGTCGCTTCAATTTATCCTAGTACTTAGCGGTATTAACTATCCTAACGCTCTCGCACCTGGTTCTCCTTACCAATAGATAAAGGCGATCAGGTCTGCTATCCATCATACTCATACTGCATCAACATGTTAAAATCATTAGTGATGCCAGACGCAACCCATCAAATTAATCTCGAATGAAATGAAGTTGTGAAATGAAGATTTGATGAAAAGATAAGTGAGAAATTTAATCCTTAAGAGGACTGATCAAACGTTCCCTACAGGTGAATGGAATAGTGTCAAAATAACAGATTCTTATTCAGGAAATAAAAGCAAAGAACTATAATCAAGATTGGAACTTAAATATTAACCCTGAACTCCTGAGGTCATCAGCAGAGACTAGGGTAGGGCGATCGTGTTTCGGTCCCTCACCTCTGAACACTCAAACCCACCCTAGCGGGACCCTGCACAAAGGCAGCCTCAATCCACAGTAAATAATTTGTAAAATGAAAGCTGCGACAATAAATATAAAAAAAAATTGTCATCAAATTAATCGTTATTAATCAGTTATTCAAATCAGAATAAACATTAAAATAAATGATTGTCTAGCATTTGCTTAGCTGAATAATAACCGAATTTTAAGATGACTTCCCAATGTTTTTGCAACTGTCGCTAAGCGGACTGCTTAAGTTCAAATCTAGAGTAGCCTCTTGCTACCAAAAGCTGAAATGTATTCCGAACTTTATTGATAAAATCTAATTCGTGTGTACAGATGCGACCATATCGCAAAACTTGGCTCGCAAAGACTTGAGCACCCATCTTATGCGGAATCGTATTATCCGGAAAAGTTAACAAAGTAACGGGGAAATTCAAGTCATCTACTTTGTGATACACGGAAGTTTTTAAGCCATCTTTCGAAATTTCTAATTTTACATCCAAATACTCTACACATTTGTCGTCATGCCCACTGCGACTAGCTTCCAGACTATCAGGATAAATCAATGGGATTCTCGAACCAAAGCTCGTGTAGTTGATAATGCAGATGTCATCTATATAACGAGATGTATTGGATAATAAACGAGCAAGTCCAGTTTTCTTGTCTTTAATTAGGTCAGTCATATACTCGTATATTAATTCGCAATGCGAAAGGAAAAGGTCAGCTAAAAGAGGGCTGCAATTCCATCCCATAGGTATTCCTTTAGTCTGACGAAACACGTGACCAGCAATAGTGACGTACCCTTCGTTAACTACAAATTCAATCGCTGCTTTAAACGATTTCTTATCATATACACTATAGCCTGCGTACTTAATACCGGACAAAAAAGTTTTGTCAAAACCGACGCACATATACTTTCTGTTTGAGTTATTGAAAATCAAATCTAAAAGGCTATTGTTGTGTTTTAGAATGTCACTTTGATCTAAATTTGTATACAAAGTAGAAAAATCGAACACTTGTACATTGTGCATCTTTAAATTTCTAATTTTCGACAGAAATTCGTCAGCAGAATTTATACTCCAATTGACATTTATCCCACTGTTTTAATAGATAGCTTCACAGTATCTCTTAACCCAGTAATGCCCGTTATATGTTCCCGTTAACAAAAAAATTATTTTTTCTGGCGATGAACTTATTAATCACCAAGTATTTCAGTATATACCGCGCATTTTCAAAATGATCAATTATTGATCTTTTTCTGATTGGTAGCATATCTGCTACAACGGGTATTTAATGATAATTTATGAGGATACATATTTCAATTAATTTTTATCTCTCTTCTTTCATCTATCAATTCTATATATGTTTTCATCTTGCATGTTCTCTCTCTCTCTCTCTCTCTCTCTCTCTCTCTCTCTCTCTCTCTCTCTCTCTCTCTCTCTCTCTCTCTCTCTCTCTCTCTCGACTCTCCCCTTTCTCTCTTTCGATATTTTATAACGTCCGAATGAAAACACAAACATATTTGAATAATTTTTTTGATTTTGAATGATTATTGATCACAAACATATTTTTGAGCATTCAGTCATGTATCGGTAAATGTTCATTTATGGTGATACAAGTAAAAACAATTCTTTCCCTTCGTGAAACAAAGATGCACTTCACATTTTCTACAACGAACGAATGTAAAGACTGTGCGACTCGAACATTGTGCACATCTGCTGCGTTTATCCATGTATTCTGGAAAATGATCATAGAGATCAAACTGTATGTCAGGAGACTTGATTGATACTAGAAGACGCTTTTTTCGTGGTGGCATCAGTTCTTTTAGAAAACTTGGACGCCCAACTGGTTTATTAAATTTCAAGAGACTTTCTGCAACCTGCAGTTGAAACTCTTTCAAAGATAACCGCCCTGCACTTGTTTGTGTCGAATCACGTCGGTAACAGAGCCATGAGTTTACCAAGGCAATGTTCGTTAGATGATGCCATATATATAAAGGCCAACGATTACTGCGAAACCTATATGAGTATAGGGACACCATTTTATCGTTAAGATCGATGCCTCCCATGTTGTTGTTGTATTCGTTCACTATTTGAGGACACTGGACTTCGACGTACTTTTTCTCCTTCCTGTGGTAACGTTCAATGGTCATCATTGGCTCCACACCAACGTATGTAGAGACAATAAAAACAAAACGGTTGTCAAACCATTTTACTGCAACTATGTTGTCTTCTTGTTGAACGCAATAATCCACTGAACCTCTTCCTTTTGCCTTCAACTCCTTGTCAGATACGAAGTTTGGCCGCAGTCGTCCTTATCTAAATGTTCCTGTAAAATGAAAGCCTTTGCTTTGTAAATATCGTATCATGGGTAATCCTACAAAATAATTATCCGCACAAAAATTTGAAAGGAATTCCTTCGGGTAGGTTTTTCACCAAACGAATGATGTGATCACCACTTACACCAACTGCACTTGGCTTTTCTCCAGTCGCACCTGTGTAAAGATAAAAGTCATGAATAATGCCGGTAGGGTCCGCCCTGGCAAACACCGTAAAGTGCCATTTCGCAGGGTTTTTTGGGTTGTATTGCCTTGGTCCTTTTTTGCCTCGGTAAGAAATTGATATTTCATCAATACATTGATTTTGATTAGGCCTGATCTTTAAGCAATTTTGTCTCAGAGCCTCCATGAATGGGCGAATTTTCCATGCTTTGTCACTTTTGTCTAAATCGTCATCAGTGTTGTCTACAAAATGCAGGTATCTACAAAGAGTCTCAAAACGAGTTCTAGACATTTGAGAAGCTACAGGCTCATACAAAGTTTCTTTTGCCCAGTAATCACGGACCGAAGGCATTTGCACGACTCCCATTTTAAATAAAATGCCCACAAGGATTTCAATCTCTTTCGGGTTAGTATCGAGTGTTTTAGGTGACTTGTTTTGAAAATAGTATCGATTAGTTTCATCAGCTATCTCATGAAACATCTCGTTTGAAAAAAAAGATTTGAAGTATAATAAAGGAGTCATATCATTCTCACTCGTTTCATCGAAAATAGGGAATGGTTGCACTTCTACTTCAAATTCCTTACGTCTCCATCCTCGACCTTTGTCTTCACTTTCATCAGCGTCACTCAAAGTCACACGAACATTTGCACATTCGCTTTCGATTCTGTCGGTGTCTTCGTCAGATTCCACGTCGATATTGAGGAGAACGGTTTCTATAGTTTCCATCACAGAGTCATTGATGTCATCGTCACTGTCATTTCCGCTCTCATGACCATCAGCAACAGAGAAGTATTCAAAGGAAGATGTAGGTCTGTTGGTGCGCGAACTATTCTTGTATAATTTTTCGATAGCATCAGATTTGCTTCTTCGAGGTTCATTCTGGAAAGACAGAAAGGTATTCTTGAAATAATTATCAAAAATACTTACGCATGTTTCTAAAAGTATCAATAAAGATAGGCTACACTGCTACAGCAATCACACTATTTTGGATCAACCCTACAAAACAATGATAATGATATACATACATGTAGGCCTACATGTAATTTTTGTATATAATTTCAAGTAAGAATTCAAGTATATTCAAGTATATAATTCAAGTAGGCCTACATGTAATTTTTGTATATAATTTCAAGTAAGAAGCTATGAGGAGTAATGGGTTATAAGTCCAGTACATTTAATCTTAGTGCAATTAACACCAAATTCATTCACATCTTGAGTCAGTTTTCATTGATAGTTATAAGATCTTCTCGTGTCTTCCCAATATGCAAGTGTGCGATAGCGCAGTGGTCAAAGGCTGTATGTGTAACCGTGCACAGCGCCAAAACTGTTTTGAGTTCGAATCCCCACCGGCACATTTTTGGTTTGTTCGTATACGCTTAGGAATAATCATCCTTTTATTAACATACGGTACGCTGCATTAACCAATGAATACACTTAGAAATAGTGAAGCGTCTCATTTCTTAATCACCGATGGTGAAATATATATAGTGATCATAGGGCCTAATCGTAGTATATTCGGCTGAATTCGACATAATTTAGCATCTAAAAAGATAAACTGGTATTCTATAACATGTAGCAATGATATATTATGTCTTAATTTATCCAGTATTTTCAGTATTTTACTTTTGTCATTAATGGTAGCATATCAGCTACCAACATAATTTACATACGGTAATTCTCGTGGTAGCAGAAATGCACCACTTGATATAATTTATACTAGGCATGTTATCTAACCGGTTATGTGACACTACAGTAATGTACAAGTCCTGAATATTCCATGATAATGATTTAGTCGAAAATATAAATATATTTCTATGCGAAAGTCGTGAAAGAACTTACCATGTTAACAGCACCTGATGAGAACAATATTCAAATTTGCCGCCCGACTTTGAAATATGACGGATATCGATGAAATTCATTTTAAGAATAGACAATGGGTAGCACTAGTGCTACAATGAGCAACTATGATAGAATTGGAAATTGTATGCATGATTTGTGTCGTTGAAGTTGTGGTAGCGTATCTGCTACCCGGGGCATTACTGGGTTAAAATGTTCCCGTACTACTTTCAGACCTTTGTTAAGTATAACTGATAACTGTTTAGTTGTGCAGTTTTTCGCTCCTGCAATTAGCGGAATTTGTACGGAGATTTATGAAGTTTAGGTAACCAATAAATTTTGGGCACTCGTAAGTTAGTATCAGTGCATCTAGTTTGAAACTTTTCTTTCATGACATCTTTATGTTTTGAAATTACAACATAAACTTCATCATCAATAGGTGTATAAGTAACATTACCCGTAGATGCAAAGCTTGTTAAATCGAAACCAAGCTCTTTCAGTCAAATTTCAACGTAGAATTTTTTGCAGATGAACGCGAAATTGCAACTAGCTTTATCTACTGGAGCAATGATAAAATGACGGTGGATATATCTTATGTAATCATTTGAAAAGTAGCGTTCATCGTAATTATCTTCCTCTCTTGAATTTTTGCTGTTATGAATACAATGTTCAGTATTCTTATATAGACAAGCCCTGGCCAATGTCATAATTCTACTCCGTCAATCTTCGAAATCACTTGCGTCAATTTTAAGAGTTTTACTCTCCCTATTGATGTGTTTATCTAACGCGCTACCAATTGCATTCAATAGCTCCTTGTTACTGTGGGGCTCCGATAGGTCCAGATTTAGCAAATTTCTGATATCCTGATTACCGATAAACTTCAGATCTCTTGTAAATACATGTTTATAATAATTGTTCGTGAACTCTTTGTGTTCAGCGCACTTACAAGGGGTCTGAGCAATAGCTCTGATTCCTTCATTGTCTAATTCTTTAAGAAATCTCTTATAATTACAAAGTTTCAACGAGACAGGGTTATTTAGTGAAAAATAAGTTTTTGGAGGATAGAGGTGTTGGACTTGAGCGGGTAACAGCCGACACACACTCTTATCATGCATAATGCTTGCCATATTCACAGTGTCCATCAACTTGCTCTTAAAGGGAAATGCGATGCTAGTTTTATCTTTCTTTTCATTTTGACTCTGCTTCCTGATCGAATTTTGGACATAGGCACATACTATGTAGGCGAAATCATTCCTTTCGTTGGTAACGAATTGTCCTAACATTTTTACATACATCATACTTAGTGATTTCAATTTTCTATAAAATAATGTTAGTTTCTTAACCGCAAAAAGAGAGCGTAATTCATGCAATGTTGCTTCATATTCGTTTGAGACACATCGTTTACGCTTCCTGTTTCTCATTCCATGACTGCACTTGCGTCTTGGAAGAGGACTACTGTAATAGTAGCTGCTTTCTACTGTGCCCTTAGAAACACATGCTCCTCCCGATAGTTTGTCATTTAAGCCTAGGGGATACAATGTGTTCATAGTTTTGATGAAGAAGTCTTCCCTTTCTTGAAGCTTCGAAATAAGATCATCTTTATCTTCATATTCGCTAATCACATCAATGATTTGAATAGACAAATCACTAACACTGTGCCCATTTTCCCGAAAATGAGTCGCCAGATAAGTGTTCTTGCTAGCTGTATTAATGGAACTACGATGGCCATTCAATCTACAATGCAAGGCTTGTGACGTTTGACCCACATGTCATTCAAAATCGATGTTGACTTGGCGACAGGTGATTAACAATAGTTGATTGCAATCAAATTTTGCAGCATTATTACATGTATAAATAACTGATAGCCAGTCATCGATTCTAATCACAAAGTTTATGGTAGTGCTGCATTCTCGTGAACAAATGAATGAAAAGAAGTAACAGTAGTTTACATAGTAACAAAATATACTCATTGACAAAAAGAATGAAACAAGTCCTGATATGAATACTTATGACTTAAACTTGGTTGTACTTTACGTTTGTTTGTTGTTTGTAAAAGGAGAACTCGAATGCCTTACACAAAAACATTTAATTTGATACTCATGATTTTATCAACGAGTAAGAAAAGTAAGTTAGAAACGGGTGTGACCACCGCGAGCATCCAAACAGGCATCAATGCGTGAGGGCATGGATGAGCACAGTCGCTGGATGAATGCCAGGTCTAAGAGGTTCCACTGCTCGATCAGTCTGTCGGCCAACATCTTCAAAGACACTGGTGGGTGGTTGTACCTCTCCATCACTCTGCGACCAAGTTCATCCCAGCAGTACTCGATGGGGGAGAGGTCGGGAGAACGTGAGGGCCATTCCAAGGTTGGAATTCCACTGCTTGCTATCCTGTTAGAGACCATTGGAGCGCGATGGGGCCTTGCGTTGTCATCCTGAAAAATCAATTGATTCGATGTCACTGCTGGAACCACGACCGGTGTCACGATCTCGTCGGCATATCGCTGTCCTGTCAATGTTCCTTTCACTACGATTGCTAGTGTTTTTCCATTGTGCCAGATACCGGCCCAAACCATGACACTACCGCCGCCGTACCGGTCGTGTTCTTTGACGCAACATGGAGCAAATCGTTCACTTGGCAAGCGATGAACACGGATCCGACCATCGTTGAAATCGAGAGTAAACCTCGATTCATCAGTCCAGAGCACACGTTCCCACTGATTGTCACTCCACGACTGATGACCTTGACACCAAGTCACTCGTCTCCTTCGATGTTCCAGGCTCAGCGGAATTCTCACAGCGGGTCGTCGAGACTGTATACCAGCTTCTCGCAATCTTCGATATGCAGTTCGAACGCTACAGGCAACGTTCCCAGCAACCTTCCAGTACACAATTAGCTTTGGGACGGACACAAATCTGTTTCTTTTAGCAGCTAAAACTAAGCGTGCATCTGTCCGCTTGGATGATGCCCTTGGTCTTCATAATCCTTTCTTCTTTTCCACATTTCCTTCTGGTTTCCAACGACACCACCACCTCCATACAACGACCCTTGAAATTTTCAATTCTTTCGCAACAGTTGTAGAACTTTGCCCACAACGTATCATCCCAATTGCCATTCCTCTGGTAAAGTTATCGTGCACCATTTCATAAGTCAAATCTGGTCAGCAGTAGGTGGTGATTCTGTTCAACTTCTAGCTGTTACTGTGATCAACATCAAATTTTGAAATTTGATGGTCCTATATCATTTCCCTTATCATATGGAGTTCAATGGTGATACATAGAAAGCGAGATATCATCTCAAACCATAGAAAAAAATGAAACAAACTTCCATTCAAGTCAATGATAGTTGGTTTCATTATTTATGTCAGTGAGTATAGATTAAAATTCTGCTTAAACAGCATAGTGATGAATGTGAGAAAAAGCCTTGCTGTTATTATAGATCTTTAACTATTATCCCAAATTTTCGCCTACTTAGGCCGCTTCAGGGGATTGATTTTACTTCAATCCCTCACTTCAATCTCACATACATAGTAACAGTAGTACTTGGTAACACTGAGTGAAATCGCTCGAACTCACGTCTTATCGATAAGTCCAAAATTTTTATTGAAAGCATGTAAATATGGCCTACATACAATTTGACGTGCATTTCATGAATATCAAACTTTTCAAGGAAAATTTCACTGTTTGAATAGCTGTAGGCAGTGGGTGTGCATTTCAACATACAGTCTCCATCTCAGAGCGTCTTCAAGATGGCGATAATCAGTACAGATTGATTCATAAGAAAATCGGATCACCCTTAACCTTGAACTGAAATACAAGCTACTGCACATGCATATTGAAAAGTACATATACTTCTCTAAAATTTGAAATTTACTTGACCTTTATAAGAAGTTTTAGATAGCAAGTGGCTAATCATGACATTTGTAAAAGTCTAACGAAGTCCATCTTCAACAGAAATTGCTGCGGTTCTTTATTCGTCAACACCCTAGTCAACGATTCGACGAAGGTTGAGTGAATCAGGATTGATTTAAAAGCCGTTAATAGCCATCTCAAGTTGGATTCTCCAACAACATTGATGTTCGATTAAAATCGGCGATGAATCATTGCCAGAGATGAATTCAATGGAATCGTATTGTCTGATCAGAGTCAGTCTCAGTCAGTCTGAAGGATAGTGACGTCCGATTGAGACTTCTGGTGAATCTGACAAACAAATTCAACGAATCTTACATCGTACTCAAAAAATTGATAGCATCTCATCGATGATTCAGTAGAATCCATCCCAAGTCGAGTCGATGATGTCCTGTACCATCAGGGAAGGATCACAGTCTATTAGAATAATGACTATTCATTCATTTTTTAATTACATTTTTCATCAATTATATTTTACATTAACTACAATTTCATCGCATTGGTTTGTTAAAAGCATTGTCAAGGACATTTAAAAAACAATCACGTGCTTATGCACAGCTTCTCTTTCTCACTGATGCTGTTAACTCAATCTATGTTAAAAATGCTTCAATTTGAAACAAATAAGCATGGTGATGCATTTTTAAATAAACGCTCCGTACTCTGTATTTATTTGATATGTGATAATCAAAATAATTATCAAAAAATTGAACAGATGCCCTTGCGTCCCAGCAAATAATTCAGTACAACATTTCCGGAAAAAAGAAATCAGCAATCGACGACATTCATTGCAAAATATTACTGTCACAATAATTCATAACACAACCTGACCGCTTCATCAGATGAAAGAGCGTATTCAGCATATTCAGATCATTTCAGATTGAAGAACAGAGAGCAAGAGACTAGAGAAAAGGAACCCTAGCTACCTTCGTTACGCGTAGCGACGTACGGCGCAGCGAAGCGGAGCCAACTAGGGTTCCCTACTAGAGAACAATTGTGGAGACGAGAAGCCAAATCTGGTTTGGTCTACATGCATGCATGCATAAATATCTATGATTGGCAGAATTCTATGAAAAAAACTGAATATCGCCAGCAACTTCTGATAGATTGTTCTCTAGTCCCTGGTTCTCTGGTCGTCGATCTAAAATAAATTATCTTCTGTCACCTAATGAACCGCGCTGGTTGAGTCGCGAAATATTGTGACATACTATTATTTTACTATTCTTTGCCTGGAATTATTACACAACGCACCTATATCACGAAACATTGATTTTGCTGAACAATGTAGCTGTAATTGATTACAGGCTTGCTGTCTACTCATGTTTATAACTGTAATGTACAGGTATATTTTGTTTCCTTGTGTATCTGTGTGATCTTCATATAGTATTGACCGGCTCTCCACATAGACTTATGTATAATGGTGTGATTGTTGAGTGGACTAAAAGAATCGATGATAAAACACCTGATATTAATTGAGATACAAATTAAAACCTGTTGTGCTTCACCAGACAAACTGCTTGGAATTTATTGATGTTTTACCTCCTCTTCTTCCAGACACGCAACATTGTATATTGATTCATTTTGCCACTGAAGAACCTAATTTGTAAATACTTTATCACCATCACTAATTTCTTCAGACAGACAATCATCTGAATATCTTCATTTGTACACATTTGACCCCGTAAACATGCAACGCTGTCCAATTTCGAAATAAAACTTATGAACTTTTTGAATTTTTTTGAATGTTGTAAAATGCAAAACTTCACTAGTACTTCCAATTGAAATACTGAAAATTTGAAATTGCTGTATCATGAACTCATCATATAATTCCTATCGTAACGAGAAGTAAATTTTATTAATTTTAGATTCATGCTGACTGTCAATTAGCATAATAGTTCCGAAAAAACAACAGTGATGTTATTCACGCAAATGCAAAATCCATCCACTACTCTTGATTATTGAAAAATCATAATCGCGCTCAACATATGTATCACATATATCATTTTTAAAAATTCTATCACATGAGCGGAGTTCTTTTCAACATAAAAAAAACGAATTTGGCACAATATTCATCATCGCAATATTCTCAGAAATACAAAAGTTCAAAGAAGCAAAACAGTCATGACGATGTCTTAGGCGTTCTTGGAGACCCTCATTAAAGAGAATTTCCTTTAATGTATTTCATTTTTCTTTTTCTGTACTGCTAATGGGTTCAAAACGCCGCACCACAAATTTATCTTAACTCCCATTTCAGTGATGCAAATGCGAATTAGCAAATCAATTCGCTTTTTGTGATCCGAAAACTCAAGGCTCATTTCCATGGAAAATTAAGAATGATAAATAAATGCGAAATGAAATGAGGTATGCCACTTTTACATACGAACTTTCCAGCATAGCATTTAACTTCCAAATATGAGTCATACACAAGATTTAGGGTATTTTATTTTACTGCTCATTACCAAGGCAGACGACTCAAATATTTCGATTTGAAACAGATAGTAATTATCTGCAGGATGGTGGTTCACAGAGGCAAATGCTCGTGAATTCTTTGAGATGTGTTGTGTTTTATTAGCTTTAAAATTTTGCAACAGATTTTCAAATCTTCAGTAAATTTTGTTGATTCAAATATTGCAATTTGGTTGATAAACAATGCAATCAGAACTTTCAATTCTTCGGTCGTCTCTGCTAAACTTGTTTCAAATAACAATGAATATTGCATCGTTGAAACTAATAATATTGGTTTGAGATGAAAAATTCATGAGAACAGCTAAGCATATGTCGAATCTTTCTCACCTTCCGCATTCTCCAAGTAAAAATAGTGAATTTCCATAAAATATGACACATTCAAAATTGAAATTAGAGAATATACACACAAAATGAGTGTAATTTAACAATCGAGCGGTAATATTGTAAGATGAATTCAAAACAAATTGTACAGGAAAGCTATTGATATGACCACTGCTGCACTGTCTTGCCTCTAATTATGCCTTCACGCTTTCACACGCGAGCAGGAGGAAATTTTTCCAAAAAGTGCCATCATGAAGTACAGTGATATCACTTAGGCAATGTAGGTCTACATATTAATCCAAACTTCTGATTAGTTTACACATCATTCCTAGAATATTGCAACGATGTATACAAAAGTTTCACCGAATTCACTCTATTTATAGCGCAACTCCATTTACAAATATACCGTAGATATTCTTGAAACTTGGACATTTTATGGAGTTCATATTTTCAGACAGATTGCATGTGAATTGTACTTTGCACACAGTGCCTATGACAGGATCTAACAGAGACTTGTAAGCGGGCCGGGCCGGCACGGGCTTGGCATGGGCCTGATATTTTTCAAGTAACACGGGCCCGGGCCGGCCAGACAATTCATCACTTCCATTTGGCCAACTTGTAACGATCCATTAAATAGTGGTTGTTTTCTAAAACTGATGGTCATATAGCTAGAACTAGTCACGAGGGGTCAGAAAAGCATTCTTTCATTGAGTCGTGCGAATTCAAGTCTGAATTCTGACGATTTCAGGACATTTACATCACTTCAAGCGTGCTCGTTTGGCAAAATTGAGATCGTCAAAATAAATTGAGCATCCAATAGAGAGTTCGCAAACGTATTAACGATACAAATTAATCGGCACCATATTTAGAAAAACTGAAATTCTGAACCCTCTATTTGAATCCATGCGTCGACCGCACGTTTATATTCGAAAACTTTTGACCTATCTGTGTACCATCAGTGATATTTATTGATGTCCCATAGCTTGTCTATACTCTTACAGTATTTACGATAAGTGACATTTGTCAATGCATGATCAATCAAAATCTACGGTGTCGTTATGATATAGATTCACAAAGATAGACAGATGCATGTAGTATTCCCATGACTGAGTACTTCGGTAAAAAATGTCGATGCTTGCGACATTACTTTTTTTGTACCTCGTTTTTTGCACATCTTTCTCTTTCCATTACTAACTTCGAATCATTCATGCATTCACGCACACTTTGTGTGCAGATCTATTCCTACGACTAGAAAGTAATGATAATCAAAATATCAATTCAAGAGTCAGTGCAATCATCTTGTTTGTGTAAAAATTGCATCGTCTGTTTTAGCATGGATCGATTTTAGCATGGATGTCGATGGACCAAAAGTCTTGTCGTTATGATATTTAAGAGAATAAAATGACACTTCTAACTGCTGTTCATGTCACAAGCAAATTGGGCCCAATAGAATGACATTGAATTGATAAACTTTCATCTGGCGTTGCATCTGTCGGCTGAAACTTGAATATGACTCATGAACGTTAGCATAGTACAACGAGTGAAAATAAGGCGCATGTTTAGCTTCTTTTGTCTTTTATGTAATGGTTAGGACATGATGAATTCTCGGTTTTACACCATTACCTGTCAAAAGCTTAAAAGTCTGCTACAGACATTCATTTCGAGTTAACCGATGCCCGGAGAGATCGTGCTTCATTCTCCTGTACAGTTCAAAGACGGATGAAGGATTTCAACGATGGAAAAAGGACGTACTGTGTCGATGCTCCACGCTCTGGTCTTCCGAGATCAGCAAGAACGGAAGACCTCTCCAACCAAGTTACCGACATCATCAAGGATGGCCCTCATCTTTCTCCTCGTGATGTTGCTGAGCTACTCAACTGCAACCCAAGCACACTCCTTTGAATTTTTAGAGAGAAAACCTGAAAAACGTTGGGTTTGCTCAGCTTGGGTGCCGAATGACCTTACTGCTGAGCACCGGCAACTCCGAGTGACCTGTGCCAAGCAGTTCAGACCGTTTTTGCTTGACTTGCAGGAAGAGAAGTGCAACCTTCATTTCATACTGTCCTTGACGAAATGTGGGTACAATGCAATGTTCATGGAACAAAAACCGATAGCAAGACCTGGTTGGGCAAATATGAACCAAGAAGACAAGTGGTGCGACAGAACTTAATGAGATACCAGACATCCATGGTGACATTTCACTCCAAACAAGCGTTTCACTGCGACAGCACTTTCTTGGTGTCACTGTCAATGCTGATGTTATGGTCGATTGCCTGAGGAGAATTACGGGAGATCCTCGGCGAACCCCGTGAATCTCTGATCCAAGCCTGCACGACTAAGCAGCAAATTCCTCACACCGCTCGACCTGTCAAAGAGTTCTTGGAGAAGCGAAGTGTGACAGCCATTTGGTAGAGTACGTGCAGCCCTGAAATCAATTTGCATAATCCATACCGGCTATTTTGCTGAAATCTCATTGCGTGAGATGACACTGAGCAGTTCTGAGGAAGTTGAATAGGCCTCGTTGCAGATTCTTCGTGACATTTCTGAAATTGTCCTTCACCACCAAGTAGATTTGTTGCTGGAACATTGCCAAAACGGCATTGATGCTGATGGATAGTATATTACTGAATGATATTGTTAGTTTTCCTTGCTTCTCTTTATTTTTCAACAAGTTTGCAAGACGACAAGACTTTTGGTTCGCTCAAAGTAGATTGATTATAGCTATGGCACATTTTAGTTAACATCATCCATATAAAAATGTACTATGCACTTGTTAAAATTAAATTCCCCATCATTGTAAGTCATCAAAATTCTCTTTGAAAAATCAATGTTTACCGCTTTAACGTTGAAATAGTCGGAATTGAACAGTGATAGCGCTGGTGCGAAAATTTGCTTGTCAATGTTGATAACAGACATCGCAATGACGATGCTGGCGCTATCTGCGACAAAGTTTAATCAGCTAATGAACCCTTTTAACTAGAGTCAATCACCATTATTGCTGGCGCGTGAAAACTCAAAATTACTTTTCACATGAAACTCTATCACCATGTCGATTCGCTTAGTAGAACTGCTAGTTTGAATAGCAATTTCACAAATCTAACGACTTGTGTCAACTGAATCTTTATGGAAGAAAACAACTTTTCATGTTAAAAAAAACACATGCATTCGCATATAGAGAGAAAGGATACATATAATGTCGGAACATGCTATCGATATCTTTTGCTCATACATAATGCTCACCTTTTTATTTTTCTTAAAGCACAGGTAAGACCTTTTGTCGAACTATCTTTTTTTTAATCGCTTATCATTTTATATAAATAAAATTGAAATTACTCCTTCGACCCGCAAAAATGAAAAATTATTTAAATAATATATTCACCAATCTGACCTTCTCAAATGACATAGTGTCGCGCATTTTCTCTCGCTCTCTCTGTGATTAGTTGTCACACCCGTGTGTTTGTCTGTAACCGATTGTGTTTGCATTGTATCTCACGGCTGCAGTAAACGCTTTACTAGAAATCTGGTCTTCTCGCGTCATCACAATTACTGCAGCCGTGAGATACAATGCAAACACAATCGGTTACAGACCAACACACGGATGTGACAACTAATCACAGAGAGAGCGAGAGAGAATGCACGACATTAGAGCTAAAGCTTGTCTAATAGCATCGTCTAAAGAAAGCTTAGACGTTCGGGAAAGGAAAATTTATCTTCGGATGCAATATCGCGGTTGTGTTCAATGAAGATGGATCGGCAGTATCTCGTGGACCTTCATGTTAAGCTTTGCCACCCAGGTATAAGGCGGCTGGTCCACTTTATCCGAAACAAGAACTTACCGTATTCTAGTCAAGATGTGGAGTCTGTCTGCAAGAACTGTGAACTGTGCTGTCGACTGAAGCCAAGGTACTTCAAACCTGATCGCGCAACTCTTGTCAAGGCAACTACGCCATTTGAAAGGATTTCTATCGATTTCGTCGGGCCGAAGCTGTCAACCCACAACAAATATCTACTTACCATCATCGATGAATATTCGCGATTCCCATTTGTGTATCCCTGCAATGACATCACTTCTAGAACAGTTATTTCTAAGCTAAATGACTTATGTTCTGTGTTTGGTGTTCCTGCTAGTATTCACTCCGATAGGGGACCACAATTTATGTCTACTGAAGTGAAAACATTTTTGCACGAGAATGGAATTTGGCAAACAAGGACATGGCCGTACCATCCTCAAGGAAATGGTCAATGTGAGCGTTATAACGGGATTATATGGAAGTCAATATCGCTAGCGTTGGCGTCTCGGGGTCTGCCCGAGTCACAATGGGAGTCAGTATTGCCCGACGTGCTTCATAGCATTCGGACCCTGTTGTGTACGGCTACAAACATGACGCCGCATGAGAGATTCTTTTCTTTTCCGAGACGCACGAACAACGGATCACAGCTTCCATCTTGGTTATTGGAGCCTGGGCCTGTATTGTTACGGAAGTTCGTTCGCTCGATTAAATCCGATCCCTTGGTGAGCAAAGTTGATCTGTTGGATGCCAATAACAGCATTGTGTGGATTAAACTTCCATGTGGGACTACAGACACTGTATCAACAAAAGATTTGGCTCCATTTCGTACTGAAGGTGGTATAAATCAGGAGGAAGAGTCGGAATTGACGAATCAAAGGGATTCGCTTGGTGAGCAGGGGCCTCATGGAGACGATGTCTTACAGCTTGGGGACGATTGCAACGAGATTGCAGATGAGCAGTTAAGGCGTTCTACACGTGTGAGAAGACGGCCGGACCGTCTTGGGTATGACACTTTTAAAATTTGACTTTGAGTTTATGACTTTTGTATTCGTGTTTTTTAGTTTTTTTTCAGGGAGGGTGAATGTCGTGCATTCTCTCTCTCGCTCTCTCGTGATTAGTTGTCACATCCGTGTGTTGGTCTGTAACCGATTGTGTTTGCATTGTATCACACGGCTGCAGTAAACGCTTTACTAGAAATCTGGGTCTTCTCGCGTCATCACACATAGTACAAAACTTGTGCATTAATATTGTCTAACTAATTGCTCCTGAATTCGAAAATATTGAAGATATCTGCAATAGGGTCCTGCATACTTATACCTATACCACAGAATTATACAGGTCGTCTCTTCTTCTGTTTGACTAGAAAGGAAACATTGGAACATGTAATGAAATGGCACAATCTATTGACATAATACCATAGCAATCGAACAATGAGCAGCCAGTTCAACGATAAACACGCCAAATTGTGCGAAGTTTTAGTGACTGTTATCAATCGGATCACACAGCAAAGAGACACAGTCGATGTCAAATTCTACAGAGAAGTTTGTGAACGTTTTTTCGTCCGCCTGCTAACTTTTTTAGTAATCATCGGAAGGGCCAACATTATCGAGAAAACTTTCGCGCAATGATCTGAATTCTTCGAATCTGAAGGAATCACCGTGATCGGAGCATTTTGAAAGAATACACAACAATCCGCAAATGACGCACGACTATTTTCCCTATCTCTGCAAGGTATTAAAAATTTCTTTTTGCCCACTTAATAAGTTCCTGCATGTGCCATTATTTTGATTCAGTTTGCGCTTCTAGCAAAGTGATACAGTTAAACAATCTAATTCTGTGACCTATACAATGGTAACACTAACCAATATTATGAAGTTCATAGCACAACATTACATCAATAGCTGAAGTTGAGGCACTCTAACATAGTTCCACTCTCGTTATTGATTGTCCTTTCTGGATCTAAGAACGAGACAGTGCAGATATCAAGATTAGATCCAGAAAAGACAATCAACAACAAACGAGAGTGGAGCTGTGTTAGGACTCAACTTCAGTCATTGACATAATTGCTGTGCTATGAACTTCATTTTATTCGTTGATATTACCATTGTATGCGTGTAAGAATGTAGAACCCTGATGTATTATACGGATATTAATGCACCATTTTGTACTACATCATTTGAGAAGGCCAGATTGGCGAATATACGGCATGATTCAAATAATGTTTCGCTCTTGCGCGTCGAAGGAGCAATTTCAATTTTATTCATATAGAATAATATGTGATAATTTTTTCGAAATCCATGTGTCAGCCCATTGCTTCAGTGCAAAATCTTGTATATAATGCGCCGGCCGTAAGAGCTAAATGCAGCACCGTTGCATTATGATACTCATGCACGTTATTACTTGCTGAACTCACGAAGTACATGCCGATTCTTCAAAATTCAAAACAAATCACATAATATAGATGCAGAAATCATATAAAAGTAAAGCCAGTCTTTCAGAGACCGATGATATATCTGAACACACAGAAACCTACACCATTAGAGCAAAATGCTTCAAATAAAATACTAACTTGTTCTCTTATAGAAAATAGCTGTGAATAAATGTGATTAGAAACTGATATCCCTTCATTTTTCGATCAATTCAGGCAACAATTGAAAAGAAGGTAGGCAAATGAACACTAGAATTCTAATACAGTCCGTTTCATAAAAAGTGGATCATCCTAAAATTTGACTAAATAAAACATAAGTATGATACAGAAAGCATTTTTCATGTTATTTCATGTCCCTAATATATTTAAATGTCCCTATATAATCTGATAAGCTATGATACAGTAACGGTTCTTAAGAAGCTAATATTTTGTGGCCCTACCCTTATTGTCAATGACACTACCAATTCGTCTAGGCATTGATTCGATGATATCGTTGATTTTTGACTGATCTAACTTTCTCCACTCTCTTTTTAACCGTGACGTAAGTTGTGATACGCCATCTGTAGGTAGCAGTGAACGACGAACGTTACGTCTTAGAATACTCCATACATTTTCTATGGGATTCAGATAAGGAGAACGAGCTGGCCAGATAATGTCCTAAGCCCTAATTGAGACTTGCATAAGTTGACTCTACTACTCCTGTGACACGTAGCATTATCATCCATAAATAACCAAGTCGATGGATCACCAAGTTGATCTGTCATTTGGCCAATGTTCATTCGTAAAACATTCACATAGCGTTCAGAATTCATGGTTCCTTGCTGTATGTGAAGTTCAGAGCGGCCATTGGTCCAGTAGTTCTAGCAAGGCTGACACTGCCTTTTGTGAATGCGATCTCGTTATTGTTCATTTGTGCTTTGTATTGTTTTCAACCGGTAAGAGATAGATTTCTAGCTGAAAGCAATCAGTAGTGCTGCCAACACCACCGCAACGAAGTCAGGAAGCTATGGAACATGAAGTCCAGTTAATCACATGTAGCAGTTACATTATTGTTGATGAATAATGGTGCTATACTGGCTCTGATTGACCGATTTTCTTTATTTTTGTTTTGCTTGATAGCTTTTGGCTTGTAGAACAACATATTACATAACAAAGGAAACAAATGTAATTTTATAAGACTGAGGTGTGATTTTGTGTAACATTGCTAAATGAAGATCAAATTAGCTACTACTTTTTTTATCTATAACAGGAAAACAACTCATTATTCATGCTTGAAATTTCCAACAATGATATAAGTAAGCACAACTGACATATCTTCCAAATTTCAGAGAAATTCGTTCAAGTTTGGCGGAGTTAGACAAAGTTGAAGTTAAGGCGATGTTTAAGGGTGATCCATTTTTTATGAAACAATCTGTAGTTATTAAATAAACTCGTAATGTGCATATATGTAGTTTATGTAGTTAATCATGAGAGTCAAGGTAGAATCATGCTAATTTAGCTCACCACGATCAGGTGTAATTAACGACGGTGTGTTGAATGAATTGTGTTGGCGAAAAGAAATGGGGTCAAACGCACGAAATGAATCATGCGAAACGAATAAAAGCTTAAACCAGATCTAAGATTCCAAATTCTACCCAAATTTTGTCTATGAAGAAACAGTGTGTCTGAGGTCTGTGGTTTCGGACTCATTAATGGTTTTACAACACATGATTTACCACCGTAGAACTTATTCGTGGCATCGTATATCGTCAGCTGAGTTTATAAATAGAAGACAATATTAATGAGTTTTTGCCGCATTTCCTCAAAGGCATGTACAAATACGTTCTTGAGTAGAACTTATACCAGTCATAAAAATATTATGTAATCCGCTCCTAGAATGATTAATTATCCGACTTTGTGTCCAATGTTATTACGATGTTACTCTCATGTAACACTTACAAATCAGATTTCATTACAGACATGTACATGGGTAACAATCTCAAATTTCATCAGTTGTATGTCAATATCCATTGGTGAATACCGGTATGTCTACCATATTCGTTAAATCTTAAATTACCAATTTCGGCCTTGATTTATTGCCAGCATACGAATACGTGAAATTGTTATCAGACAGCTAGTGATTGTCAAAACATCAAAACACTTGATTCTCATAGCTATCTAGCTACTATTTTTCTTTTTAATTGTGATCATTACTGTTATTAGAATGCTGAGTTATTCAATACTCCCATTAAGCACTGCATATAGCGAGAAACTGAGTTTAAAATTTGAGACTGTCTTCATAAGCTCACTGTTAATTTGCCACCGATAATGGTCACATCGATTGAAACATGTTTTTTTGAATGAGTAAATTTTCATCGGATTCTCTGAAAAATAGCAGTAACAGACAATTGCAATATTGTAAGTGGCAAAACTTAATCAAAATTCTATCTTCTTCGTAAAGATGTCTCTTTGTTTAATTCCTGCACCTGATGTCCTTTACATATTGTTGTCACATGATGAATTGAAAACATGAGAAGAGCATTAGATAGCTTTTTTTCAACATAGCCCGTCTTAAAATGGAATCTATTACCAAAGTTTCAAAAGCATCGTGTAAATCGCGGGTTCTATTAATGCATATATTTTATTTTCATCAACAATGGATTATTACGATGTCACCAACAAATCAGACGTCATGTTATAAGATTTATTGGACAGTTGTGCAACCAGTATTGCCGATGATCGATCACTTAAAGACAAATTCTGGTGCAGGATAAACCTCCACTGAAAGTCAACTAATAGGTTAAAAGGTTACAACATCACAAGTATCTGTTCAGTGACATATTCATATATTTACTTAATCTTGTAAATGATCACAGGGATTTAGTCATACATCAGAAAGATAAGCCATCAGGTATTCACATTAGGATGAATTATTCAATAATTCTTGCGGCATATGATCACTATTCGTCATTTCTCAGATAGGGAACAAGTATTATCATATCATCTTATTTGTCCATCATTCATTCATTCAGTCATCAACATACCAGGAGGTAAAACATAAGTCTGAAAAATATCCTCTACCATTCGCTCAGGTAAACACACATCACGATAATGGAGTTGAAATGATAATAACCTGAAGTGTTCATCACATCATGTACTGACTGTCTGACAACACAACTTAACAAAATAAACTATGAAAGAGTCACATTTTGCGAACATTCTGACGACAGGACATTCAAAAGTTTCAGTTATAATATCCGTGTAGTTAAAGTTCTACTGTGAAGAAATTGAGCTATGTGCGGATGTTTTAGCACGAAAATGCAAGTAAATATGATGACGTGAGTATCGGCTTGGAATTCAAAAGATGAAAGTTCGCAGTCACAGGGCATCCCGTGGGTCGAAAAGCACTTTTTACTGTAAACTTATGGGTAAGAAAAGTTGATCCATGGAAAAGGGCGGAAATACAAAAAGTCAAGTATGCTAACCGATGAGATAAAAAGTGGTACGCAGGTCTACAACGTTTACTCCGAGAGTGCATCATCATGAAAACGTATGAAAAATATTTCTGAGCACAATTCATGACTGCGTTTACAGATGAAATAGAATTTGTCCGACGTTTCGTTTTTGCCTAATTAGCATGTCATTGCTTGTTTGAAGGTTGGAAATACACGCTCTCGAAGGATGTTTCATAAGGTTAAGTCTGATTCTCAACTTCGGCCAGTGCGGTTCAGCTTTTTGTAGCTTAAATATGTGAATAACGTACAGTACATTATTTTTCCACATAAAACCTCAACCAAATGTAAGTCCATGGGATTCTTTTTGGAAAACAAATCATTCAGAGTAAGTCAAGCAAACACAGTTCTCTCAAGTTATTTCCGATGGTTCATTTCTTTGGTGAGTATTCTCCAATTTTGAGAACTTCTTTATTCTCACGCAAGCTATTTTTTGCATTTAGAATTTAATAAGTCGTAATTATGACTCGTCTCCGCGAAGGAAATAGCTATCTATGCTTGCAATAACTTATCCCGACGCATAATGTCAGTGCAGTTGCATGAATAAATTTTGAAGTTTAAGCTTCAAATGTTTCGATTTTTTAGTCATCTAATGCAGACTTTATTTACAGTGATGATGAGGCGGAATGCGAAAATAAACAAATCAAAGAAAAATATGATTACGAAATCGAGACGCAAGATTTTAGATATCTAGAGAACTACAGGCCTTATGTTGAGTGGCGATATGGTATTGAGCTCTTGGTTTTGCTGATCGCTTATATCGATTTCTCACGATTTATATTCGTTTTTATTATTGAGGCATTATCGATTCTGTCAGCTATCATTTTGACAAGAACCAAAGTTCATGTTGAAATTAACAATGAAAATATTTTCTTAAAAATTCAGCTATACTTTTGATGGAAACATCATTGAAGAAAATAAATGATCAAGAATTGTCCATAATTCAAGAACTTATACCTAGACCAAGTGTTGAACAATAATGAGCAATATCAGTTTAGACAATACAAAAAGTCAGATTTGCATGTATGTGTGGTCACATATTAATTGCAGAGGTTTTGCAGCAAAATTCGTAAAGCTTCTGAATTGACAGATATAGTTGCAGATTCTACTTCTTCTACTTGGTTCTGTGACTACTTTCTCTTATCTAGAGTGGGTTCTATTTGAGAGAGGGATGCATGACTATTTTTTCCATTCACGTGTAGGCTCTATTTGAGGAAACATAGTTTAATTCATTCAATGACGTAAATGCTGTGGACAGACGATTAGAAACTCATGAAATATTTCACCACATGTCTATGAACGAGAACATTTTTGGGATGATATCTTAGTAAGATTTGCAAGAGTAGATGATATGAACTTTCCAAACATTAAAGCGTCAGACGTCATTACTTAATGATTTCTTCTTTCTATTTTCTTCATCATTCATTTCTGGAGATGAGAGAGCATGAAGACTGCGGTTTGTGTTAAGCGAACGATCTCCCAATGCAATCATTCATCTCTTTCATCCACCGACTCAATTTACACGCAATTCTGAAACCATCGAGGTCTTTTGTACGGTTTGGACAATTGAAGGGATTAAAGAGTCAATTCATGTTGAATTTCCTTTGAACCGCTGACAACTGACGCAAAGGTTTATCACAATTCATGAAATTATGATTATCATCATCTCCATGCTATGTGAAAGTTTTTAAGTTTGTCATTATCAAGTGATTATTAATGCTTCATTAGTATTCGACTATTTGGATGAAATGTTCCCATTCCCTATTCTAATCTAGTGGTGAGAGATAAGCTTCTGCATAGTTAGTACTCCGCAGCAGTGGTCGGCTACGGAAAATTCCTTTTACCCGGTCTTTTTCAATTATTTGTACCTTAATATAGGGTGATCTTAAAAAAAATAAACTGATAAAATAAATTTACTGTAGCAAGAAGCTATCATGATAAAGAAGAAACGCGTAACTCACTAAAAATGGCACGAGTTATACATGCGTTTTTCCAGCCTATGAAGGAAAAAGCGATGAACAGCTTGCAAAGTAGGAGCAAGGTCATTCCTGGAACGTTGTCTTGCAAATGTTTCGTGAATGCACTGTCGTAGAGAAGTGCGGACGGGAACACTGCTTTTGAGTAGATGTAGTATCTTAGCATTCCCCTAAGGAAGAAATCACACAGTGATAAATCAGGAGAAGGTCAAGCTAAGGTCGACTGCGCACTGATGAGGTGGTCACCAAACAATCCACGACGAAAGCTTCGAGTGTTCATCACAGTATGAGGCGTGGTACCATCCTAATGTAGCTAAGCCTGTTGGAATTGGTGATGACCAAATACAACTCGCATGTATTCATGAAGTTGCAGAAGGACTACACAGTAGTTGGCATTCTTCACATTTATTCCGCTAAGACAGTGCATTCAAGAAACATTTACAGGACAACGTTCCAGGAATGACTTTGCTACTACTTTGCAGGCTGTCATCGCTATTTTCTTCATAGGTTGGAAAAACGCATGTATAACTCGGGCCACCTTACTTAGTTACACACTTCTTCTTTGTCATGATAACTTCTTGCTAAAATAAGAGTTTTAAAAAATTAAAGAAATAAGCCTTGCTGTGGTTTTAATTAGAATTCTATTTTCTCTTCTCTTAAGCTTTCGCCACTACCGGCCTTGTCAAAAGTATATTATTATTTCTTTAAAAGTATAAAATTAAAAAGTAAATTAAAATTAAAAATTATAAATTTAAATTATTAAAATTATAAATTAAAAGTACAAAAGTATAAAATTATTTCTATATTTTTTAAAAAACTATACAATGCTGCTTAGATCAAATGAACACCTTTCTACATTTTGTAAAATAACATTGTTTCTGCAGAGTATATCGTTTTTTAAGATCACACTGTAGTTATACCGGACGCATGACAGCTTGGGGAATTAGCGATAGCAGTAATAGTTGGACAGGATGATGTGCAAATTGCTATGCTTTTGTACAAGCAGAGAAGCCAGATCAGTTACTTGGTGCATAAAAGGTCACCTACTATTTTTGATTATGCTAACCAATCTAATTTTCAAAGCAAACTTTGATTAATGTCAACAAGATTAAAAAGCATTGATGCTGATTGAAGTCGATTGTAAATTGAAATTAGTTAGAAGTTGATATTGCTAAATAGCTATGGCACCAAAAAAGTTACTTCAGCGTCCACTACATTTCCTAAACCTTGTGCAGTTGATAATTTACTTTATCGGCACTCTTCATTGTCACTGATTCAGTGTATGGCACAATGTATATGAATATGACAAATATATTGCATGACATTTTGCTTGCTTCTTCATGTTTTGAATTCCAAACTATTTCAACCTTGTCTTTCACCTTCTGTTTAGTTCGTAAATTTGAAAAGCCCAATTTGAGGGGCAATATATGGTCGGCTCGTATAGCATCATAGCGACACAGGGCATGTTTGAGTTAAACCGAGGCAGTATTATTCATGATACAAAAAGCAGTGCAACAAATTTTGTAGATCTACACATAAATGCTAATTTTGCACAATAAATTATTGTATGTTGTGTGCTGCAATTGCAGTCATTGTGACAGCATCAGCTTGCGATCATAGTGACGATAAAACATAATGAAAGCAGATGCATTCTTCAATATCGTTCTTCTACAGTTTACTTTTGATTTCGTAAATGGATGTTGTTTGGAAATAAAATATTCAATAAAATAACAGCAATACTAATTAAGTTAATTGAAGTTAATAATTAATTTGAAAGTAAATTAATTTAAGTTAATTGCAACATGCTGAAAGCATGAGCTCTAATTTTGCGTCAAAAACGAATACAACATAGTTTTTCTTATAAGTAGTATGTATAGCACACAATAGAAGTTTTAGAGTAGCGCACACTTACCAGATACTTACTTAAAGCCGCTATACTGCATTTAAATAAATTGAAATACATCATCGTCCACTTCTAAATACTTAGAAGCAGTCTCTGGAATATATGTGGGGCCGGCCATGCGGTAACGGAATTTCATTTTCACTGTTAACATGACTGCTACTTAGTCAATGAAGATCCATCTTCCTTTTGAAATGTGTCACGTGTGACACTTCGGTGGGCTCTTCAATGTCACAGAAAAGAATTTTTGAGAAATTCATTTTCTTCAATCTGTGTCCATAAAACTGCTCGGTAGCGGAATTTCAAAAAGGTAACATCACTTTTACAGGTATATAGCACATGTCTCATAACATGCTGTTCCACCATGAAAATGCGTATATGGTGAATGCCATATCGTTTTAGTGTTTGTAGACAATGTTATCACCAAATATTGTCCTAGTTGTGATAATTATTCCATTAATAAAATAAATAAATAATTGGTGTTACATGGTAACGGAATTTCACGGTAACGGAATTTCAAATGTTCATTAAGTCCTATAATGTTCACCACACCCAATTGACTTTCAAACCACATCACAGCCCATAATTATATCATAGCTGCATACATAAATACTGATGTTCCAGGGATTCTCAGCACTCGAGAATTCGTGGAAAACAATCGAGGATGTTAATGATATCATCTTATCATTTAAAGTTATCCAATGGTGGAACAAAATGAATTCATTCCTCTTACAGCAACCTATGAAATTATGATCATCGTATTATTGTCAGCATAATAATAATAATACTTTATTTACTGAGGATGACACTGGTAGCATGAGCTAATATCAGATGGTCCTCATACCGAAAATGCAAATCTGGAGGTTCAATAAAAAGCAACTATAAAGTCAAAAATTTTCAAAAAAGTTAGCCAAGTAAAGGCGTTTAAAACATGCAACAGAGTTCGATTCTCGAATACCTCTAGGACACAAGTTATACAGCTCTGGACCACGAACCAACATAATCAACTTTCTAGGCTTATATAGGTAGCAAATTAGACTTTAGATCAAGGTATGGATTGAATAGTCAAACAGACATTCAACTTGAAAAAATAATCTATTGCACATGAATACACTTGTGATATATGCCTGGACTAATACACTGGACATTTGCACAAACTGAATTAATGGGTGTTAAAAATGCATCTCTATTAGTCCCCCCCAAACAGCTCTTTTGGGACCCCTTTCACATTTTTTCATGATTGAAAAGCTACCGTCTCTGTTCATTTTAGAACGTTATTCATTACGAATATGATGACATTGAAGGGAGCAAGCACTTTGATGTGGGAGAGTATGTTTGAAACATTTGTGATTTAAACGAATTGATGAATGAATCGCAATCGTAACTAAGTTTGTTAACATGAATCTCGATAGCATTCACCATGACTACATGATACAGTGTTAGCGTGGTCATGCAAAAACGTGGTCTTCTTCACAGTAGAGGTTTCTGTGAAAGTGGACATTGGTCTTCATATTAAGGGTGCACATGCGGAGCGAATGTACTGTCAGTCGAAATAGAGACAGCAGCTGAAAATTTGAACTTGACTTCAACACAAATCCTACCTAGATATTCACCGTTTTGTGCATTTAATGTTGGACTAAGGAGTATATGTGCCTCCACAATCATCAATATTTGCCAAGATAAGTGTAACAATGAGCTAGAGTAGTTAATTTGATGGGATTAATTAACATTCATGAGAAATATGAGGGAGACCTGAAGATTCCCATCTCGCCCTGCACAATTATTCTAATCTTGACAATCTGTAAATCATGTATATTTCCACCGATGACCAACGTCAGAAATTATTCAGTAGTAGGCTGTGTACCTACGTTACGTATAGTTAAACAGACAGCAATGCATCCTTAATCATAGAGTTATATCATTCATATTTATTAGTTCTATTTTTGCCTCAAATAATTTAATCATTTTGCTCTTTTAAATCAACAAAAGTATTGACTCAGTAGGCCTACATCTAGGTAATAGCTATTACTTTGCAATCTCAACCAAGAATGAAATTGTAAGTTCTGATAATAAGCGAAAATACTCGTAGAAAGATGGCATGTCAAATGGATATTGTAATCGGGTAGAAACCAGCGTAAGAGAAGCTTTTATGTGATTTTATGACCTGATGAACATTTGAAATACCGTTACCGGTAACCATAAAAAATAATTCCATAAAAATGTTACCTCATTTAACAATAAAAAATATCAAAATTTCGATAGCTGAATATACAACGTGTTAATATTCATCAAAATGCTTTCTTTCTTATGAAATTCAGTTACTCACACAAAAATGATTTCGAGTGACAACAAAAACATTGAAAATTTGGTAACGGAATTTCAACTGCTTTAACTTTAACAATTTACGGAATTTCAAGGGACTTTCAACTAAATTTAATTCACCTAGAAAAATGGGGTTCAAAGATTTTATGCCTATATCACCTGTCGTATAATTACTAAGCATTACCAACTGATTATACATCCACTGAGAAATAGATTCCCACACAACAACATTGATGAAAATCAAGAGCTTGAATATTAGGCTTGATAAGTGACAATCGCGACGTCAAAAACTTATTTTTTTGCCAAACTTCAAACATCGACTTCTATTGAACCACAGAAGATAGGACAAAAATGAGACATGTTCTAGGAACTAGAGAATCAAAGCTTTTCAGAAGTATGAAGAAGAAAAACATAACTTGAATTTCATATTTTTCACTCCAAATGTCAACTTTCGCGTAGCCAAGCCCATGTGCAATGTGCATTTTTAGACTACTCTACATAATAGGCTAGCAGTTGGCATTTAACACGTTTTTCAATTTTTTCGGTAGACATGGACAGATTTTTTTACTTTTTGCGTTTTTGAAAGGTGTGAACATAGGCCTTTCCCTTTATGTAAAATTTATTTATGTTGTCCAAACTTCAACTCAACGTTGTTTCTGGCGAACCGTGTGAGGTGTCTTCACTTGATATAAAGTATGTCCTTGATATAAGTATGTCCTCACAATGTAAGGCTGGAATTACAACATCAACCTCAATTACTTGGTGCCTGAGAATCTTCCTGCATTCATGTCGTGTCACAAAGCATATAATTATTCCTTAGAGCAATCATTAATCACATTATCAAACTGTTTGAAAGATACCAGAAACTTCTAATAAAAGTTTAGGGATCAAATACTTTGAAACCAGCGAATTATCAAAAATATATAGATAATTGTATTCAAAATATCGATGTTAATATTGTCAATGACAGGGTTCTGTTTTCAACTGCTTTCATTTTCATCGCTCTGTCGTTCAGAGATCGATTCTCATTAACTAATAGCAGTGAATGACTCGGGTATAGTTCTTGCAGACAACTGTTTCTTACCTTCTGGCCTTGTTTCCAAGCGTCAAATTCTACGACATAATTTGATCATTCCCTTTCATTCGGTGTCTCAACGAAGACACAAATAAGATAAAGTGTCGGTAATCGAACCTCTGAAAAGCGACGATGTTTGCCACCCACCCATTTACAAGACGTATCAGTGGAGAATTTCAGATAAATTTTTTTTAAGGTTTGCACTTCTGCTTCGATTTAATTGCTAATTCGGATAAAAGTCCAAAATTTCTCTGAATAGTAATTCCGAAAAACTGAAAAAGAATTTCTCTGTAACTAGAATCTTGAGGCAAATGCTAAATAATGAGATCTGAAAATCACGTAGAATAATTATTGTTGAATAGTTCGTCATAGATACATCCTGGAAGCATATTTGAGATATTCGTAGTTCTTACAAACATGTGATGCGGACTAAATTAATGAAAACACAAATCTTTAAATCATACATACTTATAACTAAATCTTCAAATGCGCAATTGACAAATATTACCGGGGCTGTGACTTTGTGGTAGTGTTCCCTTTGCGTCCGGGAGACCTTGGTTTGGTCAAATCAAAGACATTTTAAAATAGGTACACTCTGCATTCCTGCTAAAAACTCAGCACACGAAGAATGAGAGTGAGATAAATAACAACTCGGTCACATGGAAGAAAGGCTCCATGGCCATAATGTGCTTCCGAGTAAAAACACTAATTATTAATTTATCTTTTAAATTTAGCGACTATAAATCCCTGACAAGGATTTCAGCACAATGCAGGATCATCACAATATTATGTAGTAGAAATGGGTAACCCACTTGGCCATGCTGACCAGCGACTGCATTACAGTCAGGGATTCTTGTGATTACTGGGAATTCTTCAAAGTCTTCAAAACTCGTCTGATCTCCAAGAAGGCGGACCACTCCAAAGTGTGACTTCGTGGGATGCCGATGGCCTCGATGTGCTTAGACATCCCCCACAGGAGCTTAATGTCTTGCTCTGTTTATCAGTAGGCCTACAAATCTACAATGTCTCTCTAATTTGTCCTGTTTGTATTTGTACTCGTCTTGATGGCTGAGGTAGCCATAGTGTCGTCTGTTGTTCCGGTGGCGACAGAATTGGCCGACACAACGCGATCCGACATACCTTATTCTACATCGCCGAAGCCTCCGCTTTCTCATCCAACCTCGAGACTGGCAATTTCATCCCCGGTTCGCAAAGCCGCCCTATCGACATCATCTCAAACTGCTCCAGGGTCAACCGGCATCTCGTCGCCGCCACGATGCGAAGGATGGTGCGGTTCTGGGCTCCAGCGAAACGGCGAGTTTCATTTTCCTCCCCATAGCCGTTGAGACCTTCGGTTGTTGTGGTCCTGTTGCTCTTTACACAATCAAGCTGATAGGTGCAGATGGGCCGACCGGTATGGAGAGCAGCATGGCAAAGCGATCGATTGGATTTTCCAGATACTCTCTGTCTCGCTACAACGCTACAATGCTACCATGCTGCTTTCAAGAAGCCCAACCCTGGATGCCATCCATGGTTAACGTCTCTTCTTCTTTTCTATTTGTATTGCTTCTGTAATTAGTTTACATTGATGATTAATTATAATTATTGGGTCAGGGACCAATTAAGTGCACTGCTGCAAGTAAAACATCGCTGCTTCAGTGGTTCTTGACATAACAAAAAACACATCCTATAATAAATTGATAGCTTCCGAGATTCTAAAGCGTACTATCTGAAGCTGCGTTGACCAATAGAACCAATATAACCAAACAGAAGACATATTTGGGTATAGCCTGTTCAACATCCCTGTTCTTCAAAGCACAAAATTGATGTTTTTACTTTGACTCTGAGACCAAAATCTATATTATGTTCTGTTGTATAGGAGCACATAATTTTTATTCATTTATCAATAATTGATTGATCATCATTAACACGTAATTGTGATAACATTGTTTAAGGTCCAGCGAAAAATATTTGTAGCTACACGCAGTCGCACTACTGCCCAGCATCCGAACTGATATCACGATGCTATGCGACTTGTAAAGTTGTGTGTTGTGTTTCTACCTTTAAACTAAATATCCAATATCCAAAATAATTCATAAATGTAAATTATAATATAAATTAAATTATATATATATAAATATCCAATGTTCGAAATCCAATATCAAGAATTAGTCTATTATAGCTGATAAATGATTACTGTTAATTGACCGCTTCCTGTGGCAATTAAAATTAATCAATTAAATAGCCCCATTTAAATGCAGTCAATTTCTTTCAATAACCTCTACCAACTAATGATACACTGGCAGTGTATTTTTGTGTACCTGACTCGTCACCTGAATCTACCTTTCTATTCCGCTGTTGTCGTCCATCTCTCTACTTATTTTTCTGGAATGTGCCTGAGAAAAGTAGTTTAATGCAATAAAATGATGCTATAGAATGTGTCTTGCCTTCTTCACCACTTGATTTTGTTCTATTTCAATTAAATGTTTCAATCAGATGGTAATTTGGTCTGCTGCTGCACAACTATGTAATTTTCACTTAATATTTCTTTGAATGTCTTGAATTACTTTAAATTGTGCGAAGTAATGCTGAGAAAAACAGGAGGGAGAGGCACAGTATTACGGATCTCGAACCGACTTGAACAATGTAAAGAATATTGAAATGGAAGCATATATTGGAGCAAAATCTTTCTCCTTGTCGGAGTTATTTGAGAAGAGTGCTGTACTTTACAGTTTTATACAGGCAAGAGATACACAAAAAATACGCATAACCTCGAAGACGTAAGCAGTGGCTATGGCTGTAGCTAAGGTGTGGACTATGGTACAACAGTATTCTATCATGCTCCGTTCTATTATAAAAATGATAGCTAACTTCCCGCTACAAATTTGATGAACATTTACAATTAGGATGTAGAAATGAGTTCTAAATCGTGCAAGTAAATGAGATATTAGAATACATGATTCATTCATAATAGAAAATGTCTAATTAGCATCTGCATAGATCACAGATCTTTTTATGAGCATTCTCTGTCCTATCTTACTTCTCACTAAGTAAGCCTGTACAGATCACAGCTGAATATAACAAGCATATTTCTGATTTATCTCGCAAATATATATTTCTGGTGGCGACTACTTCATATGGTCGATATATCACCATGCGTCCGGGAGACCTTGGTTTGGTCAAACCTAAGACATTGAAATAGGTATACTCTGCATTCTTGCTAAATGCTCAGAATGAGAGTGGAATAAATAGCAACTAGGCTACATGAAGGAAAGCTCTGTGCCTAAAGTGCTTTCGAGTAAAACACGGCTCATTTATTTATCTTTTATGTTTAGCGACTATAAATCCCTGACAAGGATTCGAACACAAGGCAACATTATCGCAGTACTCTGTAGTAGGAATGGGTAACCCAATTGGTTTTCTTATATTAATTTAAAGTCCTTATTGTTCAGCCATTTCATTAAATATTAAAAGGATAAATCTTCATTATTTGACGTTACTTTATGAAGAAAATCTTCTTTCGATAAGTTTGTCCAGAATATCGTTACACAGATGACAAGTTAGGTAAATGAAATCTAATCAAACATTAAGTTAATGAGTAAAATGACGCCTTAATCCTGTCACTACCTAAAACAAGTTTCAGCTCAATAACTTGAACAGAACATCTCTGGAGAGTCTTCCATCAAATGAAACTTCCACAGAGAAATAGAACATTACCGTTCCGACTACAAATATCAGAATTTAATGAAATCAAGCGAGTGGTTGTGATCCTTTTATCCGCAATCCATCACAGGATTCCTATTTCAACTCAAAGTGCGGCGATAGGTTGGCAAATCAGAGGTTTCGCTCTTACCCGTTTCACCCATCGAACCGTAGGCGGAGGATAACCGGCGGCTGTGCAAGTCAAATCGACCTTGTGGGCGTCCCCACGAGTCACATTCACTTCATCTCGCAGGAAGGGAAGAATCTTCGGCGGCTCTGAAAGAGTATTCATTTCATTAACCTCATTGTTCACTTTGAATTGTTATCGTCTTTGAGTCAATTTATATGTCAACACAGAAAATGACAATAAACATGAAATGATCAGTAATGCAGAGTGATATATATATATATATCCAAATCAAAAGGTGAAAAGCTTGTACAAACTTGTCAAGCGACAAATTCAATAAATTTCGAGTCAGATGAGTAAGAGAGATTACTTTTTGAAACGTTTTGTTTAGCAGGACAGTAGCCGCTGTCTGACTAATCCACAGTACTCGAAAAGCGGAATGACAAATTTCTGTACTATGTCTGCTAACTGTACTATCAATCTATGAGCAGAAAGAGGACAATTTAATGATTGCAGGGCCTGTATAACGATACATAATTTGCTATTCATCATTCACACACGTGCATAAAAACTATATGGTACTTCCATTCTTTCCCATCCCCCACATTTTTCAAGTTTTCCAAAATCATCAAATTTCGCCATTTCGCCAAGTTAGTCACATTGGGTTTAGAATAGACTTGATCTATCACTGAGTGACACTGCAACACGACTGAGAAGTCTTACTTGAACCCTGGGATGAAGGATTGGTCCCTTGGACACTCAGTTAGAATACAAGGTACAGTAGTGATCATGAACTTCGTGTGATTCTTGTCTACAGACAAAATGATGACGAGCAGTTTTCTAATTCTGAGGCTGTAAATGTTCTACAAGTCAGATAAGAGGAGTGTTACACACTCAACGTTATGCCACGTCAGTGAGAACAACTAGGATCAAGAGAAGATCGTTGACGATGCAACACTTCCGGGTGTCAACAACAGAAATGTGGGGGGGGGGGAAAAGAATAGAAGTACCGACTATATATATATAAAATGCCAACATGAAGACGTGTGCTAAAATGTGTTTATTGTATCACAGGGTGCGGTGACTGCATCACAAAACCTTCGTACAAAGGTGAAGCTGTACATTAAAAAGCAAAGAAATCAGTCAGTCCAAGTCACCAAAGCGAATAAAAGAATTACTAAGGCGAATAGTTTTTCATCTAAGGGCTATCAGAATCGAACCATTTCTTCTGGTTGGAACACGACTTTCAAACATTTCACGTAATGAATGACTTTTGTGTTTCAAAATTTAATTCATAAGATTACGACATAGTTTTTCAGATGAAGTGGTCAAATAATTAAATACAATATTCCTGAAAAAATTACAGCCTCGACATTCGACACGCATTAGTTTCTTAAAATGTTACCCGTCATATTACGAAAATATGGGGGTACATAACAGTTGTGATACTTTGTGGAATGCGCGCACGGCATAAATTTCTGAAGATAAAGAAGCGCTTATAACGTTTCGTGTCATTTACATGTAAGTTCCATGATAAGTAGGATGAAAAAATAAAATTACTCCCAATATCTTGACCAATGTGATAGGTAGGAATCGTCTAACTTGTAGAAGACATCAGAGAGAAAAATTCTCTTTCGTTTTACTGTTCAGCACAAGGCTTTTCCGATATATATTCAGATAAGACGTCCTATTCATGATTCTACACGTATTTCCAAATACTGCATCATGAATTTACGTAAGCATGTGTCTGATTTTCTGTCAATTTAGCTAGTGATCTCACTCTTAGCCCATCCATACCTGGGGAGGGTTATTCGCAGCTCTGTCGCATTTTTGATGCAACTCTCTGAAAATAATCGGGCCAACTTACGCTTTCGTGACTTTTAGCTTGAACTTTTCACCAAAAATTGATTGATTTGGTCCACTAGAAGGTCAAAGCAATGACCTATTTTGAAAAGTACGTACTTTTTCCGACGGTCTGAAAATTGCCTGTTTTCAAACATTTTGCATTACAACTTTCAACAAAACGACATGAGTGAAGTGTTTCGTACATATAAGTCCTTGAAACAAGTCATTGCTATCTATTATAAAGACAATATGTAGCAATTTTCTTTTGTAATGACATATGCTAGAAGTCGCTTTGTGAAATCTGCTAATCCAAGAAATTATCTTGGATGTCTCCAAGTTGCGTTTCTACCTTTCAAGCACATTTGAAGTTATATGGAGCTGTTTTCAATAGCACTTCACCGATATTTCAAAATGGCTATTTTCGACGGAAATCCTTTTCTTTTTATACTTTACTCTTTTTGCCCTCAGAAGTTACTTTTCCGTGCATCCAACCATTTAAGCATCGTAGATATGATTAATAAAAGTGATTGACAGTAAAAACTTTGCTAAAATTTCAGAACTTTGAATATCTGTCAAAATCGGTGATCTTCAATTTTGAATTGCTATTTTTAGTGCGAAGATAAACGAGTTAGACGGAATGCATGCTACCATCAGAAACTTCTCACACGTAATATGTGGTGCCGTAAACTTGTGTTCGGAGCAAAATGTCATTCGGAGCAATACCTTAGAAGTTAAGAAGGGGGACGAATCGGATCATCAGGATGTGACTGCGCTTCTGAGCCCGATATTGATAGGGTTAAAGCATGGTCCCTATTTCATCGCTTCGTAGCTTTGAGTATAATTTCTACTCACATGCAAAAATTTATGCAAATCGGACAAGTACCTTTTGAATTAGAGACGATACCGTAAAGTGTAGCGATGTCTGCAGCTTGTCTTCGCCTGACCTCATCGTCTGAGCAGAAAGCACTTGAGGTCAACCAAGTAATTTCCCGACAACTCGTGAAATGAGGATGACCACTGACCAGGTCACATCCCCTACATTGATATTTTTAACTTAAAAATGGTATGGCGAGGTAGTTGTCCGTGGGAAGATTTCAAATAGCATTGGATGAGACGAAGAGGGAGAGAGAACAATGCATACACGAGCAGCAATGATGCGTCGAACAGACGAAGACAGATCAGGCTGCAGGCATCGTTACACTTCACGGTATCATCTCTAACGCAAAAAGTACTTGTCCAATCAGCATAAAATTTTGTGTGTGGGTAGAAAATAAACTTGAGTACGTCTACCTGAAGTTTGGTGATGATTGATTCATATTTGCAGATTTGAGACAAATTTGAAAACCTGGTGGGAGATAACCCATAAGTACCGACAATTGTTATGTTGTTAACAGTCATTGAGAGAAAATGCCTTGGCTAATTGACATGATAAATCTTTAGAATTGGGAAAAGCCAAGTAGAAGGTGCTAACTTTTTGATTATTTGTCAATATATTTCGGCCATAATCGGAATATATTCATGTGCCATAGCCATTATCAAGGAAACTGTGATGCCATTACAACGTGTTGTCGGTGTTATAATTCTAATATATTGAAATATAGTCCCACAGGAGGATACCCAGTGTTGTTAGGCAGAAGATTTACATGAGCCCCGGATGGAATATTTGATCTATGAATGTATTCGCACGTAATACAGCTTCTTATTATCAAAATGTGTTCAGCTGATAGACACATGATAGTCCTACATATTGTCTTGCATTTTTAGAGCAAAATATAGTAAATTTCGCATTTTTCTCGTTAAGAATGAATTATTATTATTATGAATTAACTCATTCTACGACATGAATGTATGCATTCTCTGAAAATGACATATTGTTACAAGAATCTGGCACCTTAAATGGCTTGCTGATAGCTGTAATTAATTCATCGTTTGTTGATTTACCTATTCAGGTTTATTACAATACAAAGCTGCCGAAAAACCGACTAGTTCGGTGATCAGAAATGATTAACAAATCTGTGACCACTTACAGCGACATAGACAAAAAAGAAAGCCGTTTAAGCCAGCCCACAGCCAGAAAAAGGCAATAGCAGTTAGTGCAATTTTAACCGTAGAATTCTGTATTTCGCTGTTCTAAATTGCACTAAGTATGAAATACCATATTAGGCTCTGAGTTCGAAAATGATTACGCAACGATGATTTATTGAGCTAAAATAGAAATCATCAAAACCTGATTGGCATTGTTCTCGAAATGAAGCTGAGAAAAGAAGGAAATTATAACACGGTCCTATTGTCCACTTTGTTTAGCTGCAACATAAAGCAGCATTTCTACAGCATGTGGTTTTAATCGTCCAGTAACTACTGTGTACTGTAGATTGTTGAAGAACATAACTGATTTAGTCATACTATAAAATTTCTGCAAATTCTGATTATTTACAGAATCTGGCAAATTCTTCTGCGGGCATTTTAAAGCTTTCAAAGACCCCATAACTTAATAAGCAAGATAATAGTCAATCTTACACTAAATCTTGAAGAAGGCATGCAGCCATAGATATTTCCTTAATTCATGTATAACAACGCTTCCTAGATGGAAAAATGCAACTAACTTGTCAATTGAGATCAACTACTGGTGAAGTTATCAATTTGACAAAAGCAAACGATCTCTTATCAATGACTTCTCCTTACAGCAGATGAAATAGAAAATGAACAATATATGATACACCGTAAAGTTGAATCACTTGTCCAATTAGCATATCAGTTCTCTAAGTTTAAATATGCACCTAGTCAACTTTATCTCTCGTGAGTGAATGTAGAATTCGATGATGTTGTTGATTTTATGACTGGACTAAAGAAAGATAGCTTCATTTTCTACATACACAAAACACATGTCTATACGAAAAAGAATGAGAAGTAATGAGCATTATCAACTTCAAATCGACATTGGCTTTTAATTTTCAAACAGACATGTAAAAAAAGGAACGGAATTTGGAAATCTAACGACATCACTAACTGTTTGAACTTTCTCAATACTTAAATCTGATAGCATTCCATTCTCTTCTGCTTCTTCTAATTTGATCGAAGGAGCGTTAAAGAAAAGTGATGAAAACATGACTTCATTGATCAGTAAATCCTTAAACATTTTAAGTAGAATGTACCTAGTAGCCGAGTAGAATTTCATGAGTTCGTCCAACAAGTCGCACCTGGCAATGAATGAACACTGAACTCCGTGCATCTCCTAAGGAATGGAAGCATCGTTCATCTCGAAATCAGCATCTTAGTCATACAGTATTTCAAGACACTGGCAGACAGCTCGATAATCCGATAGCCTGAAACAATGGAATGATTGAAAGGCAACAAAGGAGAAAATAGTTGTAATTTTTGTGATTTTTCATAAATTCCTCATCTGCATGTACACCGTAAATTAGGAGCATGCATTTCGTAACTGTGACTTATTATGAAATGCTTCCGTTTTTCTAGAACTTTTAGAAACTTGTGCTTTACATATCGTCCAGGCTGGATGGTCAAGAAGCCACCTGGCAATGAAAATTGGCTCGACTTTTTGCAATATCCAATTCGATGCATGTAATATCCCACAAATCTCCGAAATTCTGTCTAAGCACCAAATGCATTAGCCGGATGGCTCCAGAGGAATCCAGAATCGTCAGTCTTCTACAGAACATACATGTACATTGGAACGAAGACCATGGCTCCATGAAGTAGTTGCCATTTGCCCAGCTAAACAGGAAAAGGTGCAGATGAGGTCGGGACCCTGGGCAGATTGAAGTTCGTGCAGTTTTCATCTTGCCAGCCATCGACGAGGAAAACGGTCTTCTCATCGCGCGAAAAATGATGGCGTCTTTGATCTTATTGCATGAAGGCGAGTTCATTTATGTTTCTCACACAGACACAGGGTGTCCACTGCTTTTAGAGGACAAAATTCCAAGTTTTTGTAGGTCGTGAGCATCGTGCAAATACAATGGCTCACATTCTTCAATGAGCCAATCAGGTGAGATATTCCTACAGCAGTCAAGTAGCGTTCGCCAGTCATATTGGCGTGCAGCAAAATGGGCCGACAACTCAATCGGCTGTCATTCCGCACCAGTCACTTTTGGTTGACCCTGATCCTTCTCCAGTGTGATTTGGGATAGCTTGTCACCAAACAATGATACATATGCCAACTAATTATTCCATCGACTTGATAGGGTAGGGTGGGTCACATTGAACCACCAACCGCTTCTGCGAAACTATGAATATTAGAAACTTTATGCTTTAAGACATTGTTTATTGTAACAAATGAGCATTATTCCTCTGTTGATTTCAACTGTTTATGCTCTCCATCATTATTTTCAGTCTTTCTCAAAATTTCAATGAAACTAAATTTTCAAAAAGATCGGAAAACTTTTGTTTTAGGACAACCAACAACTTGCGTGTATTTTCATTAGACAGCATTTTACTCAAGTATTCTTCATCAATTTCATCAATCTATTCGTTCAAAAGTATTTGAATGCGGCCTTATTTGCACACGAGCATGCTTTTGAAAAGTATGCGATGTGAGGCACATTGAACCACAGAAGATAGCGTATTTTGAAACATGGTTCATAGTGCCCCGCCTCGATACTCATATTTTCTAGTATTGAGTGAATGAAGTGATATATAAGTTTTTACATGTGATTATTCTGGAAATTGGTCAACAACGCTATCAAATTGATTATGTAGAAATATTTGAGCAGTTATGACATTCGTTTTTGTGCGCTGCAACTCTTTTTCGAGAACAAAATACCGAGGTAGCATGACGAAGAATTAATATTGATGTACATCAGTGATCGCAATCAAAATGGTGTGGTTTTGAACACACTGGAGCCTCCCTTGCTGGTCAAAAAAGTTGAAGTTTTGATGTTTCTTGTTTGGGATTTTGATGATTTCTCAGCTTTTTGTTAGGTTACTCGTGTCTTACACGTCTACATGTAATGCGCATTGCCCACAGGCATGCTTTAATTGATGATGACAATGATAAATGTAATTGTATATCAATGCATTGAACATTAATGATCTTATCAAGACTCTTTTATCGATGAATAATGCTATTAATCTGTGAACTCTGATGATCTATGAACATTTTACTTTCAGAAATTATCGTGTATTTTTTCACATCAAACAATTGCTATCAAACATTTTTGCCAACAAAAATCTTGATCCATGAATTTTGTTGTTTGATTTTGATAATTCATGAGCTAAAGTTATAGTTCTGATACATAAAGGCTAAGAAAGTTGAATAACAGATCAATAAATAAAGTTGGTTCAAAGTGCCCCACTGGTTGTTTCAATGTGGCCAACGCAGGCTTGCCGTGGACCATTCCCATCCCATTCCCACGGGATTTTTGATCGGAATCCCATGGGAATTCCCATGCCTCATTACTCTTCCTATATACGGTTTATGGTTCTCTTCTTTCGGACTACAAGTCGATTAACGGATTTTCGTAATTGAACTGATGAGATTAAGCGCTTTTAGTTGACCTATCTTTTGGATGAAAAAGTATTGGCATATCAATCTATCTTATTTTGTAATTTCCAAAAATTGCAAGTTTTTACTAATTATCAAAAATATCTATCATTTTGTTTCAGGGATTAGTCAATCAATAAAGACGACTTCATCGAAATAGTCTTCGATTACATATAGGCCTATACATACACATATTCGCATGTCTATTCACTCTGATTCACTTCATGTGGTGCCGTAATTGTGATGAACATGGCAAACTTCTAGCTCATCGCAATATCATATCTAAGTTTACAATACAAGTACAGTGCCTGTATACAAGCAATGAAGTCAATACTTCGCCTACGCATATTTCTATGACTTATCAACAGAAAACAACTACTGATTTATGAATATGTGACAATACGCTCGCTCGCATTCCATGTATTTAGGTACGGTGTAATTCCAATTCTATCTAACTTTGATGATAAAGCCACAAATGCAAAAAGACAAATTTATATTCGAGAAACAAACGTTCATTGAAAATTTGTCCAAGGATTGACAAACGTTGCTGCTAAAAAGGCATCAAATATTAAAAAATATCAATGGATTGATGAAAGCTACATATTATAAAAACTATCCAATGTAGGCCCTATTATGTATAAAGGCATACGAATGACAGTACTACAATCTAAGAATAGCAGATCTTCAATAAATTATCAATGGACTAACAACCGTTACTTAGAGACCCGCGTGATGCCGAATGAAGACCATCGATGGATTAACAAGCGTCACTTTGAAAACCATCAAGGCAAAAGCAAATACTCAAGAAAATATCAATGGATTAACAAACAAAATGCGGGTATAAAAACAATCATGAGAATAGCAGATACTGAAGTAAAATATCAATGGATTAACAAACGCAAAACGCTACCATGCGGCAATTAAGGCTATCAAGAGAATAGCTGATGCTCTAGAAAAATATCAATGGATTAACAAACGTTTCTACGAGTATGAAAATCTAGAGAATAGTCGATGCACTAGAAAAATGTCAATGGATTAACAAACGTTGTTATGAAATATATCAAATGAATAACAAATGTTCATGCAAACCTAAGAGCTGAATTATAATGCAGTCTCTAACTTACAAGCATATTTTGTGTAAATCATAGCGCTGAGCTTGTCAGGCTTGAGCCTTTTTCGAAGCTTTGATAAGAGAATGTCCGCCTTGCTGAATAGTCTTTCTACAGAAGCCGATGACACTGGGGTGGAAAAAAGAATTTTTGCACACTTTGACAAAAGTCTCATTTGTGGTCCTTTCTCTTTCCAAAAATCCTTGGTCGGATGTCTGGAGGCCACACGAATGGTCTCAAAAAGCAACATTTCTGTTTCAAGTTGTTCATGAAGCGAAGTCTTCATGCGCTTTGGGCGTGGAGCAAAATATGTCTCAAACGGATCGCTGGATGTCGAGGGCTCACATTCCTGGTTATCACTGACTTTGTCCGTGGGGATATCAGATATATGCATTGAATCAAGCAGCTGATTCAAATAGTTCACAACACTCGTTTTGAATCCTTGCATCTCCTGCTCCCATTCATTCATGAACACCTGCAATTCTCGGGTCTTTTTGCTGGAATATCTAAGAGTTTTCACCATATCCAAAGCCGTGTTGCAGACATCAATGCCTGACAAATAAGAAGCCGCTTTTGCAAATGATGAACCACAATATGGCCACAGCTTCTTTCTCATCTGGTTTCGTAGAAGGCAGCAAGTCTCCCGAGCGATAGCAGGCACTTCTTCACTAATCTGCATTTGGAACAAGTGAATATCCAAAGTAAGATAGTTCAGGTAAGATAGATGAGAAGTTGGCTCATCAACCTCAACTCTGTCAAAGAAGCACTTGACGGCTTCCATAATATCCAACAGAGATTTCAGTGAAGGTAAAGGTGGCAAACTGTCAGATACATGACAGTCTTCTTCTGACAGAAATACAGTGTAGTTGTCCACCGCAGATCGAAGTTGAGAATGTTGAAAGCGCCATGGGCGAGTCGTGCTTTTATCAGGAATAGCACGCTTCAGTCGCTTCGCATTTTGGTCGCGTACATTATAGAAAGATTCCACAGAAGTCAGATTAGACAGCATGCCACTTAGTAATTCTGGTGGAGACTTCTCGAAAACGTCTTTGACACAAGTCGACAAGGCATGTTCGGTACAACCAATTCTACCACCCAAGTTCAGCGTCGTTGGATAACGGCCGTCGAACGCTGCGACCATTTTCGGTTCGTTGTCACTAAGTATAAAGATGGGTTGAGTGAGCTCACCCTTTTTTTCATCATCCGGTGACTTAATGCATTCTTCGAGAATTTTGAAAGTGAACGAAGCGTCGTGTGGTACATCATCCAAATCACAAATCTTAAGTGGATAACTGAACCAACGCCAATCTTTATCGAGTCCACAAGCAACAATAGCAAAATAAGAAAGTTCATGTCTTCCAGACCAAAAATCAATCATGCATGATACACCAGCATCCGGATCGTTGAGACTGTTTCTAAAATGATGTTGCAACTTCGCATGGGATTGCTCTCCCTCAGTCATTAACCCCGATGAAATGTAGGTTCGTCCGATGGAATAGTCATTGATCTTGTTGTTTCTGTGCGTTACCGAAGAAGCGAAGTTTGCGCAAGATGATGCAATTTGAGCCATGGCGTTGATGGACACAGTCGGATGGGCACAAACAAGCTTCACTACATGCTGCTGCCATTGTTCTTTTGCTTCTTTCGGAAGAGGAGGCTTGCTTGTTGATGGAGCACACTGAAAACTTCGGTGAATGGTGAGTAGATTGGACGTCGACGTCGCCGGTGCACAGTTTTTCTCGAGATGGCGCTTTATTGCACTGACCCCACTCTGGTTGACCCACTGTCCTCTTGTCTTCTTAAACCAAAGAAACAATTTCTTACAGGCATCACAATAAAGGAAAGGGGCCAACAATGGTTTCTTGTCGTCTCCTGAGCTCTCGGCAACCGGTAATATGTCCACTTGCACGGCCTTTATCCTCGAATCAAGATTGGCACTACCACTGGTTAATGACTTCGGTGGCGGAACAAAAGATACACAAGCAGCAGAAATGTGCTGCTGCAGAGTTTTTTTGTCTACTTCGATGAACTTGTTCTAAGACATCGCAGCGACGACATGCCTCAGAGTGGGAACTGAAGTTGCAGACGATTATTAATTGCATCATATAGCTCGGTTCCTCTTCGGTCTGCAGCCTAATGAATCATCGCCAAGCGTCAATCAGGGGAAAAGAATGTTTTGCGAGCTCACATTCCCTCACTTGAATTGTCAAAAGTTGCGTAAGTGAAATTGATCATGCAGCGCACGGGGCGAGAGAATTGGTTGGTCACTGACATGGATATTGATTCTCCTCCCGTCGGTTGACAATGCGAATTGACAGACAGCCTCAACAGATAATTACATAATCCAGGTTCTCTCTCTCTCATTCAAGACCGATATTAGTCTTCTTATAAGATTGATAAGCCAAGAAAAGAATTGTTATGATGATGGTTACCGACCCGTGTTTCGTCACCCTGCCAGAATCATGCTTTTTTCAGACAAGGACAGCCTGGTTACTCTAGACACACCTGTACAATGTACATGTATAAATGTTGTTTTTTCACTTCAATCTGCGCGTCATTCATGAGCGGCTTCGCCTGGTCATCCAGTAAGATGAGTGCAACTACAGCCTGCATTCTCGCTTTCTCACAACCTTTGAAAACCAAAAAAGAGTTGATACTTTCAAATAAGATTTAAATTTATCTTATTTTGGTGATCAAAATTTTCATTTAATTCCCATGGGATTCCCATGACCTGAAGCAAGATTCCCATTCCCACGGCAAGCCTGGGCCAACGCATGGGGCACATTGAACCACTTTGATAAAAAATTCAAATTGTGAAGAGATGAAATGTCACAGAAACGTCCAACAACTCACAGATTACTTAGCATACCCTCAACTTTTCATCCAAGTTTGATTTTGGCTCATTTAATTTAGTATATTCAAACAATCGAGAAAAGTTCAAAAACATGTTTAATGTCCCTCACCGTCCCCTGATTACTTAGTCACTCCAAATCCTTACTTAGAACATTCTTCAGAATCTCAGGCCAATTATCAAGTCATTCCAATATCGTTTCAGCGAATTCCACCGTGTCGAATTCCTCAGGTGTTAATTTCTGCACGAGATGAGCCTTCCGAAGGCAAAACTCCAACTCCTTCCGTGAAGCGGAAGTGCCTAAAGAATCCATTTTCACAAGCAACCTTCCACTTGCACTACTGAGGAATCACTGAGAGCATCTTCGTCTTGCACATCTAATTCTTTGTTTGCCCAGCTATACACGAAAAAGCGCAGACGAGGTTGGGACTCTGGGCAGATCGAGGGTATCTGAACGTGGAGCTGATGGAAACCCATTTCTCCGTCCACTTAGTGGTCATTAGGTTCATGTGACAAGTTTTGTTGTATATCCGAGCGAATTTCTAGAATTCTGATCGCGCAGTGTTGCAGCCGTCCAGGGCCGGGTCCGACACGCCCGCAATCAAAACCGACGGACATGGGTTGGAAAGACGGTCGCCACTTATTTAGCTTTATATAAAGCTGACACTTGTTCGAATACTGGCAGTCGGGTTGCGGACTGTAAGTTAGGGTGTTAGTCAGTTTGTAATGTCTGTCATCATCAATGAGGCACCAAGAGACTCAAACATAAAATTTCTGAATTCATGATGTATGTTTTGAGCAATACCCATTGTAATTTTATGGCAAAATATGATCATTCACAGTTGCTGTTGCAAACACAGTGTTCCTCAATGCGGTATGAAAGATACAACTTGTCGGCTGATTGTTGCTAGAATGATGCACATGTAGACATGTATGTTCAAACAGAATGAAAATGAATGAAGTAAAAGAGAACGTGCAGCACAGTCATTTAATTTGTTACAAACAAGCGAATTTACTCAGTCTGCTAATTTTCCATCAATTTGAAGGAAACCACTTTGTTTTCTATTCATGCCGACGTGTACTCGTACTTCTGATTTTACATGAAAATACAAACCTGACGAGAGAAGTGTTGCTCACAAGAAAACAGGTTTGAAAAATCGTTAATAAGAGAAATATCAAAACAGAGCCTCAACTCACCCCTAGACTGAAGTGATGTGAATCACAAGAAAATCGCCAGCATTTTAAATTAGTTCATGGAAATTGAAAATATTTAAGAGAACAAGAAATTTCCATGCAATTAACTGTTTGGTGACAGTCAGTGCAGTTTAGGAAAATTCGAATGTAGTACCCTGTAATTCATTGCAAAGATGTCCAGCTGTAATGCATGTAGTCATAAATATCGACCGATGTGTGTGAAATAGGCACATCATCATAGCCTGGTTTGCATTCTCAAGCATGGAGAGGAGTAGCCTACAGTTCATTCGCATAGGTAGATTTAAGTAATTAACTAATTTAAAGATGAGTTCACAGTGGTTGGTGCTCAATCGGAAAAAGTTCAAACAAATGTCTTCATAACAGCCAGTATCATAATTTTTGTACATAAATGTACATCATTAAGGTCTATTATAGCCCAGTTCATCCGCGAAACCGTTCGTCTCCAAGTCGACTTCGATCACATTTACAGTGCTAGAATAGAACTGGTTGCCCTGCTCAGCACCTCTAAATCTGCTGTGGTGAACGTTGTCAACATTGTTGAACATCCACAATCAAACTGAAGTCAAAAAAGGACAACACAGAATCTGCCCTCCCCTTAAATTGTGACTGTGTACAACATCACTTTTAATCAATAAGTAGTTATGAAAGTTATTGAATCAATCAATACATAAAGGACAACTAGCCCTACATGTACAAGTAATATGGAGTTTCAATTCATCATAGATATCAAATTAAGATGGGAGGGCGCTTGGTACAAATCGCCTACTATTTACGCCACTGGTAGCTATTAGTACCAACCGCCATAATAATAATTATTATTATCATCCTCTTTTCGAGATTACTACACACCCATGACGAACAATCGAATATGTGTGGAAATTTCCTCCACGAAGCGGAGACAGATCAGTTTCGCACAATTGTCTACCTTAGATGTAAATAACTTCTGCAACTTTACCTGATTTATGTTATTTCTGATTTTCATTTGAAGAAATATCTACTGCATTCATTAGACCATGCATGCTTAGACCACATATTATAGGTTTCGAATTATTACTCTTAGGCACCTAAACCTTAAATTTGTTTTACTTCTTATTCAATTCTCCTACATCTCCGGGTCATGAACATCTGTGCAACTGGAACAGTTCGAGAGCAGCGACTACAAAAATGTCCTCTGGGACCTTTGACAAAAGCGGAAAGAGAAATGTATGACTGGGCATTTGATCCAAAAGGACAAATCATTCTCGTGAAATGGAAGAATAGCGCCAACGTTCGCCTCGCTTCAAATTTCACTGGTATCGGTCCGATTCGAACGGTCAAGCAATTTTCTCGGTCTCAAAAGAAACACATCAATTTCCCGCAGCCTCACATGATTCAAAAGTACAATCAAATAATGGGAGGCGTTGATCTGCATGATGCCTTTGTTGCCAAATACCAGATCAGAATCAAAGGCAAGAAATGATAGTGGCCTCTCTTTACGAACATGATAGACTCGATGATTGTCAATTCCTGGAGGTTATATCGTCTTATTCACGATGATCAACATGACGTTCTTCATTACCGAAAAATCATCGCAAAGACTCTTCTGAATACCATGAAACCATTGGACGAAGAAAAAAGGACTCAATCATAAATCAGCTCGAACGAATCATCGATCCTTCAAATCCGCAACAAATCATCTGTGTCAAAATCCTATCACTCCAATTTAAAGCGAGAGAAAAGGATAAGATGTCGGCTATGTAAATACCAAACATTCTACGCATGTACTGCATGCAATGTAGGAGTGCATCTCAATTGCTTCAGCCGCTTCATCGGCGTCAATACCTGTGAGGTGCATTCTCGTACTTTCTCACACATTCTTAAACATTTGAATATGAATTATGCATCTACATGTATATTACATGGGCAGCCTTGTCATTTTGTTATTTAGTTGCTTTGTTGCTTGCAATTGTAAATCCCATTTTGGACTCTAACAAATTGTTCTGTCTGAGAAAACAAAATACTGGGATATCGGATTCCTCATACGTTGCGTTGACGCGACATTTTTTCTACACCTTACGGAGAAGCATACAACTTTCCTTAATGTAGATATATTATATTTTTGTCGTATCTAGCATAATATATAAAAAAGCTCACTCAGGTGCTGCGCTTGCATCTGGGGTTGGCAGAGGATTGCAAATACCCGGATCCCGGTTCCGGATCCGAATCCTAGACCCGGGTACCCGGGCAGATCCCGGATCCTATGATCAAAAGTGATAAAACTGCATGTAATTCGTTTTCATTATCATGAAACATTGAATAGTCTGGTTCCTGAGATTAAGTTTAGACTATGCGTTTCATAACACATAAAACATACTAATGAAGTGATTTTGAAATCCTAGGATTTTGCTATCGCCAATTGCAGCTGTCACTCTGGTTCTCAGTTGTTATTACCTTTTTTACAATAAATCATTACTAAATATCAATGGATGATTGCAAGTATCTAAAATATCGGTAATACAATCTGAGAGTGAGCATATAGAAATGTGTACTCTTTCTTAAGACATGATGACTGTAACTCAATTTCTGAATTAGTTAAGTTTACATTTACCATGATTGTCAATCAAAAAACAATTTCAACAACGATAAACAAGTGTATTTAATTAAAAGAAAGGAAAGACAGCAAACTTGCTTTTATATGTGTTTATTTAACTAATATAAGCATATCCAACTATTATAGACTTATTAATAATTACAGCTATTGTTCATTGTAAGTTTAAGGTAGACGGATCAATATCATATGCTTGGAGAAGCACAATGGATCTTTTTATGTTATTTGCTTTGAAAGTCATGGATGTCCATTCATTCCTTGGTGTGGATTAGTAAAGCGGTTGCAGTGGTCACAAGTCTACAGCGATACCATGACAATTAGAATGAACAAAGCGTGAAAAAGTTACTTCATCTTTTTTGAACATTAATGGATGGTCATTCAATACCGAGCTACAGATATTCCTGGATAAAACATTTCTATTAAGTTTTATACTCGCATTCTTAGCTGCCACTCCCAACTCTAAGTGAGTAATGAGAAAAACAAGTTTGAGGTTCTATAACTTTTATAACTTCTATCGTTAAATAGGATTTTCCACAGCATTGATGACCATCAACATTTTATCTTCAACGCTCTTCGCTGGATCCGGGCGGATATCACAACGGATCCCGGATCCGGATATTTACAACAGGATCCGCCGGATCCCGGATCCGGATCTTGACCCGGTGCAATCCCTGGTTGGCAGTGAACGGGTTTAACAAAGAATCTCATATCCAACTCAACGAATCTCAGTTCAGTTGTTTAGTTGTGCAATTAACTTTTCAATTTCCTCAGTTCAAGTATAAAATATCTCATCTCGAATTTAGGTTCAACGAATATTTTTCACAAAGCAGTCAACTTTGTGAAATCAAGAGCTATAAACTAAGTTCAACAATCAACACAACTGCAAATATGATAACTCTCTGAATCATATCAACTTTTCAATTAAAGATGCCACGCACGTGATAGCTTAATTGACAATGGATCGCTGCTGATTGCGTGCGACGTGGGGATTTCTCTGAGACCACACACCAATTGAATGAATATCTCATACAATACAGCGTCCGAATTGCCTTGACGAAGGACAGTCCAAAACGTTGGCACCACCAAACAAACTCTTATTCGCTCGTGCCTTATTTTGTGTGTCCTACAATCTCTAGGTAAAGATTGTGAAAATACAGCGTACGCTATAATTCGGTGCTGTCTCTTGATAATGCTACTGGATGACTTTGGAAAATAATCAATGACTTAAGGATTTCACTCTTGAACTGAGATAGAAGAATGCAAAATCAGTGAATTCCATGACATCTATCAATTATCTCAACTTAAAATGAACATTGTATTTGTCCTGACATATTTTATTTTGGATTGACAAATATTGCTCACGGATTGGAAAAGGTGTATATATTAATAGCAATCAAACCAGATTCCAGGCGTAAATCATGAAATCACATGAAGTATCTTGATATGCCAATACTTCACTGATTGTGCATTTTCAGTCACCTTCAATCTACTGGGCGTCTATTAGCTTTCCTATGAAATAATAAACATACAGAAAAAAATAAATACCAATTTAATAATAAAGGCATCATGTCTGTTGGAAGACAGAAATATGTCTGTAGAATGTCTGCTTGTCGATAGAAAGAGAGTTCAGGCGATAAAAAGGAATAAATTTTGAATTCAAATGTGACGAAGCAATGTGCGTAAATGGAAAATGCAGCATTCGGCATACATTGCCTTTTATCTTGAATAGTTTTCGTAGTTGAGGTTGTACTGTTTTGGGACGTTTGCAAATTGTTCGAGATTCCATGACATAGCAAACATCTTCTCAATTGTCGATGAATTCCTTTTCAGCTTAAATTCCTTGCATGTTATACAAACATCCTAGAATCGAAGGTCAATTCTTAATTCACATAGTCGCCGTCAAGTGATATCCGAACGCTAGAAAACCTGATCGTGAGGTGGGCAGCATGATCTTCCTTACTCACCACAAGCCACAAAACACTTCCTTGATACGGAACGACTGGACAGCAGTGTTTTAAACAATAATTTATATCCCATTATCTGAAATAGCATTTGATTTCTGAGTGCGCAAGCAATGCTCGAAATACACCGGAGATAAAAAGTGGCATGATTTTTTATTTCTTTCAACATTAAAAAGTTTAATGCTTTGATTAGCTAGGATGAGCCACAAAGTAGCCTGCAATTCAATGAGTAAGCTTATTATTATCTGAGTCGTATAAAATACACAGTAGAAGTACGCAAGTTCACCTGCGCCTGAACCTGCAGTCGATCGATGAGGCCATCAGAATGTGCAGATTTCTACAGCCATGCGGTCCGGAAAGAAAAAGTGATTGGGTGAAAAAAGTGTGAACGCCCAACGAAGACCTGGGAAGAAACCGTGTCCGCAGACTGTCGGCAATTGGGCTGATCGGAACACCTGGAGGTATTCCATGAGGAATCATCGTTCAACCCAACGGAGGTTGAGAAAATGACGTTAATGTTGTTGTTGTTGTTGTTAATTTTCAAGTAAAATAAAAATCTTAAGGGACAAAAATTGAATGTTCACAAATCAAGATTATTGATAAAAAAATAGAGAGACATCGTCATCCATTGTAAGTACGAGAATGCATTCAATTACATAATGAACAACCGCTTGGCACTAAGGATGCACTTCTACGATAAGATCTTGAAATCGGTTGACGCCGCTTATTGCGAGAATTGGAGTAGAGGGGCATGAGATCATGGAGAGTATCGTCTTTTTCCATTATCTTGATCAGAAACTTAACACTCTGGTGTTGCCTTCGAATGCACATTGGGTAAATTATCCGCAACTGCAACCTCGTCCATATATGATCCGATGAGCTCTTTGGTGTATCTTCTCTAGTTTTGCGTCATTATCAGCGTCGATTCCCAAGAAGAGAGGAATACATTCGAGAATGCTTCTTATAAACGAATTGTAAATTACGATGAGGTCATGACGCTGCAGGTCAGTTCTCTGTCTTCGAATAACGTAAAGTCGACTATTGGCTGTTTTGTGCATTCCATTTCAGATTTTGCTGAAAGACTACACCAAGAATTTTAATGGTTGTTGAGACATCGGTTGAGGTGTTTTTCCGTATATGCATTACACTTGTTTTGTTATTACTCAAATATCTTATTTTGATTATTTGATATCTCTATCATCACTTTAAAAACACTTCATTCATAGCTAGTGCAACGATTTCCGGCAGCATTGGCCGCTTCTGACGACATTTCGAAAATGCTCTTTAAAAGAAACAAGGATATCTGACAGTCTCCGTTCTCCTGTATGTCGAGCCCTTGGTAAACGTTTCATACTCAAATAGAATATCTGATTTTCTACATGCATATTTCGGACATTTGGAAGTAACGGGCTCTTGCAGGTGATAAGGCTGAAACTTCTACAATCAGTAGTAAATTCGATAACAACCAAAAATTCAAATCAATGATTGATATTCCATATGAGAAACATACTACTGTCCAGCAGAGACACTCCATAGAAGATGACACTCCTGACGAATGAAAGAGATCTAATTTGAAGCGTTGTACGTACATACATAACGTTTTTAAAGATTACTTTCTATATCGTCCTGTCGATGATGTATTTTGTAAGTTTGCTATGTTTTTATGCACATGATCCTTGAACAAGTGCCAATAATCAAGATCTTAATTTGTCTTGATAATAAGAGAAGCCAAATCAGTAAACCTAATAAGACGTCTAGTCAATGTTTTTCAACTTGTCGTTTTAAAAACACAACCGTTTTGTAGTTTACTGCTTTACTTGCAGATGCTGCAAGGATTCGTACGTAAGGCAAACCTCGCGTCCTTTTCACATCCGCTTTAAAGAGAATGAAAATAGCTTAAAGCTATCAAACAATATCAGTGCATTGTCAGAACATGCGAATAAAGATCATCAGCGTAAAATGACTATTACGGACTTTGCCAAGATCCCTGCTAAACAAAATTCACCAGTAGAGAAACGTGTAGGCGGAGCAGACTTTATCAGAAAGTGCAAAAAAATTAGTGTGACTTTGGGGCGACTTTCTTAGATGCCGATGCTTTTCCAATGAACTCAAATAATCTTTTATCTAGAAAATCATAATCGGATGCAGCAAACTACAAACGTCTTACAGTCATTGATGTAAAATCTGATTAGCAACTGGAAAAATATGCGCATTTCACATGACTATGTCGAATTATGTCAATTATGTCAAATTAGATGAAAATGATCATCAATTTTACAGATATAATAAGCTATTTTAGGCATTTCCCGCACTGAGGAGTCCTTGTAGAATGAAACGCAGCGTCTACATCTGCAGAGGTAACTTGTACTTGAATTGTTCATGTCTGTGAACAAATCCATTGCGTAGTCATATACTACATGGCATGTCACCCGAAATTCAAGTCGAGCAAATTGGCATAAAATTGCCAGCCACTATACGCACACATCAGAAAGTTGTTTCTGTGAATTTATAAATCAATCAACTGAAAATTGTATCTGAATAAGGATTAAATACATGAGTTTGATGAGGAGAGACACAAACCTGGTAAACACGCTGCTTAGCAAGCACATTTTGCATGCATGAATTGATACAAGTCATATCACTGCACCAGAGGTCACATAACATCTACAAAGTAATAGGTCATCATTTTGAGGAAAAAGAAGACGAGGTCAATAAAAACATATATTGGAAAGCTTTCGACAAAAGTCTTTTTCCATCCAAAAATATAACAACAATCTTAAGCCAAGCAAAAAGGAAAGAAGGAATCTGATCTAAGTCATCATATCTAAAATTTAAACGCTGATACAAAAGCAGACACTATGTAAAAATGGACAAGATACCTAAGGAATGTTGTAGTTATCAATTGTACATAACATTAATACTGGGTCTTTGAGATTTGATGAAATTTCTCTCGCAGACTTTACGTTCATAGACATTGGCAAAAAACTTCTGTAAAATTTCTATTTTGATGTCACAAGCTGATGGATTTAATTGATGTTTCATATGAAAATGCTGGTACACAAGACTTATTTTATTATTTAAATGTTCTAAAATTCGCTTCCTCATAGTGCACTGAGTTTCACCAATATAAGTCTTGACATTTGTTGCAAGTGATTTTATATACATTTTTCAAAAACATAAATTGCTGTTATTACACAAGCAAGACTTATTGCATAGAATACTTTCTTTCTTTTTGATTTGGCGAACTAATGATGGTGGAGTTAATAGGTCATCACAACAGATCTGTCTTGCATACAGGGCAACGGAGGTGGTTGAAAATAATGAGGATCCGGTCCCTGACAAGTTTACCAAAAATCAATCATTTTCAAAGAATATACAGACCTGATCATTAAAAACGGACCACCTACATTTCGCTGAAATTCAATCGATTATCATGTCTTCCAGTCGTGTCGCATCAACGTGCCATACATCATTCGAGAGCTTGCATTCTCAGCTTAGAATGAGTTATGATAGACATGTATCCGTTCATGTATCTGCTGAGCAGTGCTCAAAATATGAAAATCACTCAATTTACAAATCGCAATTTTTCAATACGAAAACATGTGAGCATGATAATTATTCAGGCACGGGGAGAACGAGCATTTCCTGGGCTCTCATTTGGCATACTGGTCATCAGAATTGGTGGACTAGGAACTATTTAGTGATACCGTGAAGTTATCACAACATCACAACTATTTTCACAGAAAATGTAATATTCTCACTTTTTCATCAAAATTGTTCATATTTGGCGTCTTCAGAGTCCTTGCGATGCAAGGAATGCGAAAATGTAGGTTTTATTCAAATAAATTCTCTGTAGATTGTCTCTATCTAGAATCGTAAGATGCACAACTCTGCCTCCAAGGGGTAACACTGCCACCTACAACAATGTTGGTCCACTGTTATTGATCGCTGATCTCCGATTGGTTGATTTACTCTGAACTTTCACTCACGAGTTATTAACGATATTTCCGAGTTGTGCACATTCATTTCATCGATAATTACGTGAGAAAAGAGGGTGGTCGGTCTCATAAATCATGGAGCGAAGTACAAATGGATTAAAGAATTTCAAGACAGAAAAATCATAGAACAAGCTGCGCTAGATAATAATGTCCCGAGAAGAACATTGAGCTACCGGTTGGATGGAATTTATCAAGCAATAGTCGGTCGTCCATCGGTGTTACCGTTAATCGGAGAGAAATTACTGTTTTTCATTAATGATTTCAACATTTTCTTAGTTAATATTTCCTTACCGTTTCCTCATGGATTGTGGTCTCAATCCACAAGCACAGTACAGGATAATCTTCGTCAATGTTTAGAGAAGACTTCCTAGTCTAGCATGTTTTAGAAGACTTCCTGGTCAATCTGAACCCGGTGAAAGCATGCAGGTACTCAATGAAAGCGTGTGATCGATCTCCTAAAGCAATATAGAGGTTGGGGAACGATTGAGAAGTCCATGATCAAGCGTGGAAGGAAGATTCATCCTTAGAGGGATTTATCACCAGAAGAAACAGGAGTGACATCATTGGGAGCAGGACGAGATCAAAATTCAAGTCAAGATGAGTCATCATGTGCTCATTGCTTGATTTTATGGAGGGGCTGCAAGGACCGGATTGGGTTCTTGGCTTCGAATGGTTCTGCAGAATACCTATGTTATGCATGCATCTATTTTCGTATGCGTAAGCTGTAAATAAAGCTGATGTACGATGTAAGTGATTGCTGGTTTTAAACACGCCCGTTTCATCGAACATCGATTGCCATCTTTATAATAGGACTAAAAGAGCATTTTTGAAAATTATCTTTCTGAGTTTAAAATAACGGAAGATGATTATTTAATGACCAAACTTATGGAATTACATATCTAGGCATCATTCAAATTTTCAAAGTTACATTAACGAATCACAATAAATGCGAAATTAATTGGCAATTGGTGGTTCAGTAACCCTGATTTCTAATTCTAAGTTCGTTGGAAATGTCGGTATGTTGCTTACAGAGTCAAGTATTGCTGGAGCTGAAGTTAATAGGCTACTTTACAGAATGGGCCAAATATTTGTAGTGGTCACACAGCACGAGATCGTAGCGTATCAATGGAAATTAAGCAGGAGCATTCGTCTCTCTCTAGGCATTCAAATTAAAGTACATAATGATGATAAGTTATTGATATACACTACAGCTGCGCTTACATGACTACGGTGATGGCTCTAGCAACTGAGAATGAAGCAATTGTTAATAACGCTAGCAACCAATCATTGATAACATGAATGGGAGAGTTATTCAGGAGAGTTCCTATCTACATGCATTATTAACTGACAGCTTTCTTAACTGCCGGAAAGGTGCCGTTAACGCTTTCTAAATGGTATGATGCCACAGAGCACCTAGCACCGTTATTGGTGGAAATCGAATGCCGAGCCAGAAATGTTCATTTATAAGGGAGGAAGAGAGGAGAGGACAGAAAAGAGGAGCTTTACCCTAGCTTATCATAATTGATTTGACAATATTGCCCAAAAATATAATATATTGCTATACTTGTTATCAGCAGATCAATTAATAATCAAGTTGACTGATAAGTTCGGTTGTAAACACATTTAAAAAAGGGCATCGACATTGATTCGTAAGGAATGCGAACAGAAAATTGACGATTTGAAAGTTAGGTGAGTTGTTGAAAGAATGTTGAAGGAAGACTATTTACTGTTCCAATCAATGTCGAGTGAGTGAAGACAGATTCCTGGATAATACTAAATATCAGTCATTATAGATCATCATAGCCGTATCACAGGAGGCTAATCAATAAAAAAAAGCAACTTCCACTCTATCAGAAATAGAGCAATATACGTACATCGAATGTCATGGGTTCGTAAGGTCACAAAAACAAGATGATTGATAAAGTAAAATAGAAATACAAAAAAAGGAAACAACAATATAGGAAGGAAGAGTGATATTTATTCTGACCCAACTGATTGACTATCCTACTTAAAATGTTGCAATATATGGTTATCGTCAATATGGTAGAGAAATATTACTAATTACTTCAAAGGAGTTAAAGTAGATTCTTGAACAAATCTAGTAAATGATTATTCATCTCCATAGCTCTATCGGATAACAATCACCACAAAAACAATTTCAGCTCTTTGCGAATAAGACCGATAGAGGCCAAACGTTGAAAATTATATGATTGACAAAAGTGAACTACAGAAACGTCAAATTGGAATTGTGATAGAAGGATGAAGAGAGATATTAATATCTCAGTTCATTTATTGACTTCATTAGTTTCCATATCTGATTATGTATTGCAGCCAAATTTCTGAGACAAGCATTAGTATCCGTTTGAAGTCTCCTTTATTCCCTTACTTTTGTTCTTTTCCAGTGACATTTGTGTACAGCAATGAAATTCTAGTAAGAAAACATCTGTAACGATTGAAAAGTGAGGAAATAAACGAATTCTCTTGAGATTGGCATTTCGGATTGAAACTCAATCGTCGCTCGTCAAAGGATTGAATCTCTGATGCAAAATAAGAGACTATCTGTACATGTCATATGTGAGGACAAATGTTGCGAATTTTCGACTAGACAATGAAATCGAGCAGCAAAATGGATATTGTATTTGGTTGTGTTCATCTTCATTAATTAATAATAAAGGTCATTTACTCACTGTGTTGTAAAATGCATCAGAGGTTAACACGAGAATTCAATAAACGCATGCCTTGATACCAAGTCGATAGAAACTGCATCAGGTGACAGTTGAATGATATTGATAATCTTCATCTAAATTGTGATATAGCATTTAAAAACATGAACTCTCGATTACTCGGGCTAATCTGTAATAAGAGCAGCCTAAGACTACTGCCCAGAAAACCTCACGTTGTAAATTATAAATCTTTTGTTGTGTTGGTGAAATAAAAAAACACATTAAAATTACTGTCTTTTTGCCTCTGCATATGCCTGTACTTTATTTTTCTCAGAGCAAGCGTTTATCATTTGCGATACGCTTTTTCAATCAATATGAAAAATAAAACAAAACCGTTGAATTAATCTAATTTTGTTATCTCAACATCTCTCCAACCGGCCTTCTTACGAGATTAGGATACAAATGCTAGTATGAAGATGACTGCAACGATGCCAACTATTGCTTACTAATAACGTACGTCTCATTCCGCATCATCCGATTTGAGATGTAGATTTTCATGATCATTGGATGATATTCATTATTTTCTATGATGTCGATCAATGTAATAGAATCTCATTCTGCTTTAACTTTTACGGCACTTTCATGTATAACGTGTCACAGAACTTGCCGCTCATTGATTTAGATGATTTGTGGTAGGATGCTTCCAGTGAGCATGTGTTTGTAGAATCAAACACAGTGTCCATCACCCTTCGCGTATCTTTAGGACTTATGTCAGATTCCTAAAAAGGGACTCATTAGAATAGTGAAGTAATTGCATAGCCCGCTTCAGTGATTGAAGTGAGTTCCCATTTCCACCTCCAAATCATTGTTTCCAGGTATAATTGCAATTCATTTGCTGTGATAATTTCATGTGAGATATTTTGGCTGCGTTCTCTTCAGCATTGGAGGCTGGCGGCAAGATTTTGAAGGTAAACGCGAAATCGTGACTCAAATGTTAATCAAATTAGTAGGTAGAAGTGCATGTGAAAAGTTTGGAATGAAAGGTTTCAGGAACAAATTTTGGTTTCTATATCACCCTAATTGCTCGGTATTTGAGATATGGAAAATGGAATCAAAGTCATGAAGTAATCAAAGAAACATTGCGGCATCACATAAATGGAATTCGAATATTGAAATGAAGACCTTTTAGTGTCACAGAGAGAATTGAAGGGTTCGAACCTGTTTGCTGTTATTCTTGCTGGATGATGCATCAGTTTTTCCAGATCCTATATTCTTCTACTTTTCATCAGCATGACCACTCAACACAAATCAGTTGATTTTGCACATGTTAGCATTTTGTTTTTTTAACAACTTTCGATTGCAGGCATCTATCTGATAATCGCTAGTGTAAATAAGGACGGTCATGAAAGTATAAATTTCTACATCCGCGCAAAAATCCTAATGACATGCGGGCATGCGTCTAAAACATCGGCCCAGTGAGTCATATGCTTCGTTGCATTTCATCGTGTTATGTAGGTCATCGTACCGAAATGTTTGGTTTGCTTCAATATACAATTAGTAGAGCAGCTTTGACTGCATTTCCTAAAAGACCTTTTGCAACAAACAAAACCTCAAACGTGTAGGAGCCCAGGAAGCGGACGCCCGTGATCGTCAGACATAGAAGTTTCAAGCATCAAATGTCTAACCCAGCATCTTCTGGAAGCAAAGGACGCAAAAAGGGATGAGTGAGAGTGAGCGAAGAGCACTTGACAATTCAAATGAAATGCGTGGTTTTCATGAGACTGAGCAGCAAGCTATAATTAGCATTCCAAAAACGTTCATTAATTTGTAAGTATTTCGGATGAGTTATTTTACGACAAGACATTTTCTAAATGTAGATGAAAAAATTTAAACTTTGCAAATACACATTTTGCTTTTTTTCTAATTTTGCAGATGCCAATCTTGAAATTATGGCTTTATCCACCTTTGTCACTGACTAGCTCATTTCGAAGGACGCTCATGTAGATTCAAGCACACGGCAGAACTAGCTGTTTTGGATCAAACACATCGACTGTTCAGTTTCGGAAATCCAACACAGGAATAAGCGCAGATCACTCAGGTCAAGAAATCTGATTGATTAAATATAGGAAGAATATTGTCATTGTTTAGAGGACTCCAATGCAGATTATACGGCCAAGTAAGAACGTAATTTGAATCTAAGGAAAGTCTGAGGATATCTGCATTATTTGTTCGATAAAACTAAGGCAATTTTCTTATTCTAATCCATCACAGCCATAGGTTACGACCATGTTCGATAATGGTGCTGAAGGAAATGAGAGACTATCGCCTCGACATTTTAGGCGTCAGTGAGATGAGATGGACAGGACAAGAAAGATTAGAAAGTGATGGTATGACTTCTATATTCAAGAAATGATGTTCGTGGTGTGGGCATCATTCTCAATCGAGACTCCTCCCGTGCACTGATTGAATGGAAGTCAGTGAATGAAGGGATCATCAGCGACCGTTTTCTCACCCGCTGGCCAAGATTAACGTAGTGCAACTGTATGCCCCAGCTGAAGCTGCTACAGATGAAGAGAAATACAACTTTTATTCCAAACTGCACGATATCCTTGAGGAAGCATTCAGATCTGATATCAGACTGGTGATGGGCGACTTCAACGCTAAGTTAGACAGAGACAGACGTGGAATGCATTCAACTTGGCCCCTTTGGCTCTGCAGACGAAACAAATGAGAACGGAGAACGACTCCTGTCGTTAAGCTGTAACAGTAATCTCTCTGAGAATAAGCCTTGGGCATGTGACATCATTTGTGTGATGGAAAACCCAAGTAAAACGATGTATTTCTTGATAGGTATAATATCTAGGACCCTCCGTCCTTGCAAGCGCAGGTCATGATCACAATTGAAGCAATTAACGAGACCAGACTGTTGTTATAGTTATTCACTCTAACTCACATCAAGAAGGCACATTGCCATAGAAATGCGACAACAGGCAGCAAACAAAGATACAGGCAACCACAATAGCCGATCGATAGGCATATAGGTCAGAACAAAGAAGTACTAGATAAAGGAATGCATATGCACAATAAAATAGAATAATTATTGGTAATAAATAAGAGGAAAAAAGAAAGAAAGAATGAAAAAAATCTTGAAGCATTTTTTTTAAAAAAAGCAGAAAAAATCGAGACTAAATATAGACACGTGAACTTACAAGAGAGTGCCCCACGCGTCGTCTAAATTATGAAATACACGATTACCACTTCTATGAACACGAGTGAACCAGGCTTCCTTGAAAATCCGACGGTGATAATTCCCTTCTCGACAAAGAACCTTCACAGTCTCCCAATTCATCGCCTGACCAGATTCCCATGTCTCGGAAGCTGCTGTCCAGATCCTAAACATGTCTCTGTATCCAAACTCAAAATGCTGCATCAGGAACAAGAATGGCTTTACGGATAAGCTTGAGATAATAAGTGGTGTTCGTCAAGGATGCATGCTATCGCCCTTTCTGTTCCTCATTGCTATAGACTTAATCATGAAGAAAACTATGAATTGTCAACGTTTCGGCATAAGTTGAGATGGGAGGTTTGGTGACTTGGATTTCGCTGATGACATTGGATTGATGAGTCACGATCAGGAAGCTCTACAAGATATGACCAACTCATTGTTCGAAAATGCATCAAAGATAGTGAAACTGACTTTTGATATAGAAAGATAGTGGCCTTCGCATCAATAGTGAAAAGACGAAGACAATGTCGACGAGCGATCCCCTAAATCCACCAATTATGGTCGGTCAACATGACATAGAATGTGTTAGCCTCTTTGTACATCTCGGGAGCAAGATAGCTGATGATGGTGATGGCGAAGTGGACGTACGTGGCAGGCTAGGTAAGGCTACAGACGTCTTCAAACGATTGAGTCCTATATGGTCAAAGCGCTCCATCGGCAACAGAGTCAAGTTCCGACTGTATGTGTCCATCGTGGCACCCACAGCGATTTATGCTTGTGAGACTTGAAAGTACGGCCACTATTTGCAACCGACTTTCACCGCCGCTGCATCCGTATCATACTAGGCTTATCATGGAGAGACCATCCAACCAAACGAGGAAGTGATGAGGTCTGGTCTCGAAGATTTAAAAATTATTATGAAAAGGAGAAGAAGGATGCGATTAGATGGACACATCCTTCATCTGCCTGAAGATCGTCCGGCTCCCACTGCAATGAATTGGGTCCCACATGGCGATACAAGGAGAAGAGGAAGACCCGTAAAGAAAGGGAGAACGACATTTCGTGAAGACTTTACAACGATGCGATTAAAATGGAGAGGTGCTACAATAGCTACCGGTGACAGAGGGAAATGGAGACAACTCGTCGCCCGATGTTCCAGCAGGAACGGGAAGAACTAAGACTAAGAGTCAACATAAATAGAAAAGCAACTCAGTAAAGTAAAGTGAACAGACTCTGCAAGCAGGATTGCATGTAGGCCTACATTGTTCTACATGCTCATCCCCACAATTCCGTGTTCCATCAATTATACTTTATTACGGATACCAGAGAAGTATAATTTGCTTATAATCTGAATTTCTTTTCTGATATCAATCAACCGAAAACGCTTTTAGTGAAAAAATTACACTGATAAATGCAACAATTTTTCTAATCGAAATACTGATCATTATAGAGGTGTTACGCACACGGAAAATGGAATTTGTAACCAAGGAAATCACACTAATCCGTCTAAAGAATATTTTCTATTTATTCATCCTAGTGAAGAAGAAATAAAAGTTGCGTAATTTCTTTTTTCTTTTGTTCACGCGATTTAAACTCAAGGCTACCAAGATGACAGTTGTCATAGACATCAAAAGAATTCATAGTAGGCATATTTCATTATTATTGTTGAATAAAACTAAATTTGTGCGTCACTTCTAACGCAACTGATGGTTTGATTGTCAATTAGAGAAACAAATGCAGCAATATCATGCAAAATTGCATTATTCTGATTTAGTCGTCCACAATTGCATTTCCACATAAACTCATCACATGTACGAGTGTTGCATGGCACGACTCATGAGTGAACACGATACATGTACTACGCGATAGCAGTTTAAATGTTGAAGTTATTCAAGATCTCCAGTGTAATTTTGCATCTGAAGTCATGTAACCTCAAGACCCATGTAGAGGTCTGGGGGTAGGAGCTGCCTTACGTCCTCATCGGTCACCTTGGGTGGACAACACCTATCCTGCGAAATTTGCAGCAAACGGATACAACAGATCTATCCTCAAAGTTATCTTCTACTCCTGCACTAGACCTATAATGCCCTCCATGCCAGTGGAAAGCTGTGGAGCCCCACTCGATCCGTCCTACAATAGTCGTCTCTTGAAAGAGTCGTCCGCCTCCAAGAGGCTCATCATGCGGAAGATTCTCAGCAGAAATTTCATTGTTACAACCTAGCCGACAGTGTCTCCAGATTTCAGCCTTCAGACACATCGCCAACTCTGACGAAGATGAAGCCACTCAATGGACCACCATTGAAATCAACGGAGTGCACATTGCCAACGTGTACAATCCCCATCCAGCTGAACTTGACTGTTCACGTCTCCCAGAAGTGAGTGCCCCATTTATTCTAGCCAGTGATCTAAACTGTCGGTACCAAATCTGGTGATACCCGGACTCAAATCGAAACGGCGACAAACTCGCCATATGGTGTACCGTGAACGAACTGTCAATTCTTTATGACCCCAAGCAACCTTCAATAAAACTCTGGTCAATAAACAAATCACTCTGGTCGATGGAACCGGAGCACCAACCCAGACGTCATATTTACCACCAACATCACCGGTGTTCTGCCTACGCGGGAAGTTCTAGACCGTTTACCCCGCTCCCAGCATCGTCCAAGCTTGATCGTAATTTCACCCCTCGTGCAGCTCTGACAAACAATGTCTGTGCCTTTGAGGAACTTCATGAAGGCGGACTGGGAAAGTCTCACGAAACGCATAGAGGAAACCATTGCCAACCTACCTGACTTGAAGATGGACACAAAAAAACCTGAACAATAACTATAGATTCACCAGGATTCTGAAGAGTTCGGCGAAGGCATCTATCCCTCGCGGGTATAGGAACTGATACATCCCTGCCTGGGACGAGGAATGCGACGACCCCTATCAAGACTATCTGGATACGACCGACCCAAACGGACAACAGATGCAAGCAACCTGCAAAATGCAGCACCTAAGCGGGAAGCGTCAGCAGCACTGCGAGGAGACTGTGCCAGCAATAGACTTCACCCACTCCTGAAGGATGACTTGGTCGACGATCAACCGCCTGACCTGTCGCAACCCTCTAAAGAAAAAAATGCCCACTGCATCCGAACGTACCAGGCCGCCAGTTGGTTGAAAATGGCAAATTCATCAACCAAGACAAATCTTTCAAACGCAAGATCACAGCCGAGTGCACTCCTAACACAACGATAAGTTACCTTGGATCAAGCTCACTTAAACAATGACTTCCACACCAATGAAATTATCAGCGCTATCTCCTCACTAAGACCCAAGAAAGCCAGATGGAATACACTACGAATTCCTGATTCAACTGGTTCCAGTTGGCTTAGAGTGGTTACGGTCTTTCTTCCACATGTGCTACCATTTAAGCTGCATTCCGAAGATGTGGCGGCGGGCTACCGTTGACAGCTTACTCAAGTCTGGAAAGCCGGCCGATACCCCAACCAGTTATCGTCCTATCTCGCTGCTATGTACAAGCTTCAAATTATTAGTACGGATGCTGCTAAACAGGAAACACCGACTGTTGATCCTACAGAATTAAATATTTTGTTTATCTGCTTCGGTCTGCAAGAAATGTGATTAAATCGAAATCGCCGGCACATCATGGAACTTAATAAGTGGGCAAAAATGAATTCCTAATACCTTACAGAGAAAGGAAAAAAGTTGCATGTCGCTTGCGGATTGCTGAGTTCCAGCGAAGTGATTGGATTGCCACATTTCCTTCAGATTCAAAGAATTCAGATCATTGTGCACAAGTTTTCTCCATCATGTTGATCCTTCAGATCATTATAAAAATAATTAGCAGACGTACGAAAATTAGTTCACTTGATGATTCCACCATCCTCTTCTTAGCATTCCTTACTCCATAGTGCATACACTGAATCGAAGCCAGACATCGATGTGTGTTTTGGTGTGTGCGAAGTGATATCACAGCACGTTCGCCTCTCTCACTGGCTCTGGTGTCCTCTGCTGACAGCTTATTGTTTGCCATCTCTAATAGTAAGCGATACACGAATTATCCGTTCGAGAAGGAGCAAGTTGTCTAATTCTGTGATGTGCCATTTCGATATTAAGGTTAGATGCGGTTCTTCCATTCTAGAAACTGATGCGCGCGCAGATGAATCTAAGTCTGTGGTTGATCTCCTTCTACCAGCAGAAAAGGCCGGATTTAGACAAGGTCGATATCCCGTTGACCAAGTCGTCTTGATGACCCAAAATATAGAGGATAGCTTTGATCAGAGAACGGTTACTGGCGCCGTGTTCTTAGACCTTACAGCAGCATACGATGCCGTCTGGCACCAAAGTCTCCAAGTGAAATTACAAAGACTGATCTCCTCCGAAAAAATGACAGGCTTTATAATGGATCTGCTAGCCAATCGCTCGCTCGTGCTCTTCAATGGTACTAGGAAGTGCAGCAAACTCTTCCGGCTCAAGAATGGAGTCACAGGGATGGGTAGCGGCTTCACCGTTGCACAACATTTATACAGCCGACTTTCCCACGACATCCAGCACAAGGTGCATGTTCGCCGACGACGTTGTGCTTACTGCTTCTGGCTCCAACGCTCAAGAAGTTGAAAAAACCTTGACTCGAAACATGCAGAGTGTATGCACATATTTGCAAAGATGGTTACTAACAATTTCTACCAGCAAGACTGTGTCTTCAATCTTCCACCTCCGCAACTACATGGCGGGATATGCTTTGAAGGTAGCTCTCACAAACAAACAGATGCTTCCCCTCGAACCAAACCAAACTACCTAAGGGTTACCTTCGACCGCAGCTTAACATTCCGCCCCCACTTACTCGGCCACAGAAGGAAGATCAACGCTAGGGTCGAGCTACTACGAAGCCTGGTCAGCACAAAATGGGGCGCCTCTTACTCGACCATCCGAACCTCCACTCTCGCGTTTGGTGTACGTCCCGCGGAGTGCTGCACACCAGTCTGGTGCCGCAGCGCGCATGCTGATCAAATCGACGCACCGTTGAACGAAGCAATGAGGCTCAGCTCCGTCTGCCTGCGCGGAAACCTGCTGCGGACTCACGTGGAGAACCTGGTTAACGTGCGGCCTCCATCGATTCCACCCATCCTACAGCCGTTCCATGTCATCATGGTGTACTAAACCCCCAGGCCAGCACTTCCCACAGCAGACTTGGGTGCAGCTGAACCGGTGTTTCGCGGCACCATATGTACCTGAAAAACCGAAGCGCGCGCAGATGAATCTAAGTCTGTGGTTGATCCCCTTCTACCAACAGAACAGGCCGGGTTTAGACAAGGCCGATATCCCGCTGACCAAGTCGTCTCGATGAACCACCATATGTGCCTGGGGTCTACAAACATCCGACAAGTGTTCATGTGGCCAGATCCCGACTGTCCACTATATCATGATCTGCAGGGTCGTGCAACCACCGTGTCCACTCACCGACCCTGACAGCCCCCTCCTTCTATACTGCCTATCACGTAGTGACTTCTAACATGTTTATTCCAGTCTTATTTGTTTTATCTTATGCTATGATAATAATAAACTCATGCATTCACATCATTCAACTTACCTGTTTGAATTCATTGGATGCATGTTATTATTATTATTATTGGTACTTATGGGCTGTCTCCCCCCCCCACGTTTTCAGATGTCTATTGAGTACTACACGTACTTGAGTATATTTCTACCCATATACAATAATTTATGGATCATTCCACATCAAAACGTCAATTTTCGGAAAAAGTGAGTGGGGAAGGTTCTCAGATTCTCATCGGACAAGTACGTTTTGAATTCGGAACGATAACGTGAAGTGTAGCGATGTCAGCAGCTTGATCTGACTTCGACTGTTCGGCGCATTATTGTTACACTGTATGCACTGTTATCTCTCCCTCTTCGTCTCATCCAGCGCTAATTGAAATCTTCCCACGATCACTACCTTGCCATAACTTTTTTAAGTTACCTATATTAGTGTCAGGGATGTGGCCTGGTCATCATCACTTCACGAGTTGTGGTGAAATGACTTTGTTGACCTCAATCGGGGAGGGAGGGACAGATATTTCAACTAAGAGCATTATTGTCCAGTAAAATGTAGAAATCTCATGAGATGAATTGCAATGCCGATACTGTTTATATGACCAAGATGTCTTTGAGTTGAAAACAGATTCACTTCCGCACATAGGATGTTGTCGATACTATTTTCAAAAACTGAAATTGGTCTCTCATAAACTACATTAGTCAAGACTGTACAAAATTGCAACTACATTGGTACAAAGAATACCGCGAAAAACGTCGGGCAGTTTTTGTATTTCTGCACAATCTTAAAATATATTTTGTCTTTCGCCTATTTAACTTGTTGCGAGCAATTACAGCTCTAGAAAATGGCATGAAGTTGGAATATTCATGCAAAGTGGGATCGGGCAGTTAAATGCAACATGATGAGCTGCAAATATCTGAGTGTCTTTCTATTAACTTTCAATAAATATGCTTCAGGAGGAATATTTGTAGCGCAGTTGCATAGTATAGAACCACACAGCGGCCTAAAATAAACTCTTTTTTCACTTCAAAGTCGTTTTTCTGTTGCAAAAAGGTGCAAATCCCGCTGAGTGGGATTGACAGATTAATGGCATGCACCAAAGCATTCACCCTATCTTGCTCTCCCTCCTGAAGGAATCGAACCCACGCCTACAGCTGAGAAGAGCTCGCGTTTCATTTGCTCAGACCGACGGTATAAGAGGTAGACAGTCAATTCCACTTCATTTCTGATGTTCTAGGATAGCTCTCCTGAACAATCATGGTACATAAATTTGATTCCCTTGCGATTTCATGGAGGAAACATCAAATAAAAAAATCCTTTTCATAATACTGTGCTTAAAATTGAATCAGATCAATTGCTTTATTAGGTATTCATAACTCGAGGCGTTAATGTTTTTGTCGTTGTCCTTCTACGAATCGTATTCAACAACAGGGGAAATTCCTGCCAAGGCATGAAACACAGGAGAAATGAAAGAAGTGATTTGCTCGAATTTTAGACTAAACTACGCCATCATTGGCCGCCTACGTCCATTGCAATCCAGACTCAAGTCTTTTTTATCACCATTTCTCATGAAACCTTCCATCCGAAACGGGTCGTGCTTGTTCACTTATCGAAGGAAAAACTTAATCAGTCACTTAGGATGAAGCGAAGAAAACATCATGAGCCAAGAGGTTAATTATGACCGTCACGATTTCCTTTCTCAGCTCGAATTCAAGATTTCTTTACCTAGTGATATGCCGCTCGACTATATGTCTTAATCTGGCGCCCGTCTGGGCTACTGAAAAATGGGAGGTTATTATTAGAGCGATAAATAACGACAAAAGTAATTGAGTTCATCAAAATATTCAAATATTTTTCTGGAACGTCTTGTTAAGGTTAGCAGTTTAGATTAAAGAGTTCGAAAAGTCGCAATTGCGAAATGAAAATCTTGAGAATTCAAAGTAGAAACAGATTCCTTTTGTTCAGGCGACATTAGTATTATGATTATCATGAAAATTGGTTTTATGGCATTTCCACAGCTGATCGCATCATTTTCCGTGCAGCTGCATTTCACAAAAGTGCAGGTGCCAGTGATTGACTTTTAGATGCAGTTTTACTATCCGATACGACAGTAGTACAATGCCGTCAACTTTTTTTCAACAGTGAATCTGAAATAATACACATCACACAACAGAGTGACCAGCGACTCACATATAGTTAATTATAATGGTGCTAGCAAGTTCTTCTGCTACCTGCATTGTCCTTTCTCTGAGTTTTTTAAAAAAGGTCGAAAATCGATAAATCGAATGAAAGTTGCGTATTTTCAGCATGAAAGTTCTCACTAACAAAATAGGAAGCCAATAGACCAGCAGACTGATCAATCGAAAATTGACATTGTGTCTGCATCGTTGAGCTAATCACCCTTGATGTCGTAGTTATAATTGCTGAGGAGCTGATAAAAATCACACTACTAGCCTGGTTGTGAGTTACATGAGCTTGAATACATGTTAATGCATAAATATGAGAGAGAGAGAGAGATTTTTATTCTCAAATGAATTCAATCATTTGTACGGTAGTTACAGACAGTTACTGATCACATAAAAAATAAAAAGCTACACAACACTGTTTGAATTATAAAGTTGTGTGGCATACACCACAAAGGATTTCCTTCGACGTATCAAACGATGACGTGGAATTCGCAGTCTGTTCGACCCTCTCGTGTCTCGCCGACTAATGTCTTCCTGTCTGACAGGGATAAGATGGTGGAGAGGATGATGAGTCTTCTTCATTTTCATAAATTGAGTGAGGACCATTTTGTTCAAATGCGTGATAATTTGAGGTGTTTTGGTCAGTTCAAGAGCCTCATCGTAGGACAAAGCAGGATGAATGACTTTTAGAGCACATTTTTCGACTCTCTCGATGACCTGCTGTAGCATCTTCGACGTAAATGAGAACCACGCTGGGGATGCGTACTCTAAAATGCTCCGAATGCACGTGTGATAGAGGCGAGTTAGTCCTTGACTACTGCCACCATAACGTTTTAGTGTTCGTAGCCAGAATATTCTCTGCATGGCCTTTTTTCTACAGAGTTCGACGTGATTCTTGAAAGTTAGATGTTTATCAACAGTTACGCCGAGAAGCTTCACACAGTCCATCTGTCGTATGTAGCTGTCTCCAACGGAAATGTGATCGACTTGGTACTCCTTTTTTGCACTGACGATGAGTTCAACAGTTTTGGTTGCACTCAGGGACATATTGTTTTCTATGAACCATTGTTGGATAGCTTTGATTGAGTTCTGAGCTTTGTTGTGAAGATCTTGCTTGTTTTCCGAAGAGGAAATGCTCACTAGTAGTAAGAAAACGGCGAACACTCGACCGGCGCGCCCCCCCCCTCTGGAACGGCAGAGTGTCGTGGTCGGCCGCCGTGGTGCTTCGGGTCTGAGTCCCCCCCCCTCTGGAACGACAGAGGTTGTAGTCTGTCGTGGTGTGCCGACCAGGTGGGTTCACAAAATGTTCGCTGACGTCCCCCCCCCTCTGGAACGATAGAGTGTCGTGGTGGACTTGGGCGACCGCCAGGATTAGTCTTGAGGCTATAGTGTGTGATGTTTTTCGTGCAATCTGCTGAATGTTGGGTTGTAAAATGGGTTGTTTCGAGTGGAAGGAGTGGTCGGATGAGAAAACGGAGGTCGGATTCGTATTCAGCGTGAAATTCTGCATCGGTATGGTGAGTTTCAAGGCAATCGGTGAGAAAAAATTTTCAACATTTTTCGAAAAACGACAGAGTTAGAATTTGGGACGTTTTGGTTTGTAGCGTCAAAACGAAGCATCGGATGAGAAAACGGAGGTCAGATTCGGATTCAGCGTGAAATTCTGCATCGCTATGGTGAGTTTCAAGTCAATCGGAGAGAAAAAATTTTCGGCTGACGTCCCCCCCCCTCTGGACAGCTTGCTTCGATTTTGGCTTCCAGTGGACGGATTTTGTCGTGCCATAGCTCGTTTGAAAGCTAAGAGTGAGACAAATTCAGTGAAAGAATCGGCTTGTTCCTATCTGTCTTCGTTCAAAAGTTAGAGCGGTTACAAGATTTTAGGTCGGAGCTCGCTCACCTGAAAAAATCCTAAGTGTCAGAGTGACTTTGTATGGGTAAAATTTTGAAAATTTTCCAAAGTGTGGAATTTCGACCTGGGACCGTCACCAAAACATTTTTCATCAAATTTTGAAATTTCACTGACGTCCCCCCCCCTCTGGACAGCTTGCTTCGATTTTGGCTTCCAGTGGACGGATTTAGTCGTGCGATAGCTCGTTTGAAAGCTAAGAGTGAGACAAATTCAGTGAAAGAATCGGCTTGTTCCTATCTGTCTTCGTTTAGATGTGAGACGCCATTTAAGATTTTGGGACATTGGCGAATAACGACAGAGTTAGAATTTGGGACGTTTTGGGCTGTAGCTTCAAAACGAAGCATCGGATTGGAAAACGGATTTCAGATTTGGAATCAGCGTGAAATTCTCTATCTGTATGGTGAGTTTTATGTCAATCGGAGAGTTTCAAGTCAATCGGAGAGAAAAATTTTCAACATTTTTCGGAAAAACGAGTTAGAATTTTTGCGATGGCTGCCTACTGTAGAGCCAAAACGAAGCATCGGATGGGAAAACGGAGGCCAGATTTGGATTCAGCGTCAAATTCTACATGGAAATGGTGTATTTCCAGCTCAATCGGACCTCCAGAACCGGAGATAGACGGGTTTTTAGTGTTTGGATGATGGGTATTACGTCATCAGCTGATCATCACACACTATATAAGCTGGGAACCGACAGAGACTTGTCATTTAGAGGAGAACGATTGTCAGAGGTAGGTCGTCTCTCTGAGCTCCGATGATAGCTTCGGACATTCCAAATTCCAAGTTTCTGAAAGAAACCGACTTAGAAAATTTCATTGCTGATATCAGCTAAGCCGTCAGACTTAGAGGTTCGCCAGGAGATGGCCTTCGTCTCCAGGCCATAAAAGACTCCAAAACTTTAAAGGCTCGTAACTTTGCTTCTACAAGTCCGTTTGACTTGATTCAAAAAAGGTTCGGTCGCTATTCATTCATTCAAGGATTTATTTTAAAATAACAAGCATGATGCCCAAGCATGAGCTTCTAGGCTGTTTTACAGAGAAGGAAAATTTTAAAATGTTTCTTAAAAGCAGATACACTCTTGGAACCAGTGATGTCCTGAGGAATGCGGTTCCACACCTTGCTTGCGGTGATTCCGAAGGATCGGCCTCCCAAGGTAGGATGGCGAGCACGAGGCACGATGAAATGACCGGAGGCTGAGGAACGAAGCGACTGTCGACTACCTAGAGAAGATACTTCTTGTAATTCGTCCATCAAGTATGTGGGAGCTGCCTCATGACGACACAAATAGGCAAGAGTGCCAAGACGATGATCAATACGATTTTCGATGGAAAGCCAGTTTAAGTCAGTAAGGAGAGGTGTAATTTGGTCAAACTTCCTAGCTCCGTAGATCAGTCGAGCGGATGCATGGAGGACGCGCTGGAGTAATGCAAGGGAAGATGCTGGGAGCCCTGCATGTATGGAAATACAGTAGTCGACTCTGCTAAGGACGAGTGAGCTAACCAGCCTCACCAGCATTGAATGATGAAGGAATCTTCGTATGGTGCGAATACGCCGAAGCATTGAAAAGCAGGAACTGGTCGTCAAGGAAATATTGGCAGCAAACGATAAGTTGGCATCGATGATCACACCAAGGTGCTTGATGGTGTCTTGAGGGTTAAGACAGAATTCGCCAGTAACAATGGGATGAGAGATCTTTGTAGACCGTCGAGATGATTGACACCACATTACTTGTGTCTTGTCGGTATTTAGGAGAAGCTTGTTTGACATAAGCCACTTTTGAAGGTCTTGCAGACAACTAGTCACTTTAGATCGAAGCGCCAATGTATCTCGAATCAATGACGAGCCTGTAATGAGAATGTCGTCAGCATAAGTGTGAGCCTGTAGACCATATCGTTCAACAAAGTTCGATATGTCGCACAGGTACAGCGAGAACAGCAGCGGGCCAAGAGCCGACCCTTGGGGGACTCCAGTATCTGCAGGGATAAAATCTGTTCTGATTCCATGTGAGACCGACATCATACGACCATTGACGAAGGAGTCCAACCACGCTAGAACACTGTCACGTAGGCCAACTGATTCATGGAGACGTTGGGAGAGTATGTGAGGATCGACACTGTCGAAGGCTGACGAGAGATCTAGTGAAAGTAATATGCATACGTGGCCATTGTCTATACTTTTCAGAGCATCAGAAGTGATCTTTAAAATTGCCGTTTCGGTCGAATGATGCTGTCGGTATGCAGATTGAAGCCGAGGAAGAAGGTTGTGAACATCTATATGTTGACGTAATTGACCACATACTATTCTTTCCAATACCTTAGATATCACCGGAAGGTTGGAGATCGGACGATATGATGAGACGTCATTCGACGCGGTTGCTGATTTCTTCCAGATGGGAGAAATGGTAGCTTTTTTCCACGGCGAGGGAAAAGATCCAGTTAACAATGAATGTCGAAATAATGTAGTAAGGAACGGCGCCAACAGATCAGCACATAGTTTGAGTAGGTAAGTCGGTATCGGGTCACACTTGGAGAACTTATTAGGTAGTCGACGAATGAGGCGAAGAACATCATCGCTGTTGACAGGTTTGAATTCTGAAAGTATGCATTCTTTGTCAGCTTGTGTGAAGGCTGGTGGATCTGCATTAGCAGTGCAGTCCCGTGCATTTGCTGTTTTGGCAACAAAGTACTCAAGAAAGTCATCTGCTGTTAAGGATTGTGGCGGAGACGGTCGGCTGCGTCCCATGAGGGAATTCACAGATTGCCACAAAGAACGATGCGAGTTTCCAATTGAATGAATACGAGCATACCAATATGATGAACGTCTGCGTCGCAGTAGAGATCGGTACTGTTGAAGATTCTCCCTCCACTCATGAATTAGAGCAGAAGGTGGAGAAGGACAACTTTGAACATATCTCTCCAATCTTCTGAGCACACGCTTTTGCTGACGACATTCATAGTCGTACCATGGACTGGAAGGTCGTTGAGGAATGCGTGCATTTATCAATGGTATGAGTTCATCGAGAATTTCAGTGAGTGTTGCATCATACAGCTCGGCCTGCTCGTCAAGGTTGAGAACATCCCAATGGGAGGCATTGCAGAGATTAGAATTTGATATCGAGTCCCGAAATGCGCATAAACTGAGTTCGTTCCATCGCCGAAAGGTGGTTGTAACATAGGTCAGTGGTGGCAAGGGAATCTCTGATTTCCATCGAAGAAGATAGTGATCAGAAAGCTCAACATCAGTAGTGAGAACAGGCTGATTTTGAGCATCACTTGTAAATATCACATCAATTGTTCCTCCAAGGTTGTGTGTAGGCTCAGTGACTCTACACGAGAGGCCATAGGTGGACATAATGCTCATAAGCTTCCGTGTATTGGGATCACTTGGGCGTTCGATATGTATGTTCAGGTCGCCAGCAACAATCACAGGTGTTGAGTAAGTTATAACATGGTCCAAGATGGAGGTCAATTCGTCGAAGAATTTATTCAAGATGACACCTGTCCGATATATGAGAATGATGATGTTTGATGAAGAGCATGAATTTACACGGATACACATATGCTCAAAAGTGGTGGGAGTTGTTCGAGTAAGTTTGATGACTGATAGCTGAATGTTGGATCTCGAAAATACAACAAGACCTCCATGGTTGACATTCATATTCGCAAGCTGATCAACCGGTCTTGGTCTCGGTCGATCTTGAACGTTGTACCCAGACTGTCGCAGACGACCAATGCAGTTTGAATCACTATCATGCCATGACTCAGTTATCAGGAACACATCAATAGAATGATCTCGAGTAACATCAATAATGTCGTCGACTTTATTGTTGAGTGATCGAATATTAAGTAGTCCGAATATTAAGGATCGGCCTCGGCGAGTAGAAGGATGGTGACGCTCTTGGCGAATGATAGGGCTAAGAAGGCGTTGCCGTTGAGTCAATGTATATGAGGATCTTGGGTGCCGATTTGTGATTCTCACAGGGATGACGTTAGTCTGGTGAACGTGGTCATGGGTGCAGTGATGGACAAGTCGATGCATGAATAAGTATCTTCTCAAGTCTCTTCTAATGCCATAACAGCCTTTGTTCTTGATTGCAATCAGCGTTGAACGAGTGTAGCGTATAAAACCGTAACGACTGTGACTGTCCATAATCGATAGATCACAGCGCTGACGGAGAGACAACCGCCGCGTTGCACGGCTGTATTACGGCTAGTTAAGAATGCTATTGACCTGGCCTAAGTGACAGACTACTTATAAAATTTCATAAGTAGTGCTAAAAAGTTGAAAAATTTAAATTCACTAATTTTGGAGGTTTTCTGGGGTTTTCAAGTATGCTGAGTTCAAATCTACTATCAGATTTCAAATTTAACTAAGTCTAAGGCAGCTTTGAGGGGTTAGATCCCAGCTACTGTTCACTACCTTTGACTCGGCGTTGCTGTTACCACTTCGGGGCAGTGACAATGATGTCTTAAGCTGTAAATAGCGGGTATCGGGGAAGATCTCTCACTTCCCTAGTGATCAGTACAAGGCCTTCGGGCTGTCGACGGGATCTAGTGCCACTCACTACACTCAAATCTATCATCTCACTAAGTGTAAAATCATTCTTTTCCGTTTTTATAAACTAGGAATCAATCGTTTGCTATCAAACGTTTACGGAATTATAATCATTGTTTTCCCCTTTTCACTTCAGAAAATGGTTAACTACAATAATGCCAAGACGGCTTTCAAGCTCTGCGTTTGTACAAAGATTTTTCGCAGTGATGCCTTCAAGAAACACTCTTGTGTAAATAAGCGAATGGTAGGGGGAATTCGATACTTTTGCAGCAGCCATAATGCATCTCGCCTTGTCGAGACGTTACCGGAGTGGCATGCGAAGCATAGCAGTTGCAGTCAACCAGAGCTGACTGAGGAGGCGAAGCAAAGTCTCTTCAGCTCAGAGTTAAAAGCTCTGGAGACTCAGTGCGCTGTCGAGGCTATCGCGTCAGCAAAGCCTCCCTCATCTAGTGCACCAGCAAAGGCTCTCTCACCCACCCCGATTCTGGAGACTCAGTGTGCTGTCGAGTCTATCGCGTCAGCAGCGGCTCCCTCATCTAGTGTGCCAGCAAAGGCTCTCTCACCCACCCCGATTGAGTCTTCTCCGAAGTCGAGTAAATCCTCCTCCTCCTCTAGCGATGAGTCGGCTACTAGTAGCAGCGACAGTGAGGAAGAGGAGGAGGAGGAAAAAGGCTCGACGAAGGCTGACCTAGTCGAGAGTGTCTACCTCGATAGCGAGGTAGAGGCGGTGAGGGAAGTTGACCTCGATAGCGAGGTGCAGCCGGCTAAGTTATCGAGCAGTGGTGGGATTGCGGCTCAATGTCGCAACTTCATTATGCGCCCACCACTGGTCGATAACTATGACAAGTTGAAGAATGAGTTGGAGGTGTGGAAGAGGGACTGTTTCTTCTATAAAGCGAGTTCCGAGAACCTCTCGCGAGTCACTCAGGAGCTCAAGAAGACTCAAGCTAGTCTTTTTGAGAAAGAAGGAGAGCTCGATCGCGAGAGGTTCTCGCACCCCGCTAGTAAGGCTAGAGAAGAACAGCTCCTGATCGAGAGAGAGAGTCAAGAGAAGGAGTTGAGAAAGATGAGGGAGGAGGTGGAAGGGCTGCGAAAGCAGTTGGGGAAGGTGGTGGCGACTAATCAGGAGCTGCACCAACAAGTGATGAGTAGCAGTACTCGACGATCAAGTCGCCTCCACATTCCTCTAGATAAGAAAGGACGTGTGACCGCAAGACCGCTCCTCTGTGAACGTGGCAGAGACGAAATGTGTTACAGCAGGGCTAAAAAAGGTATCGAATGCCTTCATTTTACATTCGAGCATAAGGAGGCAATCACAGGATTCCTGTTCGAACCACGTCCGGAGAAGATCTGTAAGTTAAAACAAGTAACTTAGAGTTCAAGATGATAACTAACAACTTCTTTCTTTACAGATATCAGAGAGAAGCGCCCACCTGCTTCCGTCAACGAGCCGGAGGCGAAGCGGCAAGCTTGAGTCCCATTTTTTTCAATCATCCCGAGAACGAACCACCGGCTCTCTTAAGGGCCACCATGGGGCAAGATTTGATAGAACCTCCTCGCGGTTTGCCCTGGGCAGTCTTCGGACTGGCGAATACTATCATTAAGTTGAATCTGCTATCAGTCAACTTGAACGTTATGCAGTCGATTGCTATCCCTGAAGCATTCTGATTCGCTGTTGAGCAATTCATTGTTGAAAACCCTATATAAGCCAGAAGATTGTAGCGCTTCTCATTCAATTTCAAGTCACGATGGAAGCCACATCTGCCAACAGCATTCCCGTCTTCATCGATGAAGACAACGCCATTCCCGAGTTCGTCATCCTCGACGAGTGGGATGAAGAGGATGAGAAGAAGGGGAAGATTAGGAAGATCATTTGGACGGATGAGGTGTGGACTCCGAATACCACTCGCATCCGAAAGGTGCCAGATGCACCAGCACGGCTTAGGCGGTATAGGGTCTATGAGAACCTAACCGTCATACCCCTTGACTACTCCAGCCAATAGTCAACTTAATTCACACCCCGAGAACGAACCACCGGCTCTCTTAAGGGCCACCATGGGGCAAGACATGATAGAACATCCACGCGGTTTGCCCTGGGCAGTCTTCGGACTGGCGAATACTATCATTAAGTTGAATCTTCTATCAGTCAACTTGAACGTTGCAAATGAAGTTCGGTGTAATACTTCCTTTCGACGGGCGTTCCTGTAAAGGGCGGCGGTGAAACCCGTAGCTATGTATACCGCAAGGGACATTCGGCAATGGTCAATCTTGTTAAACCTCTCTGCGTCATGTTTGCAAGTGATTGCCTCTGTCTCAACGTAGTATGCATTCGCGCCAGGGCGACATTTAGCCAACTGTCGAAGGTTGCCTAAAACTTTCCATTGCATACGTTATGAGAGCCATGAGTTCTACCTGTCTCTATCAATGAGATCAATTGATGAATGGAATGAAAGGGAGGACACTCACGCGCCACACGCAACATAACACACTTCTCTCTTCCGTAGTCTAACAAGCTCTTTACACATGGATCGCAGTCGATTGCTATCCCAGAATCATGTAAGCTATCTTAATTTTATTTAACACTATTTCATCTACCATTATCACCCATATGAAATGTTATAAGATTTGCAAGTTAAACTAAGCGTGCTACTATTTCCAAATGAAAAAGTATACATGGTTAAATTATTCACTAAAGCCCCATTCAAGTAAGTCAGTATGAAAGCAAAGATAATACGAAATAAACATTTATTATGGCATGTATTTCAAAAGGTCTTCATCGTCAATATCGTCCCAGAGTCTGACTTCACATAGATCACAAAAACAGTTGAGCTGCTTTAAACGTTCTTCTGCAGCGTCCCTCACTTTGTCAATGTACGCCCACTCCGCCACGGTTCGCGGTTGGGAGTTAGGGGTGTACCACTCCCATATTTGATGCAAGTGCGACTTGCTGGTCATCTCCATCACCCCTTCGGCATCATATTGTAAATATTTCCACCGTATGCCTGTTAGGTCGGGCAACTCCTCTTCATCGTCCTCCGATAATGATAACTTTCGTATATTGTCCAGTCGGTACACCTTCTCCACCTTCGCCTTTCTTGGTGCATTTGGTGTAACGAGCACCTTTGCTGATGTGCATGGAGAGGAGAACTCCAATGCGGTATTTGGTGTTGTTGGAGGACTTGTCATGTTGACTGTGAATAATGACTTTGAATAATGATAACTTTAACATTTTTCTAATTCTTAAGTATACACAAGCAGCCAATCAGAATGAACATCCAATGAATGAAGAGAATGAAAGTATATAAGCAAAGTGACATCCGTATCATTTCACTCTGTCTTTGAGACGCATAAGTGAACTGTTGTCTAGCGAATTCTGTATTTGAGGCGTACAAGTGAACTGCTCTTTAGTGAATTCCAAATTTGAGACGTATTATTTGACTGAAGTATCAACCTTAAACTTGATTTCGTTGAAATGGTAAGTTGAAAATTTCCTCTCTCATCTCCCTCAAACGTGTGGCTAATAGCATCTTCCTCAATTTCAGGCATCAACTTCATCACCAACACCCTCCCTTCTCGAGGAAAGTTTAGAGTTATTGAGTCAAGGTAGGTTGTAACAATACACTGAGACTTGAACAGAGATGATAGAATGATTTCTCTTTCAGGTGATACCAGTCTCATCTCGAGCGAGTCGGATAACAACAGCGACTCCATGTCAACATTGTCGCGGGAATGCAACGATCGGGAATGTGCTGACTGTGGACACATCTTCACGAGGAAGCGGGATCTCACCCGACACATCAAGCGAGGTGTTTGTCGACCTAAGCCGGCATCAAACTCCGAAGGTGGGGATGATTCTGTTAACGTCGTCTCCTTTTCTTGCGACTTGTGCGCTCAGTCTTTCGAGACACGTTTTGAACTATCTTCGCACAGACTTCAACATACACACAGTGACGATAGTTATACTAACAGCACCTCCTCTATCCGACTCACTGAAGTGTCCATAAATAATTTAGTGAGGAACTACCAGATGGACTCCTCAGAAACCATTGCTAACTTTGAGGAATGGTTTCATCAAAATTCATCATTGATAGAAGCGCTCTTCAACAATTTAGACAATTTTAGGATGAAGGCGCTCATCTATCTTAAAATAAAATATGTAAAAATCGACCACCATACTGGTCAAATAGTAGAGAGGTTGGAGTTTCACATACCCTCCTCTCCTGCAACCGAAGTTGTAGACTATGAGTCTTGGATAAATTTTCATATCCAAGGATTAAAATTAAACATAGATAAATTTAACGAGCGCGACAGCGGTCTCGTTTTTGATGGTATTGAGTCCGCCTTATTTAAAATCACTTTATTAGAAAACTACTCTGGACGAGGCTCCTTTAAACTTCCGAAAAATTTAAGAAATAAAGCAGCAGTCATTTCTGTAGATTGCGAATCGCAATGTTTTAAGTATGCCATCCTCTCCATTCTCCACTATAATGATGTACAGAATAGCCGATACCGTAAGAGTAAGTATCAACAGTGGGAGAATGAATTAAAGTTTGATGACTGCAATAGTGAAGATATGAAAATTAAAGATATAGAAAAATTTGAAAAATTGAACAACATCAAAATAGTTCTCCATGTTTGGGAAAAGGGATTGAAGGGTGTCCGCTACAACTCGCGTTCGAGTTGTTATGACCACGTTGTCAACCTTTTATTAGTAAGACAGGATGATAGTGAGGAATGGCACTACTGCGGCATTCCCAAAATTTCTCGCTTATACCACCACTTAAGAAATTCTACCTCATCAGAGATTTATTACTGTGACAGATGCATTCGGAACTTTAGGAGTAAAAACAAATTTGAAACTCATTATGAGTGGTGTAAGCGAGGTAAACTGCAAATGGAACGCATGCCCAAAGATAAGGAGTTTTCATATAGAGAGAATGGCGATGAACTAAGTCCTCTTCGTGTCATCTATGCTGACATCGAATGTTATATCGATGATAACATCCATCGACCAGCAGCCATTTCCTGCTATGAAGTATGGCATGACCATTTCCAAAATAGAAAAAATAAAATGCGCGTCTGGCAAGGTGAGGATTGTATTTACCAATTCCTACAATTCCTCAAACAGGCTGTAAAATTTCAGCAAAAGTATGATGGTGAACTCTATCGCAGATCATTGCATATGACAGCAGATGATCAAGTAAAATTTGATAGTTGCAACGTTTGCCCCAAATGTAGGAAAACATTTGACGATGATAAGATTAAGAAAGTGCGCGACCATGATCACATCACTGGTAAATTTAGAAACGCACTCTGTTCAAAATGCAATTTTTCGCTGAGGATGAAACGGCGTACATTACCCGTCATTTTCCATAATTTCAAGGGCTACGATAGCCATATGATAATAAAAGGAGGTTTAGGTCAAATGAAAGAGTGGAAGCTTGATGTAATAGCACAAACGAGAGAGAAGTTTATGGCCATGACAGCAAAAGTGCCTGTCGATAAAACTAAAGAAAATAAGACGGTCTATTTTGATATAAAATTTTTAGATTCCTACCAATTTATGACTGCATCACTGGCCTCTCTCGTACAAAATCTGAAGTCTCTTCCACTAACACAAAATCTTAAGAAACAATATCCAAATCTAACCGATGAAGTCATCACACGGAAAGGAGTCTTTCCATATGCATATTTTGATGCGATTAGTAAACTCGGCGAGACTTCTCTTCCGCCCATAGATAAATTTAAAAATGATTTGATCGGCGCAGAATGTAAGACCGAAGATTATGAACATGCACAAGATGCATGGATAAAATTTGACTGCCATACATTTGGCGAATATATGATTGCCTATCTTAAGTTAGATGTATTTTTGCTGGCTGATGTATTTCAGGAGTTTCGACGAGTGGCATTAGAAGAAGATAAGTTAGATCCCGTCCACTTTGTCAGTCTACCAGCCATGTCATTTAAGTCTGCTTTTAAAATGACTGGTGAGACCATTCATCTCTTACAAGATCCAGAGATGTATAATTTATTTGAGCGAGGAATTCGCGGTGGTCTCACATTTGTAAATAAACATAGGTTAAAATCTGAAACAGTAGGTAATGATCATATCCATCTTAAGTATTATGACCAAAATAATTTGTATGGTAGTTCATTATCCAAACCACTCCCTCACTCTGAGTTTAGCTGGTTAGATGATAGTGAAATTCAGCATCTCTCCAACCCTTCTAACATACTAGCAATTCCAGATGAAGGTGATTGGGGATATTATTTTGAGATAGATCTAATCTATCCAAATAATATTAAACATAAAACCGTAGATTTTCCACTCGCACCCGAATCAGGTGAAGTGAGTAAAGATATGTTTTCCGACTTTATGAAACAATTTCATAAAGATTTAGAATCATGCGGTCAACCCGACTATAAGCCTTGTCGCAAACTTTTACTCACCCATTATGATAAGGAAAACTATCTAGTCCACTTTAGCATCTTAAAATTTTATTTAGAAATGGGTATGATTTTAAAAAGAGTTCACCGCATTATTAAATTTAGACAGAAAGCCTTCCTCAAACCATATATTGATAGCAACAGCCAGAAACGTGCACTAGCCCAAAATAATTTTGAAAAAGATTTTTATAAGTATAAGAATAATAGTCTATTTGGTAAGACGATGGAGGATGTTAGAAAACGTGTAAACTATAAACTAGTCAATGATGTTACAAAATTTAAGAAATTGGTCTCATCACCTCTATTCATCGATAGAGACATTATCGATGAGGACCTTGTAGGTGTTAAAATGATAAAATCTGAAGTTGAGTTGTGCAAGCCCATCTATATTGGTCAAGCTGTACTAGATTACTCTAAGCTTGAAATGTACCAACTCTTTTATAAAATACTAAAACCATGTCCTCTCGTAAAAGGGGTTCGTTTGTTGGGTGGTGATACAGATAGTTTCTTCTTAGGTATTACCACTCAAAAAGATTTAAATTTCAATGAAGTAGGAAAATCTTTAGAAAGATATTTTGATACATCAAATTATCCTACTGATCACCCACTCTACTCCATCAAAAATAAGGCAAAACTTGGCTGCTTTAAGGATGAGACAGCAGGGAAGGAAATAGATGAAATGATTCTCCTCCGTCCAAAAATGTACAGTATGAAATTAAAGGATAGCGACGATAGTATTAAGCGTGCTAAAGGCATATCAAGATCATTGGTCTCTAACATGAAACATAAGAATTTCAGGAAAGCCTATAGAAATAAAAATATAACGTTTGTCAATATGACAATCTTAAAATCTAAGTCGCATGAGATCAAAACTCATACTTTTAGGAAACGGGCGCTTTCAGCATGGGAGGATAAGAGGTGCTGGCTAGAACACAACATATCTCTTCCACATGGACATCCTGACACAAACATACCACCACCCAAAAGAATTAAACTCACACTACCACATTCAGGAGACGTCTTAGCATAATCATCCTTAACTTAGTATTTTGATGTTGATTTCTGTAGATAAACATTGTTGTTTTATGTATCGCATGAGATTGTTTTTTCCTTGTGAATATGTGTCCACATCTGTACATTCCCCATGTGATGACTTTTCCACTGAAAGACATTTTTCCTATGCCTGTATATTTCCACCCTTCACGAAGTAAAAAGACTTTTTGTATATAGCAATGTTTATTGAAGTGCGCTCATGTATATATTTTCAGTGGATGTTGTATAAAGTCTATTGCTTCACATTCATGTACATATTTCAATAAATGTTGTATAAAGACTTCACTTTGTTTTCCGAAACACTAACGTTATGAGGGATTTAGTATCTTTCACGTGGATGCACTCTTGTAAACCATTGGTAATTTTGATAGCAATAGAGGGTATAGTTTGTTTGACGACGGGATGATAGAAAATAGATTCAAACATCTTCTCGACTATTCCATATGAAGCGTCTTTATCATGAATGAAATCACGTAAAATGTATTCTTTTTTCTCACCAACAGAAATAGGTAGAATCAAATCACTTTGAATGTAAAGGTGCTGTTCATGTTTATCAAGTGTCATTGGTGTTTCTATACCAATCGTATGCGCAGCAGCAAACACTGTTTGTAGCATTGAAAAACCAAAGAGTTTTTTCAAATTTTTACTCAATTGACATTGAATGTCATCACCCAGTCTCAGAACAACGCGTTGATTTTCAATTGAAAACGAAATGTGGTGTGTCTTTACATCATATTTACTTTTCATCACATGCTTCAACTTCTGTTGTATATAAGGATTTACTACATGAATGAAGCTTTCAACTGTATGATATAGACGCGGCATTATATTGATAGCAACTTTAGATTCTTCATAAGACTGGTAAATTTTCTTGATGCGATCGCCATAGATGTCCACCCACCATTCATCATTAACTGAATCAGCTTTAGTGTGATATTCATGAGAAGCATACACCACACCGCTTCCAATAATAGGTGTATAATGTCTTACAAAATGACGCAAGGTTGGAGAGAAATAAACTGTAAGTTTGTCATTATATTTCTGAATAACCAACTTATTTTTGTTCGCCATAATTATCTCTCCATACTTCTTACCCACAGTCTCATTCCATCGTTTTACTAACTCAATAAGTGATAAAGGTTGAACACCACGCTTTTTCAAAATGATGCGTTCTTCGCATTCTACAACATCTTCATCAAATATTTTAAATCTATAATGAAATTTGTTGATTCGATTTGAATAAACTTTTTTAACATTTGCAGTAGCAATTGACGTTAGATGTAGTCCATGACCAAAACCAAGATGTGGATAGAATTCACTATCCAACCTCAGCGTAAGACCTTTAGTAAAAGAATGAAAGCGGAGGAACTGTCTCCCACTCCAATGATAGATAGTAAACTCATAAGCTTTCTGATTTTTATTCTTCATGATGGAAGTATTACCACTGTTGAATGCCTTAATAATTTTCTCATTCCCAAATGGTTCATAAGAATCTGATTTTATCTGAATCCATTCATAGTTCCACTTTCCATCTGATGTTAAATTGTATGGGAACTGAAATGCATTATTCATCGTTATTCCATCATGGGTGCGAGGAGTCAATATCATTTCTTCCAAATCATTCACATTCTGAATATTGCTATCATAGCAAATACTAGAAACGCCAACCTCCCATTCACCTTCTAAATGCAGTGGCCGATTTAATTCTACTCGATAGTCTGATGGTTTATTTTTGGGAAATTTATTCATAGAAGCATTACTGGGCAAGTAGATTAGAAACGAGTCCTTATTTTCACTTTCCATATTATTCACATTGGAAAAATATATTAGCATACGTTTGCATTAACTCTTCATTCGGAAATGGAGTGTGATACTTGTCACAGCATCTTTATGAAAAGGAATCAACGCACCAGCATCGTCATAAATGGCAATATCAATTTGTGGGATGTAGTTTGATTTCAGCTTTGTATAATGCACTTTCTTGAAAGTATGCTCAGATAAAATACTGCAGCTTTTTGGCTGGTATGGTATCATTGCTAGCAATGGAGCTTCAACATCTCCCACACGTACATCTTCACCAATATTGGAATATATCTGAAAATAGTTAATACGACGCGATAGCGACATGTCTGCACTAGCTTTGGTTACAGTACCACTTTTAAAGATATTTTGATCAAAACCCAAAATGTCCATTAGAGTTTTATCCATAATTAGTTCAATACCTTTTCCACTTATAGTGAGAGACAAAGTACCTTCTTTTTCAGAAAATGAAATATGTTGGTCATTAATCACTTCATTTAAATAATCTACAACCAATTTAACCGAAGTAATAATGCGAGGCATCAACACTCTTGTTTCATGTAAGATACCACCTAAAGGCTCTACACACTTTCTGTATAAAGATACGGTCCATTCTGTATCAAATTGATTTGACCTTTCACATGGTAAATGTTGCATATCAGATTTTCCATGAACAGCTGCAGAACGATGTCGTAAGAACTGATGAAAATCTTTTGAACAAACTAATACTAGATCATCATCATTTAATTTGCTTATTGCAATATGATTAGATGATTTAATATAAGTCAATGTTGCCACTTGTTTGCCATCAACTCGAAGGAGATAATTAAATTTCTTCAATAATGTTTCAGGAGTCATGTTTGTCTTTCTTGGCTTAATCACAATCTTCTTCACCAACGTCTTCTCATTTCTTGGAATAAGATCTACATAATAAGCTTCCTCTCGATATATTAACTGTTTATGACCACTTATGTGGTAATTAACGTTAAAATTATCATAGCTTGTTAAGGCGCTAGCGAGGTAACCTAAATCATTTCTTAAACTTGGACTTAAACCAACAATCCAATCTTTCTCAACTACATGATGTACATAATTATAATCATCATTGTGCGGAGTAAATTGGACAATATGTTTACTCGCTTTATTCAAGAAATCATATATAAACTTTTTACATGATAAGAGATCTTTCTTTGGCCACTGTGGAATGTATACTCGGCACCCCTTTTCACATTGATAAGCAGCTGTACGCCTCATATTAATAGTCATCACCTCATGATCAAAAGTATAGACACAGTTGCTATAAACAAGTTGAGTGACACCCACTTCCCAATTTCCATTTAGCTGTTGTGCATGATCAATGGGAGTAGAAAAGAGTGCAGCTCGATTACTAGTAAATCTCTTTGTAGCCGCATTGCTAAGCAAAATATGATAAAACGACATTTTTATATTGCTAATCTGCAACTTTGCATAACATCATGAAGACTTGGATTTTGGACTCTCTACAATATATCAGAGTTGATCGTGATGGAAACGTACATTTCAAAAATTCTCATGGTCATACATCAAGAGGAATTACATTAACATGGCGACAATTTGTCAACCTCAATGATATCATGAGGGATTTGGAATATTTTGAAACATTAAGATTCATCTCCTTGGGTGATCAAGTTTGGCTTCAACATTACAGAAATGAAATTCAAATCTACCATTCTCATTCCGCAAACTGTTTCTCATTTCGCAAATACAATTGGGAGAAGTATAGAAGATATATACATCGCTCCATCATGACATTTATTCGTCGTGAGTTCATCGCCCTACTATGCAAATCTTAATCAGACATGACTACCACACATCATGAGTTGGAAATTAGATTCCCTACAACGTATTGAAACGGATCATGATCGAAACGTCTATTTCAAAGATTCAACTGGAAATGTGAGAAGAGAGTTTGCTTTATCTTATCGTCATTTTCAATCTCTACATCATATCATGAAGGACTTGAAATACTTCTATATGAAAAGACATTCACGTATTGGAAATCGCATCTGGCTGCGCGTCAACAATCGGCGAATTCAACTCTATCATTCCCAACTTCATACTAACTTCACATTTCATCAAGGTAGTTGGGAAAAGTATAAAAGGAAGGTACATCGCTCAATTTACTCATTCTTTCATCATGAAGCGCCATCGCTACACCATCGTCAACATTCTCCGTCGCTTCAGACTCTACACCAAAATCGATCTCACAACATTACACCAACAGCTTCCAAACAGCAAGTATTACCCGGGCCGCCCTCAAATGTTAGTGGTGAAGATGAACAATTCACGGAATCTTCAACTCTTCCCAAATGGAACTGTACAGATTCTCGGCGCCCTTTCTCATTCATCGGCGCAGTCAATGCGCTTAGAGCTACAAAGACTACTACGTCGGATATGGAAGAGGGAGAGGTGTGTGATGTCGAATCTGACTGTGGACAATATGGTGATCTCTACTCAATTGAGTGAAAGTGTATCATTTTTGAAGATTCGTACCAGCAGTTACAATTTGTGTTATGAACCCGAACTTTTTCCTGCAGCTCTCATTAGTTGTTGGTTACCTGTACATGTGGCAATCTTTCATAATAGTAAAGTGATCATTACTGGACTAAAATCTCATGTACAAGCAAATGTGATCCTAGACTATCTCATTGAGTATGTACGTACCCAGCGGATTGTAAAATAAAAAACAATTTTTCCAACATGATGTTTTTATTTCAAATCATGATAGAACTTACAAATCATTTTTTCATTAGAGGATGGATTACATGAAAAGTTTTGAATAATAGATGCAAATCGAGATACATGTAAACGTTTTAAGATGAAGTACAGTACAAAAGCACCACACGTTGATGAAAGTGGATGTTGTAGTATGCGTTCATTTCGCTGATATTGACGCGTATGTTTTCTCAACCACTGCTGTGTTGGTATATTTGGAGGTTGAGCAAGAGAGTCAAATAGTTCACCACGTCGGTCTTCTCCAATAAAGATCGCTTTCCAATGCTCACCGCCTAAATTCTGAGAATGAGTGTTTAGCACAATAAAGATGGGATAGTGATTTACTGCAGGTGGTAAGGTATCGAGTGAATAGACATTATCGAAAGCTTTCAACGTCGCTTCGTCTGCATTACGCTGCACTTTAGTCTTAATATCGTCAGCAGTCAACCAACTCATTAACGATTATACTGAAGAATCACGTCACGATACTTTGTAATTTCAATATTTGAATCGAAGACTGCATAAATTAATACATTGATCGTCTCAGGTAGTGTTCTTTTGAACGTCAAATCCAAACGAATATTATGAGGCACGTTCGCTTGACGATAGGGTGCACTAATATCGCTGTCAGCAGTCAAATCAAATGCATAAATAGTATATCCACTCTTAAACTCTTTCATAGTCAGTCCGTTGGTATCATCCGTATTGTAAAAGCCAAAGACATCCATAAAATCAACATAACTGCGCATAAATTGATCCGCAGCAAAATCTGGTTTGTAGGGTGGACCAGGATGACTCACACCATTTACACGTAAAGCAATTTCACTTAACTGATTGTGTTTAAAATTGAAAGGATTCTTCTTTATATTACCATTAAATGCATCATTTTCAACCATTGCCACCATGAGGAGCTTCGGTGCTTCCGATGGAAAGAGGCCATCTTTCATGAAACTCTTTTGATCTTTCGGAATTGTAAAGGTGAGAAGCTTTGTATGCTGAACGGGGTAAATGGCATTTTGGCGGTTAAGACCTTCAGCATGTCCTCTAATGACACTTGGATTCGGTACTACTCGACGAATGTAAAGTGCAATATCTTCCACATGAATTCTAAAATTGTCAACTTTAGCAAATGCATTCAGCGCAAATTCAGGCTTATTCAATGTCAGCTTGAGTCGCATGCTGGTATTACAGAGTAAAAACTTTGACTGTCTAAAGAAGTCTAAATTCAGCGGACCATATAGCTGACATACTCTACTATCTTTAATCATAGCAGATCGCTTTACAAAGCCACTGTTTGTTTCAACATCAAATTTTCCTGCTTCATCTCTGTACCATCCCATGGCTTCCATATGACTTTTTTGTGCTGCTGGATGAAACTGTGATACATGATTGAAATATGATTTATAGGGATAATCGCTTTGACCACCTTCCACCTGCTGCTCTCCAATCGTTAGAGAAACATCACGAAGTAATGTAGTCAATGGTAAATTGTTCAGTCCAACTTTATGTGCATCGTCAATAGCAGTTCCATCTGCTTGCTGAATTCTAAACCTCAAATCAAGCATCGCATAACTCAAATCTATGTAGTCATCACTACCACCAGGAATAACAAATTCAATGGGGCCAGCATTCTCAGCTGTTCGAGGATGATAATCTACAATACTTGAACTAAGAATATCTGTCTGTATGGCTTGTTGATCGAACAAACAAAAACCGGAAGTTTTACACTCCATGATTAGAAGTTATAGCAGCGTCGTCGTTTAGCGCCTGATGAATGATTAGAGCCTCTGCGACGTTTGCGTGAATGCCTTTTGACTGAAGATCGCACCTTACCAGCTCCGCGATGTTTCCTCCTTCCTTTTTTCATTCGTTTAGGTGATTTCTTTCCTTGAGTAACACCAGCAATGGTCTGCTTCAATGTTTTTAAACCGCGTTCCTTCCCACGATTCAACAAACTGCTCTTAAAACTTCTACCTCTGGAAAGATCACTAGCAACATCACCAGCAAAGCCAACGGCATTACTTAAAACATTTCGTTTTAAAGATCTACCGACATTGGATATGAGAGGTGCTACAACAGATTTCAGTGCACCAAGTATGCTACCTCCACGTTGGCGGCGAGCGCCGATGTAAATTTGTCCTCCACCACTTACATAGGAGGGTCGTGAATAAAATGAGGCAGTTGGATTCATAGCTCAAACCCTAAACATTGTTAGTTACAACTTTGCATGAATCACTGTCGATCACTTAGATGAAAGATGTCGGCACGACGCATCCAAGAGTTCATACTTGAAGGATAACCAGTCCATTTAACAAGACACCATTCTTCACCTTGCCGTTTTTTACATCGAATGATTTTCTCTACCAAATATGTTTCACTTTCAGTGACTACCTCAATCTCATCGCGGTAAAAGCTACCCTCAATTTCTTCATTATCGTAATCTTTCAACTTGTAGGTGGTCGGAGAGTCTTTTTGATTAATCCTTGATACTGTAAATACCTCCTCTGTCCAATTCGGGAGGTACCCTTTAGCAAAAACACTTTTCACTTTTGAGATACGAACTTTATCACCAATTTTCACATCACTTTTCACATGAGTGCGTTTACGTTGGAATGATTCGCGCACTTTATCTACATTGTCAGCATTTACATCTACTGGTCTGAGTCCAATAGAACGATGGATAGAGTGATTGTAGGCATGGAGTGTATCTTGTAGAACCTTTGTCCAATTTTGTGTCAAGTTGGCAGTAAAATGTCGCCACAAGCGATTTTTTAATGTGCGATTAAAACGTTCAACGAGTGCAGCTTTATAAGCACTCTTTACACTAAACAACTCAATGTCATGCCTCTCAAATAATCTTCTAACATGCTGATTTTCAAACTCTTTTCCTTGATCACTCTGAATTCTTTTTGGAATCCGACCTTCTCGAAAAATTGTTTGGAATGCTTTTGCTACTCCTTTCCCTTCTTTAGTTTTTAAAGGTTGAGCCCACGCATAACGCGAGAAAATATCAATGACGGTTAAAATAAAATTATTGTCCGAGTTATGTTTTGAAATGGAGGCGACATCGCACAAATCTGCTTGCCACTGTTCATCGATGTCATGAACAATATAATGGCGGGTGCGGTACTTCTTTTTCGCTTGTTTGTGGAGTGTATAGGTAGCCTGACCCTTTAACCATCGTTTCACTTGTGATTGTGGAAGACCACTCGCTTTTGATAATTTCTTGATAGATGCAAATCCTGCCGGATGTTTTACATCATAATAGATTGACTTCAAACGTTCAGTCGATGACGACTGACTCTTTTTCCTCCTTCTCATCTTTTTGTTTTCTTGCCTTTCTACATTTACAACAACTACAGCATTTAGCTTTAGCGGTTTTGCGATCGTGTTCACATTGCTTAGGGGTTTCATTATGAGAGCTGGCGCAGCAAGTGCAAGTGACAACGACATTCACCTCTGGCGGCTCATTACATGGCAAGCAACACATCTGCTTCATATTAATAGTCTGAGAACATGTATTTCCTAGGAGGAGCTGTTTTACGTTTTCCTTTTACCAGTTTTAGTGGCGATGTAGATCTACGTCGAGTTCTTCCTCTTGTTTGCTTAGTGAGTGTGGGAGGGGATGTAGCAGGTGACGTCTTAAACCAATTTGTTGGCATTTTCATCGCCTGAAGCATTGGAGTAGTAGCCACTGTTGAATCAAGTTCTTTCAATGTCTCATTATTTAAAGCAAATTTTGGCACATTATGCTTTTTCAATAGTTTAAGAAAGTATGACCAACCAGGTGGAACATAGCCCTGACGGCGCTTTCTACGTGTCGCATACTGAATCAAGTCTTCATAACGTGAAGCATCAATCACTTTATTTTCATCTGTAATGATTTCTCCTCTATCATTTACATTGAGATGGGGTTCAATACTGTTGAAAAGAGATATGGCATGTGCGCGAGATGCTAAAGGTGTAGCAGTCGATACAGAGTCACGCATCTTATTCTTCAAGTTTTTCAATTGCTCAACAGTTTCCGATTGTAATAATACAGCACGATGTGGATCTTTGATGTGAACATTTTGCTGATAATCTATTTCTTTCCTATACATTTGATTTGCAAGAGGTTGCTTTACTTGCTGCATGGCAGTCAATTGTACATATTCATCCTGAGGAATAACAATCATGCGAGAATAAGAACTCATAGTTTGTAGATAATCATGGGAGTTTTCAAAATATCACTTCGAAATCTAAATTCTTCCGGACACTCTTGCGTAAAGTCAATGAATAAGTAACCGTATGGTTTTTCAGTAGCTGCTTGAAAAATTTCAATTAAGGCTTTTGATCCTCTGGGTGCAACTTGTCGCGCTAAAATTTCAAATTGACTTTTATCTCGCGGATTCTTGAAAATAGCATAATAGTGTGTATTCAGGTTTCGTGTACGAGCTTCTTTTCCATCAGGAAACAAATTTTGTGTGATATAGATGATAAAGCACCTTTTATGGTGTGCTGCGCGAGTGAACATATCTGTAACATCTTTTGAATTCTTACTTTCTTTTAATAAATCATCCAATACAACAACATCATTAGACTGAAGTTTATCCACTGGAATAATTCCTTCATGTCGAATAAAGTTGCGACTTTGCAATTCCTGAAACAGCGACGGTTGATAAATACCATAACACCAAATCACTCGATTGATAGGTTCCTTAAACAACTCCCTTCTTTTATCCAATAAATTCAGCGTGAAAACAGTTTTACCTGCATGAGATGGACCTGATACAGTCAGAACTTTATCACATTGAAGTCTGAAATCCATTTTATTACTTTGAGATTCAACATTTGCATAATTAACGCTTAGAGCCAAAGATATTACCCAATAGGTTGCCCACGGCAGGAGCTATCATTGGAAGTATTGCTGAAAGGAAACCGCCCTTTTGTGTTAGAGTTTTCCTCTTTCTTTGAAGGGTGACTTTAGGATTGGAGATGAAACGCAATTTCGTAGCATATCGCTTAAGTAACTTTCGTTGTTTTGGCGCTAATTTCTTCGTCCTCAACTTCCTCACATGAGAAATAATTTCACAAATGAATTTATCGTTAGCATGTCGTATAGCATTGTATCGCTGATTTGCTTTCATTCGTCGGAGAGCTTGAATGGCTGAAGAAAACTTTTGACTTTTACGTTTTCGTCATTTTACGTTTCGCCATTTTCCGTGTTAGTCTTTGCTAAAACCTATCTTTACCACATTTGCATAGGTACTAACTATTGCGACATAAGTGACACTCGAAATGAGCAATATCACAGTGGTTACATTGGCAAAGTTGAATGCAATTACGTATGAAACAGCGTTGACAAAAAGCATGCTTACATCTCTTGAAGATGCGCTTTTCATTTCCATCCTTTCGCTTACATACATCGCAACACATAGTTTCACCGTTACTGATGTCTATAGCAAGTCTTTTTGAAGATATGAATTTGCTAGCCTTTTCTAAATAATAGACGCATGTACAGAAGGAATATACTTCGAGAGTGAGCAGACATAGCTCGAAAACCAGTTGTGCTACAATCAAGTACCACTGCATTTTCAATTTTTCTTTATGGAAAGTTGAATGTGAATATCTGAAATCGCTTCAATCACTAGACTGCTACCATGATGGTTAAATGCGTTAAGACGTTCAGCAATTTTTATCATATGTCTTTTAAAAAATTCTTGGGGTGATCTACCACTTCCATTGAGTAAGAAGCAAAATGGAAAGAGCGACTTTCCACCTCTTGCTTTCCAAAATGACTAAACTTAATTTTCGCAACTAATCGCGCCATGATAATGCTATCAGAGAATGTATTCATTAATTCTAGAAATAGAGTGCTAGCATCATCGACCACTGCTTCGATGTAGTCTCATCTTTATGAAATTTTATCACATAATCTTGAACAGCTCCTTTTAAACTTTGCCTATGAAAACGTAATGTTCCGCAGTCGTTTGAGAAAGACATGATCGCCCTTTATCTAACCCATCCATTGCATGAAAACAACAACTCTTCTCATAGTAACATTTATTGAATAACGGTAACAAGCATGCATTATAAATCAATGGTTTGAAAGAGATAAAATAGATACAGCTGATAACTATCATACAGCGAGCAATGATAACCATACAGGACTTTGGCAGTGTTGAGGTAAGGAGGAAAGAAGCATTGGTTATGAACGTAGCTACTACAACGAACAGACAAAATAGGAACACACAAATCCTTAAAACGTTTCGTGACTTCATGATAATGTTGATTCACTCTACTATCCCAAGGCGGGAGCAAAATATCATCAATGATTAGATTGGGAAATACTTTCCTCTCCTTACCAGGATTATTACAAAAGATGCGTATAACATTGAAAGCAGCTAACCATCGTTTAAAGTCAATAAGAAGAGCACTTTCACAAGAAAAGCCATAGTCTTGCAAATATTTCAGATTAAGTCCATGAATGTGTTTTCTCGCCCATTGATCAACATTGGGATCGCAGTTGGCATGTTGATGATAGACACTGACAATCTGATATGTCCAATTGTTCATAGCAATAGCACTGAGCTCCTGTACAGGTTCACCCTCACAATCCATAAAAATGATGATAGAAGCCTAAAACGGAAATTTACACATCTAAGGAAACGTTCTATAATATATTACAAAATGAAGAATTACATCGATGCTTTTTCACGACAAAATACGCAAATGATATGATGGCAACGAAGAAGTAAAATGTATCTAATAAGACCACGTCTACGACACTCAAAGCACATAAGCGAATTGTCATAGGGTAGAGTTAGGAAAGGACTAGTAATTCTCCTTCTTTGATTTGCGTTTTGATGTAGCATTCTTCTCCGACTTGCGCTTCGTACCACTGCTGTTAAGGATTTGATCAATTATGTCGTCCACGTTGGGTGGTTTTGGAATATATAGGATGGATTCCATATGCATGGAGAGAGAGGCTATTTTATTATCCTTGTGTCGACCATAATATAGCCCATTCACTTTGAAAAGGATATCCCAAGTACCTTCTCCGAGCTCATCACATCTGATGGGTATTGAATGATCTCCATCCTTCTTATAGTAAGTACACCAATGTGATACCGGTAGGCAAATGTGATTACCATCCAAAATCTTTCTATAGGGAGTATCCTTGTCATCTCTCGCCTTCCACTCTTGAGCAAGAAGAGTAGGAATGTCCATATTTAATGTCACGTACTCCTCAATAATATCAAGTTGGTGGCGAATGTACGGACTCACGGGGATCAGTATGTAGTCCCCATACTGATTGTGCATTATCTTGACATCCGTGGAAGGGAGCATTCCCGTTTGGAGTACTACGCTATGATCATCATAACGCAAGGCTTGTTTAAATTTACGCTGTAGCGGTGTAGGATTATGTACCTTGGATGTTTCTTCCACTGGCCTCAGTTGTAGATGATCTGACCGTAGCGAACCTTGTAACGTTTGACCGCCATTTTGTCCTACTAGTGCAGCAGATGGAGTAGATGCCTGAAAATGAAAAAAGATTGTATTAAGTTTACGTTCAAGGGAGGAGAGGGAGGGAAGTAGCGACTTACCATTTTAGATGGATAATAGAACAGGGAACTAGAGAGAGAGAAAATGTGCGTCCGTCACTCGTGTGATTCAACGATGGAATGATTCTCACTGTGGAAGGCTCGCTATTTATAAAGAAATGCTTGATTCTCATTGGATGATGATCCTCATTGGACAATAACATCAAGCTGATTCCAAATCTGGCCTCCGTTTACCCATCCGAGCCTTCGTTTTGGTGCTACAGCCCAAAACGTCCCAAATTCTAACTCTGTCGTTTTTCGCCAATGTCCCAAAATCTTAAATGGCGTATCACATCTAAACGAAGACAGATAGGAACAAGCCGTTTCTTTCACTGAATTTGTCTCACTCTTAGTTTTCAAACGAGCTATCGCACGACAAAATCCGTCCACTGGAAGCCAAAATCGAAGCAAGCTGTCCAGAGGGGGGGGACGTCAGTGAAATTTCAAAATTTGATGAAAAATGTTTTGGTGACGGTCCCAGGTCGAAATTCCACACTTTGGAAAATTTTCAAAATTTTACCCATACAAAGTCACTCTGACACTTAGGATTTTTTCAGGTGAGCGAGCTCCGACCAAAAATCTTGTAACCGCTCTAACTTTTGAACGAAGACAGATAGGAACAAGCCGATTCTTTCACTGAATTTGTCTCACTCTTAGCTTTCAAACGAGCTATCGCACGACAAAATCCGTCCACTGGAAGCCAAAATCGAAGCAAGCTGTCCAGAGGGGGGGGACGTCAGCCGAAAATTTTTTCTCTCCGATTGACTTGAAACTCACCATAGCGATGCAAAATTTCACGCTGAATCCGAATCTGACCTCCGTTTTCTCATCCGATGCTTCGTTTTGACGCTACACACCAAAACGTCCCAAATTCTAACTCTGTCGTTTTTCGAAAAATGTTGAAAATTTTTTCTCACCGATTGCCTTGAAACTCACCATACCGATGCAGAATTTCACGCTGAATACGAATCCGACCTCCGTTTTCTCATCCGACCACTCCTTCCACTCGAAACAACCCATTTTACAACCCAACATTCAGCAGATTGCACGAAAAACATCACACACTATAGCCTCAAGACTAATCCTGGCGGTCGCCCAAGTCCACCACGACACTCTATCGTTCCAGAGGGGGGGGACGTCAGCGAACATTTTGTGAACCCACCTGGTCGGCACACCACGACAGACTACAACCTCTGTCGTTCCAGAGGGGGGGGACTCAGACCCGAAGCACCACGGCGGCCGACCACGACACTCTGCCGTTCCAGAGGGGGGGGGCGCCGGTCGAGTGTTCGCCGTTTTCTTACTAGTCTCACTGTTACGTCATCCGCATAGATGTCAAAATCGCTGTTGGAATTTAGGTCGGAAATATATGTGAGCCACAGCCAAGGCCCCAAGACTGATCCCTGAGACACTCCACCTGATACTTCCGCTTCTCGCGAGGTCGCGCCTTGAAAGACGACTACTTGCTTGCGACTTGCGAGATAGCTTTGTGTCAAGGCGATGAGACCAGGGTCAATGTGGTTGTGCAGCTGCTTAGGCAGAAGGAGCGCAGGTCGCATTCTGTCAAATGCACGTGTCATGTCAATCATGATGGCTCTTACGAAGGGTGAGCCAGCGTCTAGAGCTTCGGTCCACTTGTCAAAAATCGATATTAACGCATTTGTTGTACCACCGTTTTCAACATATGCATGTTGGTTCGGCAAAGAGAGACTGTGTTGGTACCTGTCACAGATAGTTTTTTCGACGATTTTTGATAGAATCTCGAGAAGGGATATAGGGCGAAAATCCGCACATGTTGACGGAGACTTTTTCTTTGGAATTGGACGCACTTTGGCACACTTCCATATGTCAGGAAAGTGGCGCTTGGAAAATATGTTGTCAATTATACTCATCAGAGGTTGAATTATGAAGCCACTGCCGTTCTTGAGTAACCATGCTGGGATGTTTGATATTCCTGAACTTTTGTGCTCATTGGTATTTGACAGATTCCTGAGGACCTCGTATGTAGTGGGAGGTTTGACACTGTTACCAAGTGGAATGTCAATGCTGGGTTCGTTAATAGTTGCTTCATTTGTTATTGAAGCAAAGTACGCGCACAGCTTCTCTGCTGCTTCAATATCATTAACCCACTTGCCGTCAAGATGTGTTTGTTTTGATGGCGACACTTTTGGATCACTCTTCGGCTTCCGATTTAGAAGAATATTGACGTGACTCCACCATTGCCTTGGATTCAAATCCATGTTGAGTTTACAGTTCAGAAAATTAGACTTCCTCTCAGTTATCCGTGCTTCAATAAGTGAGTTGAAGAATTTGACTTTTTCGAACTTTCCTTGGCGATAAAACCTTGTTTTCGAGCGCCTCCATTTCAGGATGGTTTCATCAATCCATGGCGGATGACGCTTTGGCTTCGATTTCATGATCACATTTGATTGTTCGAGAATACTTGATAGTGTTTGATTCATCATGGCAACCTGCATCTCAACATTCGTCTCATTTAGTACGTTGTTCCAGTCACACGATGCGAGTAAATTAAGTGCTAGGCTTTCGTTGATTTTCTTCCGAGGTTCGGGTGGCAGATAGAGTTTTCGGTCGTGTATTGCAGTCGCACAAAAACAAGCGTGATCACCAAGTCCCAGGGGGCTCAGTTTAGAGACAATCCATGGTATCGGAGTTATGTTGCAAAACATGAGGTCAATACAAGCCTTTCCTCTAGTAGGGAATTTTATAATTTGTGACAAACCATGCGTTTCCTGAAGCTCTTCGTATTTCATTCTATTAAAGTCACCAATAATCGCAACGTATGCGTTCGGAACGGATCGGAGTGAATCAGTCAGTGTATTATTGAAATAATCTAGAGTCGATCTGTCGTCAGCATTTGGTGGATGATAGACGATCGAAAGTACTAAATCTTTCGATGGATATTGGATCATGATTGTTAAGATAGATATGGTATTGGTCTTGAATTCACTCAATTCTTTGTAACTTATGTTGTTATGAATGTAGAGACAGCAGCCACCACCCATCCGGTTCGGTCTATCACATCTGATGACGCTGTAGCCAGGGATGGAAATGGACTCGTCGTCAATGGAGTTGTCGGAACCAGGTTTCTGCTACACCAATTATGTCGGTAGCATTGGAGATTGCACAAGCAGATAATTCATTGGTTTTATACCTCAATCTCGCATTGCAATAAAGAATATTTGGTGGGAAATTATGACATTGTGGCATAGGTAGCTGGTTTAGATTACTCAGTGGTCGAAGAAAGCGAGTTCGAGTTGGCGTTGGAGTAGCGGCACACCTGTGTACACATGGGACTGACGGAATCTCAACAGGATAACCATAATTGCTATTATTAGCAAAATTGGGTGGGCGAGAGCAAGCGGAATTCCATCTGTGGTAGTGGGAAATCCCATCACCATGGTGGCGACGGGTAATGCGCACTGGTATAGGGAACTGAGAAAACAATGGTAGAGGCGATACATGCACTGTCGTGGAAACAGGTGGCCGAATGGAGTCTTCCGATGGAGAGATTTGGGAGATACAGTTTCCTCGAGTGATGGCGAGATATGGTCGTGCAGGCAAGGCAGTAGAGAGCACAGGTTGGCATTGAGACGAAACACATATAGGAGATAAGCGCGGGCGGTGAGGCTGGTCATGACAGAGCAATGTAGCAGGTGGATCGATGAAAGAGTGGCACGGCGGAGAGGAAACACAGAGAGACGATAAAGCCGGATGAACATGGGAAGGCGGATTCAGCAGCCGGTAAAACCATAAAGCTCTCCTTGTCTGTCTATCTAACCTTGGGGTAGATGGAGGTCGCAAACGAAGGAGGTCATGGCGAGTGTACATCAGTCGTGAACTGTTGCAGGGATTAGTCATCAATGACTGATAATAAAGGCGGTGAATAACCAAAGACAAAAGAAAAATGAGCAAATAGCAGAGAGAGCTTAGGTCGGCGAAGTTGCTGTAGATGTATTCGAAGAGACTATGAATAAACGAACACATTGATGTAAAAAAATCATAGCAAGGAGTCCAAACAACAAAACAGTGAACGCAGGAAAGTTACTGAGCTCGAGACAGAGGACATACGTCCTTCCTGTCAGACCGCTAGGTAGCGAGTGAAAATATATTAATTTTCACATCAAAACTGGAGCCAATCAAATGGTCAGTATGATATGAGTTGTCAGTTTCAATGTTGCATATCCGACGATTTCACTGGGTTCCGTATTTCCAGAAAAAATTAGATAAAAGCCCTATGTTATGCACGTGACGAAGGCGAACTTCAAGACTATACAATTTCTGACGAAAACATTTTCTGATATCAGCACTTTATAGAATATTGGAGATCCTTACACCGATCAATATCAGAAATGAGCGAAGTTAAGCTCTTGCTCGGTTTGTGATCTAGACTCAAAAACATGCCGTTTTCTACGTGACGCTAAAAACGACATAGTTTTCGAATACTATGTGTTCAGCACGCATTTGTGATAAAACAAAATTAGATACGAACTTCTGACAACTTCCTTTGGCAAATTGATAAACATGGGCACATCTACGTGCAATACAAAAAAATTATCGATGATTTTTTTCAATTTTACCTCCGTCACGCACGTGATGCAGTACTACTTTTTGACATTTTTTCACAAAACTGCACATTATTTGATCAGTATAACCACACTCTGTTATCAGACATCATTCATCATAAACAGCATTTTTATGCCTTCTAGAATTAATTTCTTACTATTAGAATTGATCTCATTTAGACAGAAAGCAACTAACGCTTTGCATTACACGAAAAATAGTGAATAAATTGTAAAATATAAAATAGGTTTCAAGAGGACAAGTATAAAAATGTTATTTCTACCTAGCCATATATCAGTTTATTTTCGTGTATTATTGAATCAATCTATGATCAGTTTTATCATTTGACTATACCGCTGCTCGTTTTTGTTAATATTGTACTATCATTCATTCTCGTATTTTTGAATCAAACCATGATAAATGTTTATTTATCACTCTTCATATCTGACTGTATCTCCTATCTAGGATTGTCATTCATTCTTGTGTTTTATTGAATCAAACGTCGATCCGCATTACTATTTAAGTACCTCGCTCTACTTTTAACTGCATCTTTTGTACTTTAGTATGACTATCTAAATTTAATGTCAAGTTTTAGTGTGATTTATATAGTGTTCAAAGTATCAAATGTGTTTTTCAGAATTAACACACAAACATCTTTCATGAAGTACTTAGAGAGACCTGAATAAATGAAGACATTTTATTGGTGTGATTTCCTTTCATCGCATGTTAAATCCGATTTTTTAGGTGTCTCCCTTACAATTCGAAATTATTTGTTCATTTGTCCTCTGATGACATTCCTCCCAAAAGTTCGGTCAGCTCGTCTATGTAGCCCAATTCATTCCGTCATACTTTTCCTGCACATGTGCAGGTTAACGAAACTATAGAGAGCAAAACGTGATGCATACAGAACTGGCCAATCAATTTATTGCAATTATTCGATTGCACCGACCAATTCAATGCATTTTTTGGATTCAGCAATCAATTAATCGATGACAATAATCAAATTGTTGCAATACTTTTAGTTTTTGACTACTCCTGTAATTATGACTTATACCCCAACTATGAACCTTAGCCTTGTCTTAACCCTGCAGTCATGATCTCTGCCTTGGCCTCTGTAATAGACTTCACTAACCATAGACAAATTCTAAAATCTGCAATCAAATATTTTAGCATGCCGAATAGAAAGGCAGCACCCAAATATATCTGCTCTTAAAATTACCAGTGCAACACAAAGCATCTCAAAGTCTATATGTTATGACATTTCTATGAACCACTTCCACTTTGCTGGATCCAATCTTGACATTTCACTCATCTCTATGCAGCTACTATTTTGGTCGTGATGTAGATTAAGTAAATTAAGTTTAACAGCGTGGTACACACATGATAACTTCTGAAATTATTACATGGTATAGCATTTGCAATGCACTGCGCATCACTAGCATCTCCCCAGGTTCGCATCAGCTGACGAGTTTTCTTCCGAGAATAAGGACTTCCCAGAATTTTTAACTTTTAACACGCGAGCAGTATGACACGGATGCTAAAAATAGCAGACCATCACATATTTCCTCGAATCATAAGGAACAATGATGAGGTTGAATGAAATCACGATAAAGTCAGAGGGATCAAGCTAATTCAATTATGTAGAAGTAGGCTAGAGCGGTTTGTACATATGTGACATGCAACCATCTTATCATTCAATCTGCACTTATAATGATGTGCAGCAACTTGCGCATTTTACAACAATGAATAGAGCTTTCTTACGAGACTAATGTTTAGTCCGTGAAATTAAAATATTTCATTCCCCATATCATGTACATAACTAAAACGTCACGTACATATCGACATTTCTGCTACTAGTAGTTCATTTCAAAGAAAACTACTGGTCTTACACACGTGCTAGGTGCATGCAACAATTACCCGTATATGTTTACAAAGTATCAGAAAAATTCATCGATAAGTTTTTTCACGATATGTTTGCAAGCGATCCGAGACCGAGAACCGGTGCAAAAGCGTCAATATTTGGCACACTGCGTACAGACAAGATGACTAATTGATGCTCTGCAAGGCATGATCACGAGGTCAGGGTTGCATCTCGTTTTGAACTTACCAATAACTTTTAGGATGAAAGTTCTCTTCCAAACCACAGCTCCTCTGCCATCGTCATCTTTCACCAGACAAATTATCTTCAGGTCTTGATATCGAAGATTAACCTTTTCTATAGATACGATGAGTTTACTTTGCCCGGACACTCGCACAACTGCAAATCCTTCACGTTTTGCCTTCTTATACACTTTTGTTAACTTATTTTGCACCAAATTATTCTTGAAGAGATAAGCCAATGCATTGTCAGGATCCCAGGAGAGAATCACGTAAAATACTTTGTTCTCTGTGGACGAAAATCGAATGAAATAGTTTAGAAACAAATAATTATAAGCTTAAATGTAAGCAACAAATTTAAAAGATTGAGAAATTGATGTTCATGTTAAGAGGAAATTCCATTCCTTCAATTGTAGAAGTTTAATGATATTCCTCTGAATGTGGAAAACGTCAACAGATACCGCATCAATCTGATAATTGTAAATATGCAAGTACAGACCCTTCTATAGTATACAGGAATGTAGTGCACGTTGTTCAGCGAACTACGCAAAGCAAAGCGACGCTATGCATGCATGATGCACTTTCAGTAAAGGTCTGCGTTCGTGTCGTGTTGAGCCCTGTTAATCGCATCGCGTTCGTGTTTTTGCAATTCGAGTCGTTTTGACAATTTGAATCACTGCAAAATTTTATTTTGAAATAATTTGACAACTTAACCTGCTCTAGCTAAAGACGAACTATCTATAATCCATTTTATTCCACGAATCCATTTTATGAAGGATAGATGAATAGCATCCTTTCATTGTACTTTCACGGATATATGGGTGTAATGTAGTTGACCAATGCATAGCCAAGCCCCAAATATTAGCCGCCTTCTGTGCGGATCCTCTGCGGTGGTTGTCCGAGCGCGCTGCCCAGTATTCGAACCTGAGTAGAGTGTCTTGAACGAACCCACACCATTCTTGCCACCCTAGCCACCTCCGCTACATGCTAACGTGCTATTTTATCAAAGGAGCTGAGGCAAGAGAAGGTTTCTCTAAGTCCAGAGAGGTTTGATCAATAGATTCCGTTATCAAAGTAGATCACTAATGCCGGCTTTAAATTACTGATATCTTAGTTGTTTGACTTGATGGTTAATACTGCTTTGTCTTGGGGGATGAAGCCAACTGATTGGGTTACGCTGATTCTTCAATTGACGACTTATGTCGCATTGTCGCCATTCGATAGCTCAGTTGGTAGAGCGTTGGCATAGAATGCCAGAGGTCGGTGCTTCAAATCCACCAAGACGCGCAAGTATCTTCCGTCTGTTAAATTCGTGTTAGATCGGTTACACGTCTACAGATTTTTGACAGTAATAATTGAAACTTTAGTCCTATTCACATTGCAATTTCTTCAGTCTCGTGAACCTCCTCCAGTGAACTATTGCCTTGTATTGATTTGTCAAGAGAATTTCTCGAAAAACAGATTTCGTGTTACTTTCATGCCACACGTAGGCGGTTTGGATTTCGTGCTCCTGTCGTGTTTTGATAGTGTAGTCGTGTCCGTATTTGTGTTCGTGCTTCGACTACAAAGCTTCGTGTCGATCTGAAATTAAATTTCCAAAGAGTGCAGACCTCCAACTTGCACAATGCACATATGAATGCTAGAGGCATCTATTATGTAACACGCACCACCACAGCGGCGCGGCTTGGTGGCCCCCGCATTGGATGTGAAGCCACCCTCACAAAAATTCCTCATGATTTTTCATGATATTTTTTCTCATATATGTCTCATGAACTTTCATGTGGATTTGGAACGTTTTCGCATAATTTATCTCATCAAATTTCATGAGTTTCTCATAAAAATCTCATTAATAAACTAACAGTTGCTCTTTCGTACTTCTGAATTTATTTTCTGGCAATGAGTTATTGAGGCTTCCTTAGCCTCTCTATGTTGCCCCGGAACATTCCCACGTCATGTCCACTATTCTATTTCAGTATTCACAATAATTAGCCATTATTGTTATAACGATAAGATATTGAATTGTGATCACATAGATCTCTATTTTCAAAATCTAATTGTAAGGTCAAATTATATATGCATCATTTCGAGAAGGCTGATGCAGATCACTATGATATATTCCATATTGTTGCTTTTTATCCTTTATAGAATAAACTTGGAGATTCTTATCGATTGAATTAGCTTTCATATGACTCTTTCCTTTCGCAACTAGCATGCATATCTTACTACTTATAAAATTACTTTCACAAAAAATCTCATGAATGCTGATGATTTTCGCATGAACTCATCATGAGATATTATCCTCATGAATGTTCTCATTGCCACTCATTAAATTCTCTTCAAAGCATCATGAGTGATGTATTTTCTTATGAGAATATCATGAGATTCATCATAACCTCATGAGCTCTCATAAAAATCTCATGAATCCGCATTAAACTTCATGAATTCTCATGAAAAATTTTTGTGAGGGCATTTATCATGCAAGTTAGAGATGGAAATAAGCAGATATTTTCAGGCCGGCTTTGGTTAACTGATTTGGCAGGCCAGCTTTTGTTTTGGGAGTCATTTTTGTTGGTGAACTTTAATTACACGTAAGTGATTGCTATCTCTTCCTGCCCGTCGACCACATATAAACTGCAGACACCAAGCAGTTGGCCTGGATAATTCAATTCGAAGAAATATATCTTTTAGCGGACCTGCTGAAGCGAACAATGAGTCGTTCCGCTTTCCACGAGTTGCTCGACTCTCGAAGACGACGCCATCTCGAAGGTGTAGGAAGGGCGGAAGCGGCAAGGATCTGTATCGCGGGGGTTTAAGTAAGTAAGTAAGTAAGTAAGCGTATATTTGTACCAATGATAATCAGAACACTCGAATTATTGACACAGAGAAAAATAAAAAAGGTAACATTTAAAGATATACAGCAGCATTTGAAAGCAAAAATTCAAGTACACGTAATATTGTTAATCATAAGCGAGACATAAGGGAAAAAAGAACGCAGTCTGCGCGCTGAGCTAACTTCAGGTAAACATAAATGGCCACTGCGGTGCATGCGAGACGGCACAAAGCCGTGAAGAGGATGTACTTCGAAATCTTCACATTTTCTGAAATAATCAATTGAACGATTTTTTCTTAATGAAGAAAGTGAAAGAAAATCGTCACATTTACAATGTTTCCCACAAATAATGACATGACTACGCTGATGAAACTTTTCAAGGTCTATTTCTAGTGATTTTGGTAGCCATGCTGACAAGGAAGCAGCATACAAGAGTAGGGACAAAATTATGGAATTATATACATTCACTAATTGGGCTCGCGTTAACAAAGGTTTCAAAAGACGTGTTGTATACAAACGCTGCAAGGAAGTTCTCAATACAGCATCAACATGCGAATTCCATTTGAGCTTGTCATTCCAAATCACTCCAAGTATCTTGCATTCCCTTCCAACCTCAATGTCAGGATAAAAAGACATACATGTACAAGGAGAGCCACATCGGAATACCATTTGCTTGGATTTACGCAAATTTAGAGTCATATGATTTTGACGAATCCAAGCGAAAATATCCGTTAAATTACCACAAGATGTGTCGTTTTTAAAAATCGGCTCAATTAAGCTTGCATCATCAGCATAGATGACAACGGTTGACAAAGGTGAAACTGAGAGCGAGCCCATGAGTACAGCAAATAACAAAGGTCCTAATACTGACCCTTGTGGGATTCCTGAGGGAACATTGAAAGTGGGGCCAAATACATGGTTGATTTTAATGAGAATCAACCTCTCCGTCAAATAACTTTTCAACCATAACGCTTCAGTCAAATAACGCTTCAGCACCAAGACGTACAACATGACCGAGAAGCCGAAGCCTGTGACCAACGAAATGTCACATAAAAAGAATTTACGCCGGCGAGTTAAAAAACAATTCAAAATGTCTTGCCGGATCAGGGGAATTCGAATTATCTAAAACAGCTTTGGCTGATTGTTGAACGACCTTTTACATGCGCATAAAATATCGAAAACTTTGAAGTTGGCATTTTTATATGAAATGTCGATATCCTCAATATACCAAAAGAATAAAATCATGTATTTTGTGAACTCATGAATTATTCCAGTGAAAAACTGCCCTGTGAAAGCACCTTCTGCACTCAACTTACCCAGGGATGAGTTGTAACTGCACGTAATAGGAACAGTAGATGCCACCATCACAAATTCATTTTTTGTTTCTGAGAGAACTTGAGGTAAAACTGAAATAAAAATATCACTATCTTATACATCAGCAGTAGCGCTGTAAAAATATCTTCAAATTTTCAATTCACATCTGTCATTGTTGTGTGTACCATTCTACAACAAATATCAATAAAGTACAATAAACTATTTCCTAAAAGTTGAGCCGACTCTATCAACCAGAAACAAGCTGCTAAAATCGGTTGAAGCTGTTATTATCATTATTGAATCTATAGCAACACAGGCTATTATATAATGCATTCACCATATGTATTTCACTCCTTGCATCAACTAAAAAAGAAAATGCGAGTTACTTGACGTTTACAAAAACGTGAAAATTTAAGTGACTCTGCAAGCGAAGAAGACTGCGGTTGGGGTTCGAATGGTTGTATTCAGTGGTTGTATTTTTACATTTAAAAGTGACCTGTATTCCTAAGACAGAAACGCTTTACATTACGTAAATGTGAAGTATTGCTAAATTTACCATGTGCTTGCACATATAAAATTAATTTCCACTGATTATATCTGATCTTCCTTCCTTAGAATAAATTTCCAAATTTCTGAAAACTTTTGAAAATGATACTTTAATTGATTTGTGAGATTGCGAACCCAGTGACATCATTTTAAAATAAAAACGGCAAGTGTTGGTCGATTGATTTCATGTCATTATTGGACATATCATCAGGACGAAGATACAATGAAGATAAAACCATTAAATACATCAACTGAAAACTTGCCAAAGCTAAAAGAACTCTTGGCAATTGCGTCTAAAACCACAGAAATTTAATACATGCCAAAAACAATACAATAGGAACTGATTTGCATTTAGAATTACGTCTAAAACTACGGAATTCAAATTCGCAGCACACAGTTTGCACTGTACGCACACTGCTGAAAGTCTGGTCATAAAACAAATCAATAGTTCAACCTTGATGAACGAACACGAGTCTTCAGTTCCAATTTTATTGTTGCAGCACTTGACATTGAATTTCGCAGTTTTAGACGTAATTTTAAATGCAAATCAGTTCCTATTGTATTGTTTTTAAGCATCATTCAATTTCTGTGGTTTTAGACGCATTTGACAAGAGTTCTTTTAGCTTTGACAAGTTCTCAATCGATGTATTTAATAGTTTTATCTTTATTGTATCTTCGTCCTGATGACATGTCCAATAATGACATGAAATCGATCGACCAACACTTGTCGTTTTTATTCTAAAATTTAATTAATTTAATTCTTACCAAAACCTTTTTATTCACACCTTTTCACCAAAAACATGAACGATAGAAATATCACTACACGATGCATTTATCGTCAGTATCTAATTATTCGTCATTCTTAGTGACATTACGAGTCATTCATGATTCATCACTGATCCTCTCCCGCTGACTCGCAAACAACATGATCAATGAAACTGACCCACATCAGCAAGATGCATCTGAACAGCATACTTACTTCAACACCGTCAGCTCAATCCACGTTTGCAGCAACTATCATGTTATCATAATATGACAAATCTAGACAGTGTCTCGCGTTCAAGTGTAAAAGCATCATATTACTCAGCATTCGACTAGGGTTCATAAATCTATAATATAAACTTCAAGTGCTACAGTGATTTCTGCGCAAACTGGGCATGTTCATCATTCACTATTTATTTGCATTGACAAGTTTCATCAAATATTGAAAATAGTTTTAACAGTACACTGCAAGTTATCAGAAATATTCACAGCTCATTTCTAACCGCTTGTATGCGCTTGGCGTCCTTGACAACTCCTCAGCTTCTTTATTAAACTGTATTTCGTAAAGAATTACTTTTATCTACTATTTCTTGAATTTTATAGAATGTGAACGAAGAGTTCGCGTTACTTCTGTAAGCACAGAATGCTGACTGGTTTATAGGCGCCATGGTAGAGTTATCTATTTGACTGACTTATTTACAGCATGTTAATTTAATAATAATATCGTAGAAAATACACGTAGTGCATGTTACAATGCATGTACCTATCAAAATAGAGCAGGCTATGAGCTTGGAAAAAGAAACTGGACGAAGAGAGAATAGAGGAGAATTTTTGTCCGTGTTATACGTGTGACATAGGCAAACCAACCTTCAAAAATTTGATGAAAGTGAAGTTCTAGGTCAATAATAAAAATGTGTAAATTTTACCTAAGAAAGGGAGGAAAGGGGGGAAAGGGGGTGCCGGGAGGTTTATGTGAATTGACAGATATTAAGCAAATTGTGGACAAAGTTCTCAACGAACAATGAAAATGCGATGTACGGCATTGGTCTATAATAAGATGAAATAACCACCTCAGAGACCGAGAAATTGGAATTTATTTCCTATATTATAACAGGAATACAACGAGTTGTATCACAACTGGGGAGTCAGTCGTAGTTGATTGAACATTTTCGATAACCTCTCTATGAATATCCCATATTAATTTCTAAATTTGAACAGCAGAACGAATATCCTCCCTTCAGTATGGATATAGGGCACTCTTACCTGAAGCGATTTTCCGATAAGCTGCATTTGAATTTACTATGGACAAAAAAGAACTTAATTTCAATCTAAAAATGCCACTCAAGTGATCACTATTCATTTATTATGCCAAAAAAATCCGTGCTTTGACTTTCACTGGACGGAAAATAACTCATCGCGAACTTTAACTTTGGTCTTCCCTACTTGACGCATAAGGAAACTTGATAACTAAGAATGATTGCCATACATTGACAACAAAATTCATGGACTTTTGAAGAGAGTGCTCTGTGTCCTGAATGATCTTAACACTGCAAAAAAAGTAAATTAATGATTTGCATTTATGAAGAGTGTTAGTCATTAGTTTTTAATTATTAGTCGTATCAAGAACTACGCCTAGCTCTTGAAATATTTAAACCGCTCACTTCAATGAGTAACCTATCGCATTTCATGTTCAATCGCTCTGTATAGCAGGACATGCATCAGACCAATATGTATATTAAGAGTTTATAGTAGCATATTTCTTCAAATATCTTTCGAGTTTAAATCCATACTGCTGACTTCTGAGTCAAGGGAATGTATAAATACAAAAAAAAATGATTTGTCTTAACTAAAACTTGAAAAGGAAAGTGCCGAAATAGTTGCATCTCGTTGCTTTTTATCATAAATTCTACAAAAATTAATATTAAGACATGCTACATGTGTATTTCAAGAACAGATTTATCCCATAAATAAGAATTTCACTATCAAGACTTATGAGCATCGATTCTATAATAGTGAGGACACCAACACGATTTGAAAAGAAAATCAACAACCAATTTTCTTAGGAAACACAAGGAATGAAGAGATCTATTACACTGAACCAAGGAATTAATGACAGTCTTATTACCTTAAGTTTCAATTATTGAGGAATTATAAATGTTGGTTAACAGTATCTATTTTCCTGCTATCCTTCCATTTGCGATACTAATGAATTCTTGAAATTCTCTATAAAGAGAGTTTTCTTTTGTTTCCTGTACATTCGAATGTGATTGTCTTCCTTCTAGCTATTAATCTAAGACATGTTCTATTCTAGATTTATTGTCAGACAAAATGTTGTCGCTATCAACGCAAATGAAGTCCTCGGAGGCGCATCGAAGGCATTAGCGAGGGAGCTACAGATGCTTTAATTTTTTACCATTCTGGTACAAAAATCAATTAGGGTACCGGCTCATCGCCCAACAATTCAACCGGCTAAAAATTTAACAGAAAATTCAGTCGGCTTCAGTGCTGTACCATCGTTCAAAACTTGACTGAAAATTTTATCACCAGAAATTCTACCCGCTGAATTCTAGTTGATGATAAGGGCCAATAGTACAAAATCTGAGGAGTTATAGTCCTATACTTTTTATATCCAGGATCACATGTCAATAACCCTGCAAAAAAGATTGCCATCTAAATGTGAGAATCAGCTGACGAGTTATTTCATTTAGATAAAAAGCAGCCTATTGAATGCGAAAACCAGGGGTCAGGATTTGGTACAAAAACTGTGTGTGAAAAAACTTAGGCGAAGCATGCAATATGCAGGTACAGATATAATGCGACGGCGCGCCATCTGCGGCCCTCGTGACACTAGTTTTTCAGCTTTTCACTGGTCTCCCAAAATTAATTGATGGACAAGCTATTGTAGTTAACTATGTAACATGCTTCAAGCGCTTGATCATGTTTTTATAGTTGTGCCGCGTTTGTACCAGTATGCTCGTGTATTTCCCGTAATAAATTTCAGCAATTTAGCTTAATTATCCCTTCGGTAAGATCGACAGGGTCCCTATGTACATGTATACAATGCTGATGTGCAATTGTAGATCACAACAGCTTCTTAAGAAAAAATCAAATATTCAAAAATGATGCCTAGTTATTTTTACTTTGTCTTCGATATCTGATGAACAACGTACTCGTATCCTCATCCTGGTGGTGTTGGTGGTGGTATCAAGCAAACCCCTCCCTTTTATTGGGAGGTGTCCAGGAGGCCGTCAGATGTTGGTCGGGCAAATCGTCTGCACCCAGCGACGGATGAGATCCGCATACGTGACGGAGTAACCCACAGGTCCTAGTGTGAGCGTCATGTGCATGTGTGTGCAAGAGAAGAGATGTTTTGTTTTGCAGTTGTGATTTACAGAGGTGACAAAGTAGAGAAGAATGGAATGAGGGTTTATATTGTGTAGGCATTCTTTTAAGAAGGTTGATTTGTTGGTGGGGAGTTGTGCCAATGTTCTGCGAGTGCGTCTGTTGAGTGTTTGTTATGATTTGTGAGCTACTTAGTTGATGTTCATACATTGTTCCTTCTTCTCGAGAACGAAGTTAGCATAAAGTAAAAAATTCTTCAGTGACCATGTGACATAATTATATCTACCTGATAAATGCGATGAATCATTTGAAACTTATCACGATACAAAAGAAGACCTTTTATAACATCTCTGCTATACTTTCCACATAAAGTAGATAATGCATGAGTAATTACACAGAAAATTTGAAATTTTTTTGTCCTGAATGCCATTTTCCAATATTCACAATTTCGACTACACAGGACTATCAAAATAGAGGCTGTCTCTAATATATAACAAGATCTTAGGCACGCGCAAAGTTGTGAACTCTTGTTCAACGCATAGTATTAAGCAACCAACCAGTCGATGATGTAGCATGTCCCCATAGAGGCACATCAGAATTCTCAGCAATTCCAATGCATTTAAGAAAATCTCGATGATTTGAAAATAAAGAAGAGTGATGCTAATAAGATAGGCTATATTAAAGTAGTTTCAGTAAACGTTCAATTGCAGTTATAAAAAATAGTAAAAGGGCCTGCATGAATCCATCTTGTCCCTAAGATTTTGTGACAGTGGTGCAGGCTAACTTGATGATGGTGATGTGTTTCGACTCCCTTCAGCTTCTTGTGTTTAATTTGTTACCAAATGCGATTTTGCTTGAATTCGGGAGTGTAGAGCCATGTCTCGGGAGTGTAGTCATCCATTTAAACTCAAATACATCTTCTATCCCACAATGCGCATCTCAATATGCTTACTCCATAGCACACACTTATTCCTAATCAGTGATACGGACGGACGGCATCACAAGAGGATAGCTTTAATTTTCAATTTATGTAAAATTATGAAAACCTAGCATCTACCTGGACTAGAAAATGCAGCCGTCACTTTGACTGAATTTCGTTTCAACGTATGTACTGAGCTAAAAACGATTTTCCAAATGTCGTCAGTGGTGTAGTAGTCAATGGCAAGGACACTGGTCAGTGATGATCTAGCGTAAAGTTTCATTACACCAAAGACATCCTGTTAAATCACTGACAGGTCATCCGAAAACTTCAATCACTTTCCCGATTTCATCTGTTTCTGCTGTTACTATTTGTATGTGCAGTGTATGACTCGTATAACGAGTATTCTACGCCTATCTCACCAACAACAATTCATCATGCTTACTCTCGCAACACACCAGCATGTTCTGATTGGGCGAGGATCGGTGCTCAAAAAGTGCTCAAAGGTAGATCGCCCTGCTTCAGATGAAATGCTAAACTTACAGTCAAACTTGCAACAACAGGAAAGCTATGAGAAAAGTAGGTACCCAAAGTTAGTTTGAAAAGTTAAAATCCTGCACTAAGACCTCAAAAAAATGAAGCCTGATTCGTTGATGGAGAACCCACATAGAAATAATGGCCGAATAGCAGAAACATGCAGGTAGACGATGACCTCAGATCGAAATTTGTTTTGATTCATTCGTAGACAAATAGTAACGCAGACGGCATCTCGATTTGCTTGCGGGAGGCTTGTTAAGAAATTTAGATAGCCTACGCTGTCACTTCGAAACTCCACCAGTGAGTGATGTGCATGTTCCATGTGATTGCAAAGAATTGCAGTGTTGCAGTTGCTGTTTATGAAGAAAATCATATCCAGGATGACAATCTGACCATACATGAAACTATTTGGCCGCAGCCGTTACTTTTTGGCTAAGTACAAACCAATAATATTAATTGGTTCTTTGACTCTGGTTCTTGACGGCCTGGCGACCATTGAAGAGCCCTTTCAATTCAATACAAATGCATTCGTCGGAGTTCGGCTGTGTTAAAAAAGTAATGCATGAGTTGATGAGGTGACAGAAAATAAATTGCAGTGAAAATTGTGTTGTAACACAATCATCAAAGGTATACCAGATCGTATAATGTATTAAGTTCCACTGAAATTGAAATAACGGATATCAGTTATTCTATGTGAAGAAAAATAACATGTAAATTAGCTATCTAATCCTGTGGGGGTATGAGGATTCTTTGGGGTACCCACACGTTTTTCTGTGGGTAAGGGGTGGGGTGGGGACTCAAATTTCAATCCGCACGACAACCCTAAATCATTCACACTTATGCAAATAACGGCATAGAGACCAACCGGAGGATTCGAACTGCAACATTCATTTGTAAATACATGTATGTAATGAGGTAGATTCTCTTCCAAGAGTGGGACACACTTGGATCTGGGCATCTGTACACAAGCGCAGGAAAGTATCGGAAAACGGATTAAAAAAATATCAATTTTGTGCAGGTGTCGTTTATAAATGACAACTAAGAAAGAATCAAATGATATGATGGTTGCACCCGGCCAAATTTCCGCCTAACCATGAAGGAGAATTGTGAGCGGTTATAGCATTTGCCTCGAATTGCTACACATTCGAGAAATTTCATGTCATCTATTGCTGATGTTGAGTCATCATCTAATTGAATATGGAAAGGACACCTTGGCTCATTTAATGAATAATAACAACACAAATTCCACGCCATTATTCCAACTAAGAGTATGTTACAGACACACGCGTGACCGCTGTCGTTGATGAAACATAGATGACTGCCGCAGCAACAGTTAGATTTTGATAAGAAAAATCATACATTAGCACCGACAACCGAGTGAAACAATTACCATTTTCATAAGGCTCTTTGGCTAAAATTTCCGGTTTCTCAGGAAAGTGAATTTGGAATTCGCAAATGTTAATATCACATTAACGTGCCGCAGCATACAACGTCGCGATAACGTCAACGAATAGGAAAAAAATATTGAAAACGGAACCACTGGCTGTATACCAGACAAATCGACGTGTTTCTAATTTGACAAAGCTATTAATTTTTCATCATCTCTTTGATATCAGTTTTATATCGGGCCATTACTAATCATGACAACTAACAGAACCAATTTGCGTGTAGATTAATCATTAAGAATTCATTATCTCGTTGTTTCAGTGTCGATCAAATGCTTTCAGTTGATAAATTAATTTTGCTTCTGGTCATCGTCTATCGAAATATGTAGATTTGCGAGCTACTCTATGAGAAATATGCTAAAGGAAGCCAAATATCTCCTTTCAGATATGAATGGTTGATTAGTGCAATGACAGTTTGAAAGTGTTTCCAATTTAATGTTGAGAAATACTTAGTACCGGTAGCGTTATCATTGTTTGTAGACAAATACAAGAAGTTTAAAACGAAAAGGATGTCAATTGCACAAATTTTCAACATCATAACATGAGTCCACTCGTGTCAAAAAATGATTTCAATCAAACAATTCCTTTTCTTAAGATTTAATTGTATATTTCCAACATTATATGCTTTCAACTTCTTTCCTAATTTGTAGTTTGATGATGAACATCCATCAAAATCCCCTCTGCAATTGAATAGATATGATATCATTTAATGAAGTGGTGCAGCATAAAAGCTCTCACTATTTAAATATAAAAATCACACATTACGGCAAACGAACCAAAACGCTTGGCCTGCAGAATCCTATAACATTCGCTCTACTCCTGCCAATTGAATGTGCGAGAAATTACATGTACATTGTGAATATGCTGAAATACCTTTCTTTACATGCAGACGGAGGAGCATATATCTGGCAGTGACATTAGACTTTCTAAAGACCAACCTATTTGATGCAACCTTGTTAACGACAACAGGAGCATGACATGTTCAGCTGATACATGTCAGCGGCAAGCAAATGTCAAGAGAACTTATTCTGCTTCGAACAACAGCTTCCTTGCATCGAGGGTTGATTGGAATTCTGAAGTCAACTTCTCCTCTGTCGGAAAACTAAACATCTGCTTTCACCGTGGCCTTTTGCGCTTAGTATGCCTTATTAAGATGACCAATGCACTTCAGAACAAAAGTTGAATAAAATGTTGAACAAATTTCAGAGGAAGGAATTTCGTGAGAGGTAGTTCATACTTAGGATCTAGGAGAGGACGGGTAACAATCAGTATATCTTACATGATTCGCTTCCCTCGTTTATCCTGCGGACTTACATATCATCCTTGATCAGATAATAAACCCAGTGAATTCAGATCTGAGCCTCTCTCTGTCATGCTTGTTTACGCGTACATCGCATATTGCTGTATCTGTGATCGAACATTACAGGTTCCAATAAAGCGAATAATATTAGATTATAGAGATAGGCCAAGATAGAAAAACTGAAATCATTTTCATTGAAATGATTTGAGTGTTGCATGACTATCAACAGGCAACTACGATAATTGATGTGTTTCAGTTGCGGAAAATTATCATCATATTCGAGAGCTATTAGGGCAAAAAAAAATATTGCTTGGTGCAAAGCCGTAATTTCAAGCAAGTTAACTGATTAAAAATATGCTATCCATCTTACTGCGCATTGTATTTGAGTGAAATAAAACATTAAAAAAATAGAAAAAACATTTTTCTTTTAACTCCACGCTCAAAAAATTTAACAATATTTGTTATTACGCCTATGTAGCAGAATATGAGCTGTCTGTCTTTGTCCTTTGACAACAAAACACAGAAAAGTGTGACATTTTGTGATGGAGTGTCACGCCGACTCATGCTCAGTGCTTTCAAATATAATGTTTTCAGTATTCAGAGACGTCAAAAAAGGAACATTAAATCACATAGCACAAAGTTAGTCCTTCAGTCTTTAAATGCTTTCAGTTTAGGGTCTGATAACATTAAAAGATATTCATCACTGTAGCAATAGAGAAATGTCAACAGAGAAAGAGATAGACCCAAATCATGTCGTCAAATAAGACTGGATAGCTAAGTATGTGAATGTGTGATATACACGTAGAAGCGACCAATAAATGGATGAGAAGTGCATTACTAAAAATATGTAATAAAACTTGACAAAGGGAAAGTAGAGAAAACTTTTGTATCATATTTATGTGGTTGATTTGGCGAATATTTAGCTAAAATCTGTGAATTATTCACAATTATTATAGCTCCTAGTCATTATGAAAACGCTACCATGCAGTCTCATCCAACCGAAATATTTTCCGCCGAGGTAGACCAATAGGGGTAACCCAATCAGACTTCCAGATGTCAATTCTCAGAAATCATCTTATTGGTCACAACTATTATTCGTGGCCACAGGAAAATAGTCGCACAGGAAAATGACAAATATACGATCATACGACAATTTGTAACTTAGTAGCTTCGCTATCAATTGTTGAGAATAGTTTTTATTTTGATATAGTTTTGATCGCTAGCTACTATCGCAATTACTCTGACAAACGTGCACCTGTATAGAAATAATGTTCCACTGATACTGATTACATTCAATTACACAAAAGTATTATGTTTTGATTGAAGAAGACACAGCTGTGTTGACTACAAGAATTTTTTGAATTTGTCACAATTTAACCGCTAATAAGAAAAGAGTCATCGAGGATAAAGGACCTCACGACCCAGCTCACAAACATTACAGATCCAAGATACCAGCTCCTTGCAGTCTGAGAAAACTCCCATTCCGTGTGTACGTGCACGTGTGTGTAAACAACCTATATGTACCAACTGCATTCAATTTTGAATTCATCAAGATCTGAAAGCATCATGATGAAACTGTAACATGAGATGTATGAACGGTGTCAAGTCAAAATGTCCTCCAAAGTGGTTTTTTTCCAATGGAAAGTCACAAGATGAAATTTCAATAACAGAAACGTTTTCAGCAACATATAAAACCTATGCCTCTGCTAAAATTTTGGCCAGAAAGTCAATGGTCTCTAACAGTTCGTAGAAGTAGGACTAAATAGGCCTACTTCCAAGCTGTCGGAGTATATCGAGTTTTCTGTTAAAATTTTAACACAAACATAGGTTTTAGATGTATGCTGAAAACGTTTCTGTTATTAAAATACATTTTGCGGCTTTCCCTTGGACAGTTTTAAATAGACCATTTTGAAGACCACTTTGCACGAATACCACTTTGACATGGAACATAATGATAATAGCAATTGGTGGAATTTCGACATCGCAAAGTATTGCCACTGTCATGATGCTTTCAGAGTAATTGTATATACAGAGGAGATGAAATGTCAATTGATGCTTTGCCAAGATAACTTGCACACTTTTTAATGCTATCATGCATTCTGTTCAGAATTTGAAACATAAAGAAACACTTACGATTTGACAACTATACGGAGTACTCATTCCATTCATGCTTCAGGCTATCAGTAATTGTTGCATTTTCACTCTTATAAGCCTGAGATTCAGCAGCAATGCCATCTAATGATAAATGTTTGCTTCAGGTGATTTCGATTTCATTAGATTATGGATATTACGAAGATTTCATGAAGAATGTCACATAAATGAGACACAAAAGCATACGTCAACACGGAGGCATTGACAAGTAATTTTCTTTGGCCTAATAATGCTTCACATCAAGAATGAAAAAGAAACTATTCGTTTCTGCTAGGCATATCTGACAAGCTGGGTGTCATTCTTTCATTCAGTTTTCATTTAACTCAAGGGGAGATTAATGCAAAGTGATAGAAATAGAAACTTAACTTATACAGTACATCTGCCTTATACATACGAGAATTTGTCAACATGATTCTTAAACAGGGCGTTTTTATGGCGTTTGAGGAGGTGCTGTGAAAAACTTTTGTAGAATGATAGACGTAGACGGTTTAGATTTCGAGTTCGTGTCGAGTCGTGTCACGCAAAGAGATAGATTCATTTCATAGAAATTGATAACAAATAAGCCTCAAGAATGGAACTAAAGCTTCATGCAATACACAATAGTGGCACAAAAATCGCACGCATTTGCACTTACATAGGCCTACACTTGTCAACTGCTGCATCATTGGGTTAGAATCCGCCACATGTGCAATTCTGGGCTTTTCACTGATGGTTCATGCCCCAACTTAGTTCCCTGCTGTGCCAGGACCTTGAGTCAATTTCCATTCTAGTCAGCTTCAGACAAACAATCAGTCTATTTCTATGCTTTGGCGTGTGTGATTGACCAAGCGCGCACATAGCACAAGTAGCTCTTATCAAAGAACCCAGGAACCTCAGCGGTAAGATTGAAGGCAGGCCTGTCAAGAGAAAAGCAGTGATAAATTCGTCAAATGGAAATATCATTCACACCACTCGACTCATCACGATCTCAATTTACTGACAGTATACGTTTGATGTGGTGTCAATGTTCCAGTTCGTCAGAATTCAGGCTTGAATTTGTTCTACGTTAAATGGGAAATTGATCTTCTTGCCCCTCAAGGCTAGATCTGGCCGCAACCATTAGTATTGAGGAGAGTCATCTCTAGACCGAAGTACGCAGACAAGGCAATTTATCTCTGTGCAAGCTGCAGCAGTGCAGTTTTGTTCGTGTCGTTTTGGTGCTTCGACTGGAAAACTTCGTATCGTGTGAGGATACTTTTCCGACGACTTCTGACTTTATATGACGACATCCTTATCAACATCGTGTCTGAAGATTTCACATCCAAGCATTATTCCAACATCAACCTTCGCGGTCTCATTGCTATCATCATCACGTTGCTTCATCATGCGGTTGCTCTCAGAAATTGAAGAAACGCTGTCATGGATGTGAAGCAAGAACACCCTTGCGCAACATTTTCTATTATTTTACTTCCACGACGAGCTTGACAGTCAGCAATGTTTTCTTCGCAGCCATCACTAACTGCTTTCGTGAGTTTCGTTACAGTCTATATTCACAGTATGACAGCTCGAGATCGCATCTTCCGGAAGATAAGGTGGCATACGTGAGTAAAGACAATGATTTTAAGCATTTGATATTACACATTGCTGAGGTCCAGGAAACAGTGAACATTACTTGAATGATCGTCCACAAGACTCATCACGAAAAACTTGTGAAGTTCGAAAATTCAGCGGCACCAACTTCCTTCTTCCACACTTGCTCGACGAAGATCAGAAGAAAGTCAATGTTGACTGGTGCAAATCCATGCTTCACAAATTCGAGAAAAGTATCGTGATGCGTCTGACATCCTCATGGGAGCGATCTTTCTTTCAGTCAATTAAGCACCGCGCCGAAAGCTTTTTGAGAAGACCGAATGAGCTTACCGCTTACCTCAATGTCCTTGCGAATATAAACTTCCTCTAAGTGGTCTAGCTGCTTCGACCTGTCTCAGGTCAACCTGTGACCTTCAGAGCTACAACTTGTTTTAGACCGAAGATGCCATATTTCGTGTGAGATACGGATTGCGCATAAAATGCGAATTAAATGCTGAAACAGCAAGGAGTCTAAGGACGCCAAATTTCTGAAATCTTGCTCTCATCCCAGCAACTGATTACTTCAATTTCGAAGAGAATGCATTTTGTCTTTGAACAAAATTAATTGCTATTGAAGCCGCACAAAAATCTCATCAATCGGAAAATCAGCAGCGATCTGCATTTCTGACTTGGTTTTCAAATTCAAATGAATCTAGAAAAAAATCTATAAGATGATCTTCGCTCATCACACATGCCTACTGAAGACCACATGGAAAAATTTACAATCAGCACAAATATACCGGAAGAAAATCCAAACTGTGATAGGGAAAATTTGAGCAATAACTAAGGTATTCAAAACATTTTGATAACTCTTGGTGCTCATTTTAATTAAGAAAAAAAAGTTATTATTATTCGTTATATTATTATTCATATTATTCGTTAGTAAGTTGTAAATTGTCTTGAGTAGTCCTATATTCCAATAGAAAGAAGGTTCACAGAATTTTTTACTCTCGACACTTATGGTCGGTGATACACATCCGTAAGATATCCGATGATATATATCCATACATTATGGCTATCGATGCTATCCTCTGTGCGTGCAGGTTGTGTCTCCGTCTCTCTGAGTTTCCGTTGCCAGTTGGTCTGATTTATACGTGTTTCTGGGGTCATTTTCCATTGAGCTTTATATCAGAATCCTCGTCGTGCCTTCCTCGATCTTGTGGTGCCACTTGTTGATTAGTATGTTCTGTCACAATCGCATAATTCGAATTTACTTGAATACTGACACTTTGGTTCGGTGAGTTGTTTTCACACTCTTGTCTTCTGAACTTCGTCACCGCGGCAATTCAGCTGATTGATTTCACGACAAGGACTGATAGTTTTGAACAACTGTTGGATTATCTCATACTAAGACATCAGTGTTTACTTGTGCCTGAATAGCCTGTTGCATTAGTGACACGATCGTGGAAGCGGCGTACCGGAGGTTGAATTCTTATTACTTCAATCTTGCAAATAATATTTTCCTGCCAAAATGCCACGAAATAAGGGAAATGCACATAGCACCACCAATTTGACCGATTTGTCCGATGATGAAACCGGTCACTGACGAAATCTCAATTACTAGATGTATTTGCTGTACAAAAGAATAAACAATCCCTCAATAGTCAACAGCCAGATCTAAATATTTTAAATGAGATCAATGGTAAACTTGATCTTGTAATTCAAGAAAATAAAATGCTCATAAACAGAGTAGCAGATTTGGAAAAATCGGATGAGATCCAGAGCATGATAATTGAAAAATTTGAACAAAATCAGAGGAAAAATAACATAATTGTTCAAGGAATAAACAATGAAACATCAAAGCATCTGCAATCGATGATATCTCCAAAATTATCAGTGTCGATATACGGAGCGAGTGCAAAGACATCCGACGCATTGGAAACCCAAAGAAGCTAATGAGACCAGTTCGACTGATTCTCAATACGTTCGAAAAACGAAGTGATATTCTTTTGGCTGCTAAGAATCTCAAGAATTCTACTATGAACTATGTTTATCTCTCTCCGGATTTGACACCTGTACAACAAAGAGAAAATAAAGACCTCCGAAACATGCGTGATTTGGAGAGAGCGAGGCCAGAAAACAGTGGAAAAACCATCAGTATAGTTAAAGGTGCCCTTTTCGTTGACAATGTAAAAATATATTCAATAAATCAGAATTTTCAATAAGCGCTTTTACCTTAGCATATGAATATTATACTGTATCAAGAAAATCTAGGCCAGGCCTACCTGTTATGATATTAACAAACGCACAATCACTCCTACCAAAAATTGATGAAATGCGAATAACCGCTGTCATGAAAAATCCTGATATTATTTGTTCAACGGAATCGTGGCTGAACGAGTCTATTGACGATAATATCATCAAAATGCCGAATAGCGTATGTCGCGATCATCGCGTAAATCGAAGAGGTGGAGGAGTGGCGACTTATAACAAAGGAATGCATATCTTACAGTGTCTATGCCTGCAAATCAAATGGTTACGCAAATGATGTGCATGTAGAATACTTGGCAGTTGATGTGAAGGAGCTAAAGCTATTGCTTCTATGCATCTGCATTCATCCGCTTTGTAATGCAGCTGCGCTTCAGCAGACTCATGAATTCCTTTGTGATGATGTCGACAAATTTTTTGGCAGAAAAATCTAATTATGAATATATAATAACTGGTGACTTTAATCATTTTAACACAAATTCTCTTTGCAATGATCTGTGTATGACAGATATTATTCTGTTACCAACCTGAAAAGGAAATATGTCGGATCATGTATCTGAGAAACTGGTTTCTATTTATGATCCAAAGAACGTTGCCAATGATTCTCCCATCGACAACTCTGATCACTGCTTGTTGACTGTACGACCGATTTACGACATAAATCACATGAAAGTTTGAACTATCACAATAGTTTTGATTTTCGTTCTTCTAATATCGATCACCTTCGAGTTAAGACAATGCCGCGAGATTGGAGTGAAATTTTATCGGAAGAGGACCTCGATAAACAGTGGGAAATGTTCCATTCAACCATCAACACGCTGATAGATGATTGCATTCCTCAACGATATGTATTGATGACATCAAAAGATAAGGAGTGGATCACATCAATCACAAAACTGTACATGCATGAGCGTTGAAAAGCCTTCCGAAGCAGAAATTGACCAAAATGTGCTCATTTTAAGGAAAAAGTTAAAGTGGAGATAAAGAAATTTGGAATCGGAAGATGAAAACGGAAGATGTTCTTCATCAGACGGTATGTGGACGTTAGTAAATGCGGTTACTGTTGTTAAATGCAAAGACAACCCAGCTAAAGATTCGTCAGCCTTGATAAACAGGCATGATGGTGAAGAACACTTAACATATATATTTGCTCAATGTTTTTTCGAGTCACAGAAATTCAAGCGGGAACCCAATGACCATAAGCATGACATTCCAGTTGATGACGGATGGACTACATACGTGTCACTGAATGAGGTTGAGAAAATTCTCTCTATTCTCCCAACAGGAAAGACAATTCCAAACGGCGACGTACCTACGCGTGTATATGTATCGTTGGCAGAAAGTTTGTGCAAACCATTGACTGTAATATCTAAAATTCAATACAAAAAAGGAATATTCCTTGCCAATGGAAAGACGGAACAATTTGCCCTGTCCTAAAAGCCAAACCTGCCGAAGTATCAAAAATGAGACAAATTACTCTGCTATCCACTGCTACAGAAGTGTTCGAGAGAATAATATTGAGAAGAATGAGATCTTTGTTTGAAAAATCCTATAGAAATGATCAACATAGGTTTCGCAGACATACATCAACTGTAACAATCATTGTGCATGATGCATTAGCCAAGCAACTCGATGATGCGAACTCCATTGTCTCAATTCTTCTTATATTCGATATGAACAAAGCTTTCGATAATGTAAATCACGTACTCCTTATCGAAAAAGTCAAAAAATTACAATCTTCCTGGAGGCTTCTTGATATGGCTAATGCAGTGTTTAAAAGATCGTCAAAGTCGTTTCAAAACTGGACAAACTGTACCATTTTCCTTCCACATCTGGTGTTCCTCAGGGTTCAATACTTGGTCCCTTTTTGTTTGGTGCTTACATTGCAGATCCTAGCAAAAAGGAAAGTAATACCACGATGGTCAAATACGCTGATGATGTCACTATGGTTATTCCGGTATCAGGAGACTTCAGTCAGTCTCGATTTGAAATTCTCTCAGAAATTGCGAACATGTAAAAATGGTGTGACAGAAACCACCCTACGATAAGCCCTGCGGAGTCACGTTACATGTTTTGTGGAATGAAAAATCATAATTTCAAGTGTAAAGTCAATTTTCAAAAGGTGAATCAAGTTAAAATTTTGGGACTTAACTTGTCTGCTGATTTAAAAATGGGATCAACATATTCATGAGGTAATTTCAAAAGCAAATAAACGAATGCACATCCTTCGCACGCTCAGAACTATCATAAATAGAAGTGAACTACACACTGTTTATATCACTGTAATAAGACCACTTTTGGAATATGTGTCTCAGGTTTTTGTCGGTTTAAATTCGACATTGATGAGCAAGTTACTACGAGTAGATCGAAGAGCACATTGAATAATCTATTCCGATGAAATGAGATCGTGTGACTGTGATGATTCAACATTGAGTGCTCGGCGACAAAGACTTAGCACTAAGCTCTTTTTGGAAGCATTTTATGATGAAATCATGTGCTAGAGAATATTATCCTAATAACTTGTCACGCAGTGGTAAATTTAGCATTCGGTCTTGTAGAACGGAGAAGAGACAAGGAGCGTTTGTGCCATACGCATCATTACTTTTAAATGACATGACTTAAATGACATTTTATCTTCTCACCCATCCTCTTTCGTTGTTTTATACAACCCGAATATTTGTTTACGTCGATGATGTCGCTTCTGCATCTTCACGATTTCCATTTTGAAGAGAAATAAACACCTACTGGACTTGACTTGACATACCTAGTCTCGGAGACTTACCAAGTCTATGGGAGACCTAGATGCATTCGGATGATATGCGCACTTCCGTGACGCACTGATTTCTGTAACTTGTGAATTACTTGGCTACCTGGTAGTCTGTGGAGGTAGTCCTTCAACTTTGGAGTTTTCGCTCCATGCGCGCCGATGACAATTGGTACAACTTCAGCTTTCGCTTTCCATAGTCTTTGCACTTCGATCTTAAGATCTTGGTGTTTTTGAATATTTTTCTTTTCTTTGTTCTAAATGCTTCCATCTTCTGGAATTGAGATGTCTATTAACTTTACTTCCTTCTTTTGTCTATTGTTGTGATGTACGACCGGTTTGCATTTGTTCTTCTGTCCGTCCGAATTCCGAAATCCCGGAGAATCTTGTCTTTCTCATTTTCAGCAACCTTCTCTGGTTTTGTACTTTCAGTATTCTTTTTCGGTTCTAATTTTTCACAGAATTTATATGATAATAGGCCTGAATATTAAGCCATCTTTCATTTCACATGGAACGCACATAGATATCCCTGAAACAACAAGTAACTCCTTTGACTTAGCAACCTGTGTACGTATTGAGTCAACAACTCGAGCGTTGACCGAACTTCCATGAGCAGGTGCCGACGCCGATGCAATAGTAGCACAATAAGATTCAGCTCACCTATCCCTTGACCGCAATGATCGGTAGACGGTAGGGCGCCTCGTGTGGTCCGACATACATGTAAGTCAGCTCCTCCTACTTTCTGCGGTCGTGAGCGAGATCTTGTAGTTGCCATGACATCAATACCGCCAACTTCTCCATATCGTCCCATGGACGTCGCTATTGTATTATTCAGGTCAGGACGTGACACGCGCGCTCAACCTCACCTCGTAGCTACAAGATGAGGCCAATGTGATTGGCGCAGGATTGAATCAGTGCTGTCAGTGCAACTATATAGCTATATAGTGACGAATAATCGAGAAACTTATCATCCTTCGGGCATGGTGAATAAGTGCTGCAGTCCCGGATGTCGCTCGGGATATGCTGGTGAAACGCGCTCATACACACTTCATAAATTCCCGTCATCGCCAAGCAAAGCTGCAGCATGGCTGCGAAGAATACCACGACAGAACTTTGTGCCAACTGCATCGAGTAGATTATGCTCACTACATTTTCGGCAAGATGACTTCGTCGAAGAAAGCGCCGATACCAACAAATATCGTCAAAAAAGAAGGCTCACCAAACGGCGTTTGAAGGACGCACTGCCATCGCTTTTTCCCAACCTACCGACGTATCTCTCAACCGCCAAAACAACGACCAGGACTACGAGTGCATCATCATCGCAAAGACTTAATCTTGAAACTGAGAGGTTATCTGAATTGAACGAAAACATGCTGATTGATGATGATGTTTCATCGTTGGACGACCTGTGCCAAAAATTCGCGGAAAGCGAAACCCATCCTAGTGGATTTGCTTGTATTCGAGGAGTTGATTGTGATATCTACGCACTGATTGATGCGGAGCAGACTGTTCCTGCAATCTTGTGCAGTGTTAAAGTAAGCAAAGACAACTTATCATTTGCAGTTGTAATCTCAGACGTCGCTATATGTAATGATAATTTTTCTCAAGTTATGAGCAATACCTCGTGTATTACGAAATTTTCTGATTTCTGTAATTTGTTGGCGTATGCTAAGTCTTCCGTGGATGATGTCCAGAAAACATCATCTGTTCTTCTGCAAGAAGCAGTAAGGAATTTGAAATCCATCTTGAATGACAGTAGTGTCATGATCGAAGCTTCTCTAGAAAGAAAGTTTAAATTTCTCTGTGAGCAGCTTGAGCTGGCTTTTGTAATCAATGCGAATCAAAGACGCTATTCTAACGAAACTTACGTGAATTCATTGCTGTGGTTTTCCTGTAGCCCTGCTTGCTACAAGAGTCTTCGAAACAGCGGATTCTTAACATTGCCATCAGTAAGATCACTTCAGAGAATAACATCTCGTGTACCCTCAGAAGAAGGTATTTCACGCAACTATCTTATTGCTCGTCGAAAAAGTTTGAATGGTTTTCAGGCTAAGGTATCACTTGTGTTTGATGAAATATATGTATCCCAACGTCCTGAATATTCTGACGGCAAGTTTGTGGGTTTGGTTTCTATTGACGAATATTTTCAACCAGCCAAAACTGTACTTTGCTTCATGTTAAACTCCTTGGCTTAAAAATTTAGAGAAATAATGGCTTTGTTTCCAATTGCAAATATCAATGTCATGACACTGAAAAACTGTTTTTTCTCTGTTTTACGGACAGTTGAGGTTTGTGGATATGAAGTTATTCTTACTTGCTCAGACAATCATGTTGTTCACACAAATTTCTTCACTTTTGTTCTGTGTGGGAATCAGCTTGCGCCATATGTTACGCATCCGTTGGACCAAGAAAGAAAGTTATTCATTATGCTGGACCCCACACATAATATAAAAAATGAATACAATAACTTTCACAACAAAAAGAAATTCACTTGTCCATCATTCTCCGAAGCCAATATAGAGATACATCCCAATTTCCAGCATGTAGAGGACCTCTTTTTAAAAGAGTCGAGCAAACCATTGCGACTAGCACACAAGTTGACGCAAGCTAGTATTTATCCAACCAATATTCAGAAAACTTCAGCCAAGCTTAGTTTGTGTGTTCTTCACGAGTCGACCTGTGAAGCTTTGCTTCATTATGCGAATGAAGAAGGTTTGGATGAATGGAAAGATACAGCTGAGTTTATACGCTTGACAATCAAGCTATGGAAAATATTGAACGTTCGCTCGCCGACCACCGGGTTTCATAAACGAGAGCCGTTGAGTGACCCTGTACGATCAACAGGTGATCAAAGACTTGTGTTCCTGGCAGACTTTGCTAATTATTTATCGGCATGGCAAGAAAAGAAGACAAAAGGTTTTACGAAAGAAACTTTCATTGCTTTGAAACAAATGTGTTGTACAGCTCGGCTTCTATGTCATTACATGATCGAAGATCTCCAATTTCAGTATGTATTGACAGGAAATTTTCAGAGCGATTGTATAGAATCCAGGTTTGGATACTATAGGCAGATGTCAGGAGGAAATTACCATCTCAGTGTCAAGCAGGTGTTGGATAATGAGAAAAAGTTGCCAGTTGTATCGCTTTTGAAGTACTCTCATTTTTCTACAGAAGATTTTGTAGAGTTGCAAACTGTTTCCAATGATGATAGTCTGCTAGATAAAGATGATTGGTCAATCTTCAGTGAGTTTCTTGATGTCGATTTGATTGAAAATTTGCAAGAATTAGACCTAAATGTTCTCTATTTTGTCTCAGGATATGCATGCAGAAGCGTCAGTCACACACTAACGATCAAATGTAAAAAATGCTTACGCCGTCTTATGTCAGGTGATAAAGTTACTGTCGACATGCTGGAAAGTGATCAGCGTATTGAAAGTGAGATGTTTCCTTTCTTTCAAGCCATCAACAGAGGCGGACTGTGTAAACAATCAGACGAAGTTTACTCTATTTGTTGCATTGCATACAGTATTTTTGATGTGATTGGATCAAATGATGTTCTGTTGCAACGATTTTTAGAGAAGAAAAATCGCAGGACTTTTTTTTGTGCTCTCGTTTGTAAAGTGATAGCAGAGAGCAACACGAACAGTTATCTGCTAGACACATGTACTGAGCCTCACAAGGTTGTTATGTTGCATTTGTATGTTTTGAAGTCATTGTTCAATACTATGTGCAAAAATACTTTGAAGATTTTCAAATCCAACGACAGTGACAAAAGCAAAATCTCGAAACTGACTTCTAAGTGATTTCATGAAAATGCTGATTGTATAATACATTCTGTTATCCGACCAATGTTTTGTTTTGCGTATTTGCTCTTGAAGTACATGTATAAGTTCAGCGAAATTGTGTAAAGCTAGGATTAGTCTGTGCCACTTAGCATTAGTTTATAGTTTCCACTCAGCATTACATTTATGTACGGCTTCTTTTATGTACGGTAGTATTGTAGTACAATAGCATTATGAAGTACACAATGAAAGTACATGAACTATGCATAAAAGCTCAGACATATTATAGTTAACTACATTCATGAAGGTACTCTCTCTCCCCTAACCTGTCGTCAGAAAGACCTGATTTCCTATTTCGATGTCATGCCACAGTTAAAGAGAGATTTTCATTCACTGCTAGCTGAACCCGTGAATTTTCCCTAAATGGCAATGAATGGCCTCATCTTGTAGTTGTCGATCTGCGTGTCGCGTCCTGGTCTGAATAATACAATAGCGACGTCCATGATATCGTCCATGCATGATTACCTGGGCCTGCCTCTTGCAAGAATGCTCAAGGCATTCTTGCAGCATAACAGTTAATTAGCCAGTCTTGCTTTTATCAATATTAAGAAAGCGTTTCAAAAGTACCAATGTGGATAAAATTTTATCTTAAATTTTTTCTTCCTTTGGGCAGTTTGCGGACTTTTTAGAAGTCTACTGTTGTCAGTTATAGCCTACAATTTTTGTCTCTACTCGAGGTGTTGTGGTCCAGCTTTTGGAACCGTACAGTAGCCGGAGAAAACATGCTATTCCAGAAGACGATGCTTGCCTTTATAGCAAGAGATCTGTCCTTCAATTGTAACTTTAGTTTCTACGGGGCATTGATCGACCGGGAGACTCTGATATGAAGCTCCATTGCCGTCGATTTCAATCGCCAATAGCCGCATGTATTTCATTTATGTCATCCTTATTAAAGGCCATCACCTTACTCCGATCAGCGCTTATATACATGGGTATTTTCAACGCTCTCTATTCACTAAGCTGGTCAGTGTCAGTAAACCTGGTTTACTTGCAGAGATCAGAGCTCAGCATCTCTCATCAAAAATCTGCATTAAAAGGCCGATTTTTCTTCTATTATCGCCGCAATTAAAAAGTTCCATCACAGAAATCACGTGTCAGTCAATAAAATTTGGTGCGCTAACAAAGCGAAAGGATTGTTGCAAACTTTCACATATATTCTCTTCTCAAATGTCGATCTTACTCAAACCTTTGATTGACTTAAATTTCGAGGAGAATGCATTTTGTCCTCGAACAAAGTTAATTATTGTAGAAGGCGTAGGAAAATCTCCTCAGCCGGAAAATCAACAGCGGTCTGCAATTTACGACTTGATTTTCAAATTCAAATAAGTAATGAAAATCACTGTATCAAATGATCTCACTCATCACTCACTGACTCAGGAGAACCCTTCTAGTGAAAATTGACAATGAACATCTGTTAGAAATCTTCAATTCTTCGAAATTCCAATATGTTCATTTCTTTTCATCTTAATAATTACACTCCTTCAACAATTAATTACCGATACTGGTTAGAAAAACCGATTAATCAGCAAGGTATGCAAAATCTGTTCCTATGTGCATTTCTCGAGTCGGTAATAATGAGTCGTCTAGCTCATTGAATCCATTACGACGAAGCTGTGACTGACTTGCACTGATGAAAACTTTTGTAAAAATCAACAATGATGAAAAGATGTTGAAAAACTATAAAGATAGGAGCTCTTCGTTAGTCAAATCCCTGCCTGACGAGCAAATCATTCCCAACGGTAATGATAACTTTCACTCCTTACAATGCATCAACCAGATTGCACCTAAAGGAAAATATAGTCAAACAGCGAATTATACTCCATAACAATTCAATGGAAAGGAGTACAAACTTATGCAGCTCAACAGACTCATTCATATCATTCAAGACAGAGTCTGTATTTATCTGATGATGCTTCAGAAACATTTAATTTTCAAAAAAGGGCAGTGAAAATGGCACATTTGTTAATCTGAGCTGATCTTGCACGATAAACATGATAATGAGAGAAAGATAGGGAACACGAAAGGGCTCAGCGATCTTAGCCGAATAGTCTGAGGGATCGTCCATAATCCACATGGACAAAAAGTGGGATTTTTGACTCCCCCTCTCCCTTGATAGACAATTCATGGACACTGGAACACACCTCCTCCAAGCCGTTACCAAGCCGTTGTCAAGGTTTTTTACGAAACTTGTTTCAAATGCAATTCTCGGACGCTCTAAGCATTGTGCGAACTTGTGAGTGGTATTATTAAAATCACGTGAATGCTTTGTTGGCCGTTATGGGGTCAACGTTGCTGCGTAGCATTGACCCAAATACTTACTTAGGATTCAAAATTGTCGTATAAAAAATCAATGATTACAAATCTTGATTGATTCTTAACTATAGCAATATTATCCATTAGAGGAATAGCCTATCACTTTTAGAAATTTGTTATGATAGACTGAATACTGTCTCGTTTAACTGCAGGCAGAGCAAATATTAGTAAACGTCTGATGAAAGCAATAGTGTAATACTCAATCCGAGACTCGGAAATCATGAATTAGAGGTAGAACTGGGACATATGGTAATAGAAAGGAAATAACATGATTATACCTGTCATGTTACAACGTTGCATTAGAAGTTTCCTTCCACTTCTTTGTCGATTGCAGACATCGATGAACGGTATATCACTTATGAGAAGGCTTAAATACAGTTAAGACTATGGTGAGAACTGATCAAATTGATTCGAATTAACTAGAGGAAAATTTTTTAAAAATTGCGGAACTGTAATTGCGAATTCTTATGAGTCAGAAATTGCAATTTATATTCCAATTTCTCCTTTACCTGTTCATAAGGAGCTTCAACTCTCTTGAAGCAGTCATCAAGCTTTATCAAGAGTGGGAGATGAGATATATGATGTCAGTAGGGATTGTTCATAATCCACGTGGACAAAAAATGGGATTTTCGACCCCTCCCTTAATGGACAATTCATGGACACTGGCCGCACGCCCTCCCTCATCCCCTGTGGACAGTAGACAATTGCTGATCTTCATTGTGGATTCGCATTCAACTTTAATAATCTGCATTTTTGGGCCTACAGTGTGGATGCAGTGCTAAATTATATTCTTCGTGATTATTCGATAATCCAGCTGACAGTATTGGGGCGTCGCCCGATCTCTATTCATGAATATAGGCCGGTTGTTCATGCCATAAGATAAGAATCTTCAAAGCTGAATGCACAGGACACAACAAAAAGGTAGGCCTATTTTGACAAAATATGCAAGCATCTTATGAATTTTGTCCATGAATCTAAGTAGGCATATACATGTATATTAAGTTATGTATGAATTTTATCTCTGTATTTTATTTTGAAAGAGATCTATCTATTTAGATGATATTCGATGTCAAGTATAAAGATTCAATTGCCCCCCGACCCTCCTTCACATGAACAGACATTGAACAGTACTACAAAGACCCCTCCACCTCTGCTGCCCACGTGGATTATTGACGATCCCTTACCAGATCGGGTACCCGGCCTGGTCCTGGTTTGCGACTAATGATGAATTTTAGTTTGAATGCGAGGAAATGCCATGATGCAAAATACGTGACATAAGATTAATGTGAGATATGCACGCACACATCCCAGTTTGGTTCTGCACGAATCACGTAAATCAAAAGCAGCTAAAATTTATGAAAACAATTGATCTACCGCAACCTTTTAATTAAGCCTATCACTACCATGGGGTTGCCAGTGACCCCACTGGTTCTTTTCACTTACATTTTCCACGCTTTAAATTATCTTTCGTGAATTGTCATAGTGTATTTTTCATGTGCGGTTTCACTTAGGACTGAATGGAGTTTTTAAAGGATTGTTACCATTCAAAAAATTGTTGCAAATACCCATAGAAAAGCAGCGCTACTTTACTTTCGGTGATGTTTTTCACACCCTTGGCTGATGGGTGAGTGCATGAGTCTTCGAGGTATTCAAATTCACGTCACTTGGCTGGTTAACCCCAGAACACATTTTTCTATTTCACTTTTTGCGCTGAGGATGTATCAGCCGCTCATGTCCATGTAAAATCATTGTTTTCGACAGTGAATCTGTACGTGTTATTGCATTTCAATTGAATCAGTAGAAGTATGATAGATAGGCCAGGGGGTCTACTGGACCCCTTCAGGTCTCAGAGGGTGTAGAAATTCCCAAACAAAATGATTTTGGACATGTCCACTATGTTTCATAAAGAGTGAAATTCATTTATTCATTGCTTACATCATGCTCGTGCATATGCGTTGTGTTGGAAGATCGCAAAATGTGAAAATTTTGCATGACTGATCGGCCTACATGAACAACTCAGCATGAATCAATTTTCAAAATGAAAGCTATCATTATATTCACAGTTCAGCACTAAAACCTCTTGGCCAAGTTTTCACAGCAGCAATTGATGAATTTGAGATCTCCACACCTGTTTTGAGGGTCAAAAGCAGGGCTGCGGAAGCGATTGATTTTTATTCGCTTCCGCTTCCAATCATTGGAGACATGGGCTACACACCTCCCTATTTCGAGCCACTTTTTCTTCATTTTCCACTTTCTTTACGAGTTATAGCTTCTGACGTTAACACTTTGCAGTCTCCACGAACTATCTGTCGTAAACCCTAGCTGACTTGCATGCGTTTTTTTGACTTGCCAAAAAGTCAAATATTTTTCAAATTTACTGAAAATTTCGACCTTTGGGAAATTGTGAAATAAAAGCGCCATATTTTCCCAACGCGTGCGTAGCAAAAAAATATTAAACGACCAAAAGATTGTTTGAGAATGCCTCAAGACACACCAATCCGCATTGTGTAAAGTTGTCATTGATAAGATGACACTGAGGTTTTCTGATTTCGAATGCCAGTATTCTGAGATAATACACCTTCATTTTCATCATAATGAGAAAATTAGAATTTACCACATTTAATAATACAGGTGCCAATTTGTGACTATATATGTAATAGGGTGAGCACTAAATATCACAACTATTGCTTAACTCATATCAAGACTTAAGGTCATAAGTCAGAAGTGCCTCGCCTTGCCCTGACACGCGAGTTGCGTCAGTCATTAATATCATGATACTTTCGGAAGCTGAAGCAATCGTCGGGCATTCGCTTCCGCTTCCACACCCCTGAAAGTGCAGCAATTATGGCCTTTTTTGTCCTATTTCCGATAGGTATGGATAAATTTGAACAATGGACAAACATAATGGTTCTTCTGCATGGAATAAATCAATTTCATAAAAATCAACTATCTGAGGTTCTATGGTGACAGCAAACATAGTAAAACCGCCTCTTACTACAACTGATGCTCTGCTTAGTGTCGCCGCTTTCATGCGACTGTCTCAGTTGGCAAAATCATTCAGTCATTCATTATGTCAGTTATTCCATGAGCTGACACGGGAAGTCACGAATTTATAAAAACAAAGTAAGGTAGAAAGTCACAGATTTGATTACACTACGAGTTAAAAATGTTTGGTATCAATCTAGTAGAGGTTGTGCAAGTTCGGTTAATAAGGACAGCCACTTTATCTGGACAACTCAGAGAAGTGCGATTTGTCACTTTGTTATCCATTGTGTCTGCAAATACGTGTATTGGTAGTCAGTCAGTATGCCGCCTTCCATTATTTCAAAACTACGAAAGTCTTGTCATACGTTGAGATTTGCCTCTCCGAAATCTTGACATTGTTGAATTGAGCAACTGAAGGATATTGCATTGTTGCTGTCGCGAAGATGTCATGATAACATGCAATGGTGAAACTGCAGAGCAGTGGATGGTCAGCAGGTAATGAGAGAAGTATACAAATCGAACAGACTTACCGTTGAACCCAGTTCTATCTAATGCTCAATATGGAAAGACAATTGACAACTGGTTTCACGCATCCTAACCTTTTCCATTAGCTTCTCTTGAAAATGATATCTACGCTAAAATTAATTCAATTCGACAAATTTAGTAACAAATCATAAAACAGACATCATCAGAAAAGACATTGACCGCCTTCCCACTCCCGGTGCTCCTCTCCTTATTTTCCTTTCTCCTGTTTCATTTTCAGGGCGGAAAGTGTAAGGTTCCGTAGAATTTCCTCGAGAAAACAGCTGCAATTTTGGAAGTTGACTCTTGGTTTCCATGATATTCTACTCCTCTCATCTTCATCTTGAAAATGTTGAAGATGCTGCAAATACAATGCTGAGACATCGAGGTTTGTGGCTTCTAAGAAAGTTTTTTAAGTTTGCACATACATCTCTGCAAAGATTGAGACTGATTAAAGGATTTAAACTGCGACTTCCAAATGAATCTATTTGCCTCTCTTTTGCCGCCGGAGAAATTAAGTGATAGTGGTTTTCTGATAAACTTCTTCCGGTCAGCAACTTTGGGTGAGGAGAAGAATGTCATAAACACCGGTTCCAACTCTGGTCTGGCTCCTTCCAGGGCATTTTACCGCCAAAGGAATTTGGAGAGTAGTTCAACAGCAAGCTCAACCCATCCAACATTCTTGAAATTTCATCTTCATGTATTTTCATCTGATCTGATGATCTCATTAATGCATACATGGCATGCAGCAAGGGAAGATGCTACAATCATCGATCAATGAATTATGCAAGAAAGTTAGAAAACACTTTTCAATTCCACATCAGATGCACAAACAGAGAAAGATAGACTGATAAGGAAGATAAAGAGAGAGAGGCAGAGACTGACGAGGTATTTAATACCGAAAACATGCTAAACCACGGAGCCATTACTAGTTCATTCTTTTCGAATTCATCAAGGTTCGGACGCTCGAAATTAACAAATATTGGCAAGCGACATCGCCTCCCTCAATTACTATTTCCGTGTTATGCATGCGTGCCTTCTTTGATCAAAACTTTAATCAATCTTTCCAGCCGGTAATTCAAATTCCATTATGGCGCCATTTCCATGAAGTTACTGTCAAAGCGCAATATTCTGAGCATATTTTTCTTCTGACACATCAGTTGAGATTTACATTTCATCCTTTAATCGATTAAAACACAAAATCTGCTGAAATGTTTGATGCCTTGTATGTTAATAGTTACATAACCGCTGCCATAACAATAAAGGCGATGAAAAATGTCTTCTACATGTGCATGTTTACATTAAGTATTGTGGCATCAACTTTGAGTCATGATGAACTGAGAATTCAACTGCTTTAGTAGCTAAGTTACGTAACCAAGTGCTCCATAAATCAGAATCACCCTGTGTTTATTATATGAGTGAAATGAAACTGCTCCTAGTTGCATGTTAAGACTCGAAACAATTCACTTGCTTGAACTGAAGCATGAGATATGCTGCAGTCTATAGCCAATGTATGGCGAAGCACACCTTGACCCATTACAAAAGTGCCTAGAGTGGGCTAATCTTGAAAAGAAATAAGTCACTTTTTCATATATCAAAATTTTAAGAAAATCCATTTATTGGAACGCCTTGAATTTTCCTGTTGAAGTTGATAGTCTTGCCGAAAAATAATGACCGGCATTGGGAATCAGTAGTCTTTTTTGTTCCCATGAAATTTCTGATGCGATTCTTGACAGTTAATCAAAATGAATACGTTGCAATATGCTCTAATTGTCTATCTATAGTAGATTGCTCACAACTTCCATCTATACCTTCCGTGCTTTCTAAATTATTTCATTTCAAAACGCTTAGACTTCTCGGTCACTTGTTGAAAGGTATTTGTAGCCATCTGTGGATGTAAACTGACTTAGATTTGTGCAAGTTAAGCCACAAATCTGCTATCTTAGCCATTAGTTAACGATCGCCGCTTTTTGCAGCTACAGTCTTATGTAAACGCATTGATGCTCAAGCCACTAGATCACAGGCAGGTTTACGCATCTTACCTTGTAGTATCATATTCTTGAGCAGCAGTAGGGAGTAAATTGACGAATATTTGTTCAACTTAGGAAAGAAACCTGCATATTTTTCATCAACAAACTAAATGCTTTTACAAATAGTCTCATTTGAATACACATAGGCTACACATAAAAACACGTTCATGAGCTTATAAAACGCATTGGTTTTAGTATCCTAGATCAAAGGGCACGCTTGACACGTTATGACTTTGTTTGCATGCCCTAGGTTATTTTTGATGAGTCGTGATTTAGCTGAAAAGGAAGCCATTACATACCATGCATTGCAAGTGCTTCTCGTCTATCTGCTTCTGTTCTCACAAGTCAGTAGCCCAATCGTACCTACCGTCTCCCGCTACAATCGAGTAACTTCCCTATGTTCATACGCATATACGGTGGTCATTAATCCTGACCGCATAAGCAAGGCTGCAAGACAGAAGTATCTCTTGTCGAAAAAATAAGCACAAAAAGAAAACAAAATATTTATCTTTTGAAAGAATATTCCCACTGGAATGAGGTGGTAGGATAGCTCAGTTGGCTGAGGGCCACGATTCGGTACAGAAGTGCAGAAGGTCTAGGGTTCGAGTCTATCCGCCTCGGGAGGTTCCACCGATCTCAAGTGACGTCACTAACCCTAACGTGGTGAGAGTTGCTAGGGTGTGAAGGCTGTCCAATCACCAGCTTACTAGAATGCTTTTGTGCCTTGGATGGGACAGAGTTGATAAAAAAATGAAAATTATCCTTATACTACAGATTAACCGGTTATCCTTATACTACAGATTAACCGGATCCACAATTCCTGAGATGCTGAACACCACTAGTTCTAAGACGATTGTAACTCAAAGACACTAATTCATGTCATATTGCTTGTTTCTCCGTGATAATTTCATACATCAATAATCTGATATTAAGTTTGTTATTTATGCAAACTCGGATAGAATAGCATGGCTGTTGAGGCTTGATCGTTTCAAAATACCGGTCGGCAAATTCAATTCAGCAGCTTTGACTCATTCATAATAAATATCAAGAAGCTGCAATTGCGTTCTTACAGCTTCAGAAAGTTCATAATCGATTCAAACTTACATCTCTTAATAAATGCGCGCATGACGAAAACGTTTGATTCCGTGTGTTTGATCTAATGATTTGGAAAGAAAAGAAGCACTGAAAAAACAAACTATACGAGCAAATGGATATGAACGTATTCGAAAGATAACCAACCGTCGACTTAGACGAATTTCCCAAAACACGAATCTGAAGAACGCCTTGCCATAAGACAGTCGACTTAAGATTCAATTTAAAGATTGAAATTATTATTAAATTATTGCTTTTTCAATTGAAATTCATTGTTACAGAATGAGTTGAAGTATAATTTGTCTCTCTTGAGGTGTTCACATAGCATCCTTTGAAGATTTTGCTGTGATTGTATCCTACACCTAATAAGTATCTTCCAGGTTAATTTGGTGTATCATAAAATTGTTGATAGTATCGCATTCTATAGCTCCCCCAATTTGTGACAAATGAAATCAGGCGGTCAGTTGAATACATTGGCGACCGCGCCCATGTCTGCATGTAACTCGTAGTGAAGTCGAATTGCTCCAAATCATGGAGATAGCCTACCACTCTAATCTGAAGGCTGACTACTTTCAGATCCAAGTTGAAAGTAACCTGATGAAGCTTGCTGTTATTCGAAGGATGCCCACTCGCAATAGGATGCACATCATGCATTTATAGCATTGTTTGGTTCCTTTTGAGTTCTGATGCTGCACTTTTCACTGAGATGCAAAAATGTGGCATAAAAATTTTGTCTTTCGATCTGCGGAATCAGATAAGATCAAAATATAGGAAAATCAATGCAATATGTCAACTCTCGGATACTGCTGCTAAAAAAGCAAACGATGGATTTACGGTGACGTATGACATCTTAGCAAGCACTATCTGAACTGCATGCATGCCAATTCTCAGGGTGCCACGAAATTGTACGGTTGAAAACCTGATATTCTTGTAGCTATAAAACATGCCTTCATCAGCGTACCTCTTCTTTTGTACCTCCTGTCCGACTGTGTGGACGGCGCATTATTGTTTAACTTTCCAGTTAACGTGTGCTCGAATCCTGGTCAGATGAGCTGTGGTCGGGAATATAGGGTGTTGGAGTCTCTTCGGACATAATATGTGGCATTTTATTGATCATCACTACGGTTCGGAAAGATATTTAGTGAAAAATATCAAAATATTTGAGTATCTGCTTACTTCAAACTATAAGTATTTTTGAAAAAATAGTCGAAGTATTTAAATCATCAAAAAGTCCAACCATGGTATGAAATGTAATTATGACTCCATAGGGTTCAGAAAACGTTATGTTTATCCACAACAAAACAATTTACTTATCCCAAAAACTGTGAAACATTAAAAATCACCGCATTCAAAGCACATGTGCATAATTCCACTTATTGGTAGAAACAAATAAAGACTAACATTTTGGAGGACATTTCGGGAGTAGTCGCCGATGATTGCGATGTTAGATGGAATTGTCGTATATTTCGAAAACGCACGCGCTGGACTCGGAGCCTCGTAATAGGGTCACTATAGATGACAGTCTGCCGAGGAGACATGCAATGCGGGAGTGACTCCATCCAAACTAATAACGCTGATTACACCTGACAACTACTCAATGTCTCCAAAAATTAGAAATATAATGATTGCCGATGCAGGTCAATTTTCAATATTATGCTTTAAACATGTGACTAAAAAAGGATTTTTCATTACATGCAAAATATTCGAGTTAGCCTAAATGTATTTGAGAAATTAAGAATCTTAGAACCATTTTATGAAAACAAAATATTTAAGATATACCCTAAATTTCAAAAATATGAAAAAATTTGATGACATTGAGATGCTTAATATGCCCCAAAAGTTCAAAAATATTGTAATGAAAGTATTTTTATTTGAAAAAAATCAGAATCATAATCATCACAAACCTAGCAAACAGGTACTCGCTGATGGCATATGTATGTATTTCTGAACTTTCAAACAAAATAATTATTTTTGCAAATATTGTCATAGAAAAAAACAAGGAAAAGTACGGCCAGTGTGAGCGTTTTATGAACTGCGATTCATAAAGAGATACCCTCATGTACAAAAACCGAAGTGCATCCAGAAATACAAGAAATACGCACAGTGACAGTGACACAGTAACTAGAAGTTTCGAAAAGAAAACATGAAAAGGAAGGCAAATAATAAAGCGAGCGTCCTTTCCCCATTGCTCAGCCTAACAGCTGGTACTCCATTATCAGAAGACACCACCAACAAAGACACATTTCTGATCATTACGACGATCCAATTCAATTATCACATTCGAACACAGACTTCATAAGCACAATTGATGAAAATTTATGAAAATCAGCACATCAAATGAGCGTTATATAATCTTTATTAAATGACTGACAGTATTTCACGTGATAAGCAAGATCTAATTCAGCTTCTTATACTTATTATATTCGAATATGAGGCAATGTCTCAGACATAAAATATACATCGTAAATCAGGTCGCAAGAAGTTCAAGTTTACTAACTAAATTGTATGACGCAAGTTCCTGTCCATTCTTGACACCTAATTGACAACTAATGAACGTGAAATAAACGGTGAAATCTCATTAATTGATAATGAGCATCCCGCTTCGAAGTGATGTCGAAGAAATAAGATGAGTGCAAGAAATGGAGCATGGAAAGAGCCTTATTCAAACTTGTCTTGATGCCGTTAATCTGAGAGTAAGGCGTTGTCTAATAGAAATTCAGATGGTCATAAAATTACGTCGGCGATGAGACATGAGTGCTTCTCCGAATTAGCACTAATTGCTTGCGGGCGCAGTAACCACTGAATACATCAGACGCTGTGCAGCCAAAATATTTCAATTTCCTATTTTGTTTAGAGGAGAATTTGTCGAATTTTTCTGAGAACTATAATTTCATGAAAATTATTATAAATAAATGAACGCATGAGATTGTGAAACAAACAGCGTTACATCATTCTGCTTAACAAGCAACTCTCTAAGAGGAAGTAAATAAAAAGAAAAAAAACTTGTCATATCAACTGATGAAATGTCATATCAGCGGTGCATCATCGAAAAAATATGTTCAAATTGATTTGCAACATCCAAATATCAAGGAGCAATAATCAAGGATTGCATACCGGGATCCTATGACCTCATGCAGATCCTGAAATCTCGGGACTTTACTCACTTTATCCGGGATTCATTTAACTGTCATACTTAGTAGCTATTCACAGATGTCTCAATAGCGATATAGTAGTTAATGACTATTTTGCCAGCGAAAACTGATTAGACTTTCGAATACTTTCCGACATTTTTCTTAATATTTCTAATATAGTATTGTAGTGCAGTTGTGTCGATGTAGGCCAATCTGCATGCTTGATTATATATTTACTACCAAACATGTGCGTATCCTAGCCATAAATGTAGGTACTGGGACTACGAAAAATTACAAAATTTGCAGAATTATTCCTTCTCAACCTATTTTCCTTCTTCTATTCTTTCCAGTAACAGATCAATTGTAAGGGCTATTATTACGTAGACTTAATAATTTCTTAGGCCAAATATACGTCTCCTATTCAACTATAGTATCAAGTTTTTGATGCTATAGGTAGTGAATGAAATCGGCACACATATATATCTCTGACTATTCCAAATATGCCTGCTCTGTTTATCACTGAAATCTTTATAGGAAGATCATCCTTTACTGTGGAATTGTGTCCACCGCTTGGAAAGGTAAGTCATTATTAGGATAACATTATTAGTGGAATGCAATTAAACATTCTTCGATAACAAAAAACGATGTGAAATAGTAAATGTGAAGTAATTCTGAAGGGAAAGCAAAAATCTGCCTTGTAGGCTCGCTAGAGTAAATGACTCACAATGCTCAAGTCACCCACACTGATTCATCATTGACAGCTACATTGTGTGCAGTAGAACATTTAACGTTAAGAGGACCATTGAAGAACACTCAAAATTTTTCATCTACAGTTTAATGTAAATACAATGTAGAGCGATTTGCTTCGAATTTTTGGGCTTCCGGTATTATCTAAAAGAATGGAATCCCGAAATCCCGGATTGAATTTTGGTAATCTACATGTAGAAATCCAAGAACTTGGAAAAGTACTGGGATTGCAATTCCTCGCAACAGCATAAAAGTAATATTCATGAAAAGCAGGAATTGAAACGTGAATTTCACAGTTTTCCGAAGACTTCTAACTCAAATATGGTTGAAACAGCAAAAGCGCATCATGATTTATTGCGCTACCACATTCAAAATTGGCTTGAATAATTCAATCTCATATTTTCCACACTTTCCTATGCATTCTAAAACATGCATAGCAGATATCATTTTGGAATTCATTGCAAAATTGTTTGTTAGGAAACCATTATCTCATTTAAGTATTTTCAATAACGCGTCAAGTATAGATTGCAACGCACATAAGGAGTCAATCATTAGCTATTTACATCCCAAATAATATAAAAGAAATAATATATAAAAGAAATCCCATTATAATTTAATAGTTAAACTCTGTTGCCTACAATGCTTCCTCGCCGATTAAAATTGACAGCTCTTGCATCCTGGTGACGTATACCAATTCAAAGAATAGCAATGCCAAAAAGAGACTAGGACTCATATAGCCTACATAGGATTTCTAGAACGTTCGTTTTCTAAATTTCACAATCAATTTGAAGTGAAAACATGCTGATTATAACTATCACCATCAACTGCAGAAAAACAAAGAGCCGAGACCTATTAAATAATTCACGTTTACAAATAGTCATGAAGTGACTATCTTTCTTACATCGTTGCCTTACGTATGCATATCAAGGCGCATGCACGTACGCCATTACTTAGATTGCCATAATAGTAGGTTCATCATTCGAACGAAATGTTATTAAATGCAGGTGCTTAAGAAAAAGAAGCATTAACGCTTTTTACCATAATCCTAAATAAAACATTCATCTGCCGCACGAGGGGTTTTGGTTTGCTCGTCAGACAGATTCGCCCAATTTTCTGTACAAGACGTTGTCTCAACGCTACTGAATGTCACTGTGTTCTCATGCTTATTAGTGCCCGCTGATTTAGCATACCGAATATTGCTTTGGATTACTTTCCGCATGGATAAATTATGTAATCATGATAAAAAGGTACTTATTAATGGTCCTGTTTTCCTTCGAACAAAGTTGTCACTGTTAAAGATGAAACTTCAATCACCTCTAATCCATCGAAGAAACATTCACATGTAAATGTGAAGAAAAATGTCAAGCATTTACATAACAAAACTCTAACATGCGTAAGTGCACTGTGATGATGCTAATCACTATCATATTTCAATCTCAAAATCGAGTTTGAAGAACAAATTATAGATAAAAGCTGCTAAATTTCGAAGACAACAATATATATTTTTCGTTAAGATCGTTGAACAAAAGGAAGCTTTTCTCCTATCTCACATGGGAAGTCGTATCATATCAGTCTGAAAGTTAGTGACACAGTCATTGCTGTTTGAACAAACGACATCACTTTGGCAAAGCTGAATAACAATGGATTTGAAACAATATTCTGACTAAATATGATTTTAATATCTGAATAAGTGGATATCATTGAGCGCACAGTGACTTCCAGTTGATGCTATAATATAGTTGGTAACTTTCATGTTGCTTCATGCGTACTTTCGTTATCGGAATTAGAATTCTATCATCGTTTTAAGCTAATGCATTTTCAAAGTCATTTCATCGTGAATCGGATAATGTAGATTGCGATTATGATAAAAAATCTTCATTTAGACACGATCAGTTACCAAAATAATATCAAAATTTTCGGTTTATCCCAAGGGAAAGTTTTCATAATAAAAGTCTGTTCCTTGAATATAGATGTCTGGTACTTTCATAAAAGTTATTCATAGCGATATCGGAAATTAATAAACAATCTGACTTTTTGTTTTGATATCTGACATCTTGATTTTCTTGAGAACCGTGAATTAAATGACTGAATATTATTTAAAAAGGACTGCACTGTATACTTCAGCAGTGTGTCCACGGCATGAAAATCCGACAATAATGGATAGTCTTTATGACAACGAGCGATTTATGGAATTTATTGAATGTGCTTGATACCCTGGTCAAAACGTTAATCAGATACTTTTTTAACTCATTTTTTGTGACCTTATTCATAATTGACATTATGTATTCCTATGTCACGAAGAAAACAATGTCTTAATGTAAGAAATATGTTTTACTACAGCATGTATTTTCGGTAAAAATGTCTTTATTGGTCATGTTCAACCAATTGTTCGCATACATGCAGTTCCCTGAAAAGTGTAAGACTAAGATTTTTATTATTTTGAAAAGTAATATCTTTGGAGGTCTGAATTTTGCTTCTCATGAAAATATCTTGTGTGATGACTTTAAGCGAAACACTGTCTTTTTCTAATCATTTGAGTAATTTCTAAGGTCGTACTTTTTAATTATGAGGTCGAAATTACCGCATCATTTCACAGATACATAGGAATGGATATTTTTAAAGGCATGTCTTTCATATTTCATTTAAACACGGTTGAGTTGCAGTCCATGCACAAATCAATCTCATCAATCTCTTTTGCACTCATAACAATGCCGTCTTTATTTGACTCATTGAAGAAATCGGTAATAGCATCACAAGTAACACAGACATAAGTGAACAGAACTCGAATTAGAAATAGACAGATTCTAACAGATGGGAAAAGTAAATCAAGCGCAAAACTTTACAAAGGACCTATTTAACCGCTTCGTCTTAGCAAGAGGAGGACGCGAGCGGCACTAATTTCGTCTTGTTGGCTCACGATATAGGAAGCAGTTACGTAAAGGATGGTCCGGTGTTGCAGCTACTTGTGAGAAAAGCCTCTCACAATAGGATCTTGCAGTGTCCGTAAAGGGAATTTGACAAACATCGTCGACAATACCAAGGGCTCTTCTTTCTAATCTGATGCGTTTTTCCGAAAGATGCGAGGACATGTTACATAGCAGGATAGCAGCATAATAGCAGAGGCCGGATAAATCATTTGTAGGCTTTCAGTATAATGCCGATTGAACATGTAGATTTTCGCATGAAAATCAGCACAAAATGGCGTTTCGAGGCCTTTAAAACTAATGCTTTCGATGTGCAAGTTCTAGAGCATGTCGTAGGGATAAAACCGCGCTAAGCAGCTTCATTGACCTGACTGAAGGCAAATGTTCATATGTAGTAACACGTACGGGATGGAGAGAAAAGGCCTTCTCTTAATGAAGTCCATCGCAGCGCATTTTCCAGGAATGACTATGGGCCCGATGTCGTCAGACCAGCTTATAGTGCGAGCGTATTGTCCCATTCCGTCCGTTGGGAATCGGTAGAGGGATGGTGAATGAAGTGGAGTTGTGACGTCGTCAGCATGCTTATGCGTTTTACTGTTCGCACATCGAAGCGAAAGGCTCACGAAAACCATGCAAAAGCATACACAAGCAACTTCTTACAACAGTCTCCCAGTTCGGCATCTTAAACAGCAATCAGTAAAGAGATTTGCGGCCAAAATTCGGTCAAAATTGATGATTTCAAAGTTTGAATTGCTATTTATAGAACAAACATGAGCTAGTTAGATCGAATGGATGCCACCTCTATTATAAGGTTTGAGTACACGAAATACACATTGTATCGTAAATTTCATGTGAATCAGCCCTCCCTCCGGATATGGATGCGCTTCAGAGCAGAGTTTCGGAGCCGGAGCCGCCCGAAGCCGTGGTAGCAGGTCGGAGTCGGAGGAGACAGGAAATACCACGGCTCCAGCTTGAAGTTTTACATGCATTTAGTCACTTTTCGAAATAAAGTGATATTTGACAGTGTAGCTGAAACGAATACGAGTAATTGTAGGTCATCGTTGTAGACCTCCCAAAACCTGCTGGCCTTCATCTCCTCTTAATACATAGCCTACTCCGAGTCATTTATTTGGATTTTAGAGGTGATCGCAGATTTCCTGAAGATAGTGTTCCAGCAGAAAGCGCAGCTGTAGGGCGAATGTTTCTTGTCGAAATACATGCAATGCATTCTCGTCTCAGATTTAATGAATTTATTATTAAAGCACATTATTGATTCTTAATCATTATTCCCCTAACAATGTATCGTTAATTTATAGGTGTCTCATTCTTAATAAAATACCTAGATGAAGCATTAAAATGCTTCTGAAGAAGTAACTTTGATATCAAATGATTTCTAGTTCAATATGGAAATATGTTTCAGTTGATTGATGAAAATTAGAGCCCTGACATCGAAGTGGTTGAATAATCTCGTCCGACCGATAGCACCTGTTTCTGCAGGGAGCGAGGCTGAAAATTGGACTTTCAGATAATGCAGCACACCCAATCCATGGCTGCTACGAATCTGCGCTTCTGTCGAGTTCTACACGGTTCCTGCTCAAAAAAGTGCACAACAGTTCCTGTCCAACAGCGTGCTTTTGACAATCCTTTCACTGACTAAAAAACCTCGATGCGTATGACTGAAATACCTCTTTGTAATCAATGATGCGTCACCCTGGAAGAACGAAATATTTGCGCTCGCTTCAGATTAAGGGCTAAGAAAGGTAGAGGTAGGGACTAAATCAGAGACTTCTATCGGTCCCATATAAATAGAGAAAATTTTTATGTCTCACTCATGCTTAATAAAATAATTCAAGCGGGAAGCACTAGCTGAGTCGCATTTGTCATAATTTTTAGCATGAAGCAGTCATTTTTCTATCCTGCATATGTTTATGCCTCCGATCAGTGATATGTGCGAAAGAGTATTGAAAGCCTTAGTGGATAAGTTTCAGATAAACTTAATCAGGATGCTGTGTCTTACGGCAAAATGACGATTTGATGAATCTAAATGTGTTTAGCTTCTTAAAAAGTATGAACTTTATGACCTAGAGATGGTTCTACACGCCGTAGTACATCTCACTTAATCAGAGAAAACACAGAGAAATGTCATTTTACCGAAAACCTCAGCCTGCTCCCATTGGATATTTACATGTATGTGTATCTTGTCTGACAAGAAGAGGTACCAGTTAGACCTCGACAAATGTGCAGTTTCACAGTAGCCATCGGGTGTACATCATTCTGTGAAAGTTTCGTTTCTTATTGGGGTCCGACTATATGTAGAAGGGTCTTGGGTCGGAGCCGGAAACGTGGTAGGTGGACCACGACTCCAAAATCCTGCTCCAGAGTCCGGCATGGAAAACGTTAAAACAGGACAGGGCCTTCGGTGTCCAGCGCCATCCATCGGTCGATGTATAGTGGTCGAGGTCGGCCCCGAAATGCGTTATACTGATTGACTGATGCACCCGGCACTTACATGAAAAGAAAACGAAAATAGTTGTGCTTATCATGCCATTAATCACTTTGTGTCAACACTCAACACATTGAAAATCTGAATATAATCTATGATAGTTCTAATTAGTAAATTACTACATCATAATATGCATTATGCTTATGCTAACAATTGCAGATAAAAGTACGAGTAATAGTTGTTAACGGATACGCTCAAAACATCATTCCATACATGACATAAAATAGTCACAAAACAATTTTGTAAATTATGAGTCAAAAAATTCATTGAAATTATCTAATGGCACGAGGTCTCACATTCAATCACAACAGGTGCTGCTTTGGACACAAGAATCTTTAATACAAATTTAGATATATACTCGCACATAAAATTAGAGTGATTGCAACAAATACTGTGGAAGCATAGAAATGCACTTATATACAGTATACTTGATGTTTGAGCTAAAATTTGATCAAAATCTTATGTTAACTTACTAGGATGTTTGCTGAATCCAAATATGTTTAATTTTTGTAGGTAAAGGTATGTGGTTACGTGACTTCATGACCTGAAGACTTCTTGCCAAAAAGTATGGCACCAGAGTCAATAGATCTCACGTAGTCGAAGTAAACACGCCAAACTGATACATTGGTCGAAAACTTCAATTTTCCTTCATTTAATGTCATTTTCTTTGATCTTGTCTGTAGAAAAAGGAATTCGGAAGGCGAATATTTTCGTAGTAGTCATAGGGTGAAGATAGGTCATGCTGTGAAAGTCTCATCTTCAGTGTCGTTCCATGTAGAAACTCGCCCTGGTGGAGGGACTATAGGTATATTTCTATGATTCCATTTTCTACAATCATTCAGCTTTTATGTGTTTATTCAAGATTAGCATGTCCAAAGCGTCCGATAAGTAGGCGTAAAGGAGCAAGTCAGTATGAAAAAAGAAGGAATAAATGAAATGTTATGAATGGTGAAAACTTTCTGCAATTATCTGACTACTGTTCAGTCCGACGTCGACCTCGATTAAACTCAGCTTAATCGAGGTCTACGAGGTCGGTCGATCGAGGTCTGCGATAAATTTTCAAATCTGATAAATTTGAAATATTTGTATTAAACTAATTTCATGAAAAACCGGAAAATTTCGATCCCTGGCTCGGTATCTTTTTGCGGATTGTTGTCACTTATGTTGCAGTGGATAATATGCGTATTAAACGAAGTCGTTCGATAAATTATGAACTATCTGTGAGTTTAACCGACGAACAAGATGCGTTTCATTCAATAACTGACTGAGGTATCTATCATTAGATGTGTGAAAATCAATCATATGCGATATGAGAAGTCGTACTTGCTCTGTTCCTTGAAAGCAACTCAAGGAAGAGGTATCAAGCATTTGAAGCGCACAGTTTTATGAGAGGCTAATTGAATGAATATGTATGAGAAATTGTAGAGCTAATTGCATGAATTAATGAGAGGCTGCGGTTATTTTTAATCGACTTCAATTTTAAAATTGAAAGTCCCACATGCAGGATACTTATTTCATTCTTGATATCAGCTTCAGTGATGAGACCAAATTCAAACTCAGTGAGAGTGCCAGCATTACAAACCTCACTTGATTGACGAGAAGCCGATGTAATCACCTTAGATAATTTGTTGTCCTGCGGTCTCATCTCAGCTCCTGATTCGATAATTCGACTCTACTTACATGCAAAATCTAGCAGCAATGACATAGATTGGTGCCCGAACGTGCAGCTGAAACTATCATTGGCTACTCAAGCCCTACTGACTAAAAGTAAACGATAAGTCGGACTTCTAGGCATGCAACATTGCCTCTTTCAATAGAGATAGATAATCGTTGTCAGAGGAAGATGGTTGATGCATCTCCAAACCCTATGAGCGTCTAACACTGCAAACGGTTAGAAAGCGTGGTTTGCAGTTAGGCTAGTGCATTTTGTTTACATCAAGATAAGCCGTGTTCCGATCTAGTGTTCAGCAGCGGTTTTGTAGGTACTAGCAAATCGGTTTCGGCAAGTAAAGTTCCAGGCTATGACTCATATCAGACCACCGGGGCAAGATGGCTGCTTTGGAGCCACATTGGATAAGTGATTTGAGATGAAGTGCTGTAATTTACTAACAATCATGGGCTCGACGAAGCTAGTAATGCTTAATATGAATAAGAGTCAGGGTCATGCCCTTATCAGATAGTTTCATGAATAGTTGAAATGAAGAACGCTAATTGCATATAGAACATCATTTCCAAACTCTACAAATTGTATAAGCTTCGAAAATTAGTGTTCTGAAATTGGTCCTGTAAAATTTCACCACAGCACTCGGAATACAACCATCAGTAGACTCAAAAATGCGTCAATTATTTGCAATTAGTTAGCGTTGCCATCCAATTATTTCATTTGTTGACAGCACTTCTAGATAAACGCATGACTCATCACCTACATGCATTAGATAGGGACAGCTATTGTCGAGATAGATGCGAGAGCATAGAATTAGATTGTTTAGGCGTAACACTTTCCTGGAAGTGCAAAATGATTCAAAACGATGACACATGTACGAACTTTCTAAAAAGGCAAAAAGAAAATTGTAATACCTTGCAGAGATAGAAAAAATAGTCGTGCGTCGCTTGCGGATTGATGTGAATTACTTCAAAATGCTCCGATCGCCACGATTCCTTCAGATTTGAAGAATTCAGATTATTGTTCAAAAGCTTTCTCGATAATGTTGGGCCCTCCGATCATTATTAAAAAAGTTAGCAGGCGCACGAAAAAGCGTACACAAACTTCTCATGAAAGCTTGCCATCGACTGTGTCTCATTGCTGTGTGATATAGTCTGGGAGCTACTGACACTTTCACTTTTGAAAACTGAAGTGAATCACATGATCCAGTATTTGATGTCTGAGAGCCTCTACAAAATGAGTAAAATCGCCAAAATTAAATCAAAACATGAAATTTACTCATTTTGTAGAGGCTCTCAGACATCAAATACTAAATCATGTAACTCACTTCAACTTTTATATCGAAGTTGATGTTATGAAGTCAATCATGTTTCAAATTTCATGGCATTCTAATAATAGTTTCTTTTCTGCAAAAGAAAATGCACGAAAATTGCCAAGTGTTCCACAATCCATAGATATTTCTTGAATTTTTAGATTGGATTCCAACGGGAATCCTTCAACTTTACCTATAACCGAAAGTGACTGGCTGTGACACTTAAGAATTTGATTTTTGTATTCAGTGTTTCAAGATCTACAAATCCATGCTATTAAGCCCTTTGTGCGCGAATTTAGGAAGACAGTGTCAGTAGCTCCCGTCCTAATACGGTTGATAACAGTCACTGAAACTTCGCACAATTTGGCGGGTTCAATGCTGAACTGACTGCTCATTGTTCGATTGCTATGGAAATATGTTATCAGATTGTGCCATTTCATTGACGCTACATGTTCCACTGTTTCCTTTCTAGTCAAATAGAAGAAGAGACGACCTGTCTAATTCTGTGTTTGAGAGCAATGAAAGTTCACAGCTTATCTATGGTTAGAATAGAATGACATCGAATTAATGCATTTGTTTTGTCTGTCAGAAATAAGAACTTCTGAAGTGAATGCTTAGAGAGGAATGGAATCACATTGATAAACACGTGATCCGATATGTGATCTGTAGGATGCCAAAGCGCATTCAAAAAGTAAGCTTTAAGGCAGATTCATACTTCGACGCCATACATCAGTGCCAACTTTCGGGCTCAAATTTACGCTCAGTCGTTCTCACTTCTACGCACTGCATATAGTCCGGGAGCCAGCGTGAAGTTGTGCAGGGAACGAGGTAGTACATAAAACTTTCACATAGCATAGTACACCTCTAACCTACTGCAAAACTTCGCGTCTGCCGGATCAGATCATTTGCCTTACAGAAATAGAGAGGATAACACAATCCTATGTATTTCCAGTGGTAAAATTGTGACATTTAAGGTGTTGACTCCATTTTTTCGAATTTTTGCTCATAAACGTTACACAAATTGGTATTTTGTTGAACTGGTTGTTATAGAAATCATCTACAGATCATGATCTTTCAAATGAGTTATTATTCAGTGACAGAGGATGAAGTAAAGTGTACAAACAGACACTTTTCGTTAAAGTATATCAACAATTTTCCTGAAATTTCTATGTTAAAATTTGCAGTTACACCAACGAAAAGTGTCTGTTTGTACACTTTACTTCATCCTCTGTCACTGAATAATAACTCATTTGAAAGATCATGATCTGTAGATGATTTCTATAACAACCAGTTCAACAAAATACCAATTTGTGTAACTTTTATGAGCAAAAATTCGAAAAAATGGAGTCAACACCTTAAATGTCACAATTTTACCACTGGAAATACATAGGATTGTGTTATCCTCTCTATTTCTGTAAAGCAAATGATCTGATCCGGCAGACGCGAAGTTTTGCAGTAGGTTAGAGGTGTACTATGCTATGTGAAAGTTTTATGTACTACCTCGTTCCCTGCACAACTTCACACTAGCTCCCGGACTAATATTACACTGGTCAACAAAGAAAAAATAGTCTAAGTGTTTTTAGCTGATTTCGGGTAAATTAAGTGTGTTGATTTCAAAAATCACCTCAGATTTGCTCAATCAGGTCAAGTTTTTAAACTAAGCTACATTTTGGGTTTTTCAAGTTTTGGCCTATACGATGATCCAGGTATTTTCTTACGTTCATGTAGCCGTTCTTTTATTTTCTAGACTAAAAATGCAATTTCTGAAGATCTTTGCGTCACATCTGATCATCTAAAATGCTGCCCATCTGAAAGTGTGCAATTCACCATCAATGTTTCCACTGCTCAATACCTTGTTGAATTCATCGCTTATGACATTTCTATGATATTTTTGCACTCTGATGGACGTTTGTTCATTCACTCTGTTAGAGGATTTCAACCAGTCTAGGTGCGAGTTCTTTGCTGCACTTTGTCAATCAATTCAACGAATGAAGGCAAGCTTTCAGAGCAATTTCTATTTCAATCGAAGAGTCATATGCTATTTTTAGCCTTGTCATCATATTTAATGAATGTTGTCAGTGAATTTTGAATAACACATTCGCATTTTGCAGCTGAAGGATGACTTCAACCAAAAGATCTTGCAAAAACAGGCCTGACGTTTTCTGCTATATTTGTGGTGAATATAACCTTTTATCTAACAGGAATCAAGTAACAAACCTCATAAAACGTGCCTATCAATCATATTTTGGAATTAAACTTGGTGACCAGGATAAAGTTTGGGCTCCACACATGGTATGCAAGTCATGCACCGAGTATCTGCGTCTGTGGACTAAAGGCAGGAAGAGTTGCTCGAAATTTGGTATTCCTATGATTGGAGGGAACCGAGAAACCATGTCAATGACTGCTATTTCTGTTCTATTGATGTGACTGGGATCAACAGGAAGAACCGAAGCAGCCTGAAGTATCCTAATATTGAATCGGCACGTCGTCCTGTAGCTCATTGTGATGAAATTCCGGAACCTAACTTTGGAGAACTTCCTGACATCAGTGACGACGATTCCTCCAGTGCTGCTGAACATGTAGAAGAGCAACAAATGGATTTTGACGATGCTGCTCTACATCCTTTTTCCCAAAATGAGCTAAATGATCTAGTTCACGATCTCAGTTTATCAAAGTCCTCTGCCGAGCTATTGGCATCCAGATTGAAGGAAAAGAATCTTATATCTAACAGTGCTCGTGTCACTTTCTATCGCAATAGACATGAAGAGTTCCTTCATTTTTTCTTTAAAGAGAATGACTTGGTGTATTCTACTGTGCAGTGTAGCCTACTGCACAGATATTGCTCAGCTAATGTTCAAGCTTGGAATGCCACGGTACGAACCCAAAGATTGGAGACTATTCATAGACAGCAGCAAGCGATCTCTGAAATGTGTTCTTCTTCACAATGGCAATTAGTTTGCCTCTGTACCTCTTGCTCACTCGGCTACATTGAGAGAGAACTATGAAGCAGTGAAGTGCGTGCTGGAGAAAATACGTTATGATCAGCATCAGTGGCTAATTTGTGTTGACTTGAAAATGGTGAATTTTTGTTGGGACAGCAGGCAGGCTATACCAAGTATCCATGCTTCCTGTGCATGTGGGATAGCAGTGACACTGCTCATCACTACACTAGAAAAAACTGGCCAATCCGCGAAGAATTGGTGCCATTTAGAGCAACGAACGTTATCAACGACCCCCTGGTAAACAGAGACAGGATACTCTTCCCTCCGCTGCACATCAAATTCGGCTTGATGAAGCAATTCACCAAAGCTCTGGACAAGGATGGTGCCTGCTTTACATACTTGTGCCATGCTTTTCCAGGATTGACCATAGAGAAATTGAAAGCTGGCATTTTTGATGGTCCTCAAATCCGACAGCTAATCAGAGATACTGAGTTTGAAAATTCAATGAACGATGTGGAGCTGCAGGCATGGAGAGTATTTGTTCTGGTAGTGAAGAACTTTCTTGGCAATCAAAAGGCCAGAAACTATGCAGAGCTAGTCTCAAATATGTTGACTGCTTTCAGAATCCTTGGATGCAACATGAGTATCAAAATGCATTACATTTTCTCACACATGGATCGGTTTCCTGAGAATCTGGGATCTGTGAGCGATAAACAAGGGGAGAGATTCCATCAAGACATAAAGGTGATGGAGACAAGGTATCAGGGACGCTGGGATGCAGTTATGATGGCTGATTACTGCTGGAATCTAAAGAGAGACATCCCTGCAGCTGAGCATTCAAGGAACTGCAAAGTACGGAAATTCATGCCCTGACTTTTTTACAATTCCGACTTTTTACCCAGATTGCATGTGTAAGTAGGCCTACATGTATTTTTCTTATCCTTTGTCAATAACGTTTATACAAATAAGTGAAATTAGATTTTGTGATACCAATTCAATACATTCTTTTATAATGTATCTTTTTTCTACTTAGCCATTTTGGGTTGAGAAGGGTTCCTAGAAATAACAGATGACTTCACAAAATGTGATATCTTAAGCCAGAAAATCTAATTTCTCAAAATATAATTAGCATGAAAACTTGACCTGATTGAGTTAAATGGATGCCATATTCAGAGTTAGTGGAGGAAAATGGTCCTAAATCAGTTGAAATACTTCTGACTATTTTCAAAAAGTTTTTTTTTGTAACCCAGTGATCGATTGATAAGTTTTGAGACGCTCACGTGAAGTTCTTTAGTCAACGCCGCTAACTTCGCTCACTCGTTCTTTCATCGTGGACGTCTTTTGGCAGACGTCTGTCTGGTAAACGTGTTGCGCTGGTATTTCCACTCTTTGCAAACTTTCCAATCACATTGAATATTCCAGCCAATTGATTGTCAGGATCTCTCCGCCATTTCGACGTCTTTATACTCCTTCAAATTCGTGTCATACAAATTACTGTGCGTCTGCACTTGTTCAATTAGTAAAATATCCTTTTCCTTTGAGTCAGAAAAGCACTTGGTAGCCATCCTTGTACGTGTTCCCTGAGCGATCTCGGCGTAAAATGTTGAAAATAACCAACATGCCTTCCGTCAAGACGTTGAGACTAGGAATCCCGGGATTGGGGCTTAATCCCGAGACTGTCAATCCCGGGATCGGAGGGTCAAAATCCCGGGATTGAGATTTTCCGGGATTTTGGAATCCCTAGTTGAGACGGACACGCCAGATGAGTCATGGTTTTGACAACTTCATTTGCGTCCGTAAATTTGAGGCGTACGTGACGTGTTGACTTGGCAAAAATTTGACGCCGACCACCTCACGCCGTTGAAGCATAAATCTACCTTCAAAGTGAGCTTTAGAGACTAGGGAGACGAATCTGGGTAATAGTATAAGCGCACCATCAATCTCATCAAGAACTAGATCCTTATTAATCTAAAACATAAGACAAAAAACAGTTGATGCACGCATGATCTTGGAAGCAAATTCTGTTAACTATAGCAACGAAAACTTGCTGCTTTCTTCATAATTCTGATGTTTTAATTAATCATTGTAAACTATTATGAAATTTGTGTTATCTTTACATTGATTGATTGCAAGATACTTTATTTTCTCTGTCTACATGTATGAATATTCAAAAAGAGACTTTATTAAGTTTATCCTTTCAAACTTAGCATATCAGTTTTCCAACCTGAGACATTATGCAGTCTACATTATATTGGCAGCCGTGACTATTTTCATGTAAGTTTAATTATTCAATCTAAGTAACTGCTGTATTTTGATTCCATAATGTACATCGAAATACATATTATCAGAGTTTTGTAATGCCATCGTACATATATGCTTGCTGTCTTGCATAGTGTCCGTGTATTTGAATAAATTCCTTATATCTGCATAGGCCTATATGAGCATATAATAATTCATATTCGCAATTCCGACTCGATTTCATTAGTTCTGGTTACCTTGTAAATTGTCTGTACTTATACTAAGTATGTTCTACATACCTAGTTGAATGACTCATCCGTACAACTAAATATCATATTTCTGTAATTAAATACACTTCATAGAAAAATATGGCTAAAGGAATAAAAGTGATGTAGCTCTTGAAAAAATCTGTACTTTTCTCAACCTGTCTTGAAAAAAAGCAACACTGCAAAAAGCGAGTCATTTACATAAAATATAAAAATATGTTGAACAGTTAAACTGAGCACTACAGTATCTGGAGAAGGAGTTCGCTCATCGCTCTATCTTAATGCTGTAAAAAGTCGCTATACTAATACACATGCGCCCTATTAAATGAATCGAAAGAATTCTCAAATTAGAATATACTTATAAAAATCAAACTTTTGTAAGATGAAAGACCATTAATGAACATGCAAATTCTCATCAATTATCTTCTTGATTATCTTCTCAATAATTTCAAAAGTAGGTTTCACAACCTATGTTAAAAGGAGCACTGAATTAATACAACAGTCTTAAAATATGCCATGAGCTCTATAAAAGAAATATTCGTAAGGGACGACCATTGGACGAAATAATCCTTTGCACCTTCTTTACAATTTTTTATCTTGAGCATTCCATCTCCTATCACAAGAAAAAAATCATATGGGAATACATGATCAAATCAAATACACACTTTTCTTAAATTTTGAAAAAAACAATAAAAATGCAAAAAGTGAGGAGAAAAGCTAGCCAATAAAAGTACAAAATAAACAATGACAAAATGTGCATGATCTTTCTTGACTCACAGTTTGACTAATCAGCAAGCAAATTACAAGGTAAATTATTGGAGATATTTGAAAGATAGAAGCAAATGTAGAAGAAATAGGTACTAAAAAGCTGCTTTCAAAACTTGATGAAAAATTGGCGAAAGCGAATAGTTAAAGCAATTACATAAACATGCAACATATTTCTCCATATCCAGTAGTCAGCTCATTCACGTCAATGGCTAATTCATATTATACTAACCGTCGATAATGCATTTCAAATGCTGATTGCTTACATGATGGAACAATTCTTGCTTATTTTATTTGTTTAGCTTATTTAGGAATTTCATTAATAGTAAAATAAGTCTTCGACAATAAAATCATGATCACCAATTTAAAAGCCTCGCAAATACTCAGGATAAAACTCAAATAATTAGATGCTTAGTTTTTAAACATATAACCCGTCAAATGCTCTCATTTCGCACGATTGATAAGAGCATATTACATGGCAGCTTCCAGGAATGTTGTTGCCAACCAATTTGATTCAATCCATTAGTGAAGTAGGTTCAAACTTTCATATTCACCATTTTGTCAGAATAGCTGGAATCAACGGTGGATTCATTTTCTCTGCCATCCAAACATTGTGATTTCACGACAACTAATACCGTGCATTAGTTATTACTCACTGCGATGTGCCAATACCTTTCGTGAGTCCTCCATTCGTTTAGGAAACTCTCTCGTCATAAACAAAATCCATATTTTCTTCGGTCTATTAGAAAAATTCTCTTAGTTTATGTTGCAGTTCCAAAGCTCTGATCAGCCATCATACTTAACATCAACTTTTCCGGTGAATTTTGAAAAGCTTGTAAAAATCAGACGAAATGCTCATCATATGCCATAAATCGGAGATTAATGCTAAAATGCATACGTTGGAGAGAAACACGGTTTTTGGATTCAGCATTGATGTTTCCTTGCTTGATCAGGCAACAGCAAAAGTCTATTGGAGAGTTTCATATTTCCTAACAATCATTTCATTCAAGAGAAATGTTCGAAAGAAAACTAATACCGGTCCTGATATTGTGTTGGAATGATAGACATTTTCAGAAGACAAAAATGTGCATTTTTCAGAGTTTCGGTTTTCTAGTCAGGAGAGAATAATAGGAATGACGGTGGTACGGCGCATATTTTATTTTTTACGCAAAAGGGTTGGGAAAAACAAAAAATAAAAGAGAAAAAAGGTCGAATCACTACATCTATCTGGTATGACCAACAAAAATATATTTGCATTGATTTTTTTGTTTCTTTATTATAATAATTATCATATTATAAAGTAAAATCATGAAATTAAACAGTTTACTGTTCAAATTAAGTCTTTAAAGTATCCTAAAAGAAGGAAAATGTTCTTCTTAAATTTTTATTAAATAATGTACACAACTGACTACTTTCAAATACTATTTGTATACCTCCTGTAGTATAGAGATTATATATCTCACAGATTACTGATCATAATGACCAAGTAAACCAAGCTACGAAAATACATGGATTGATAAATTTCTGAGTGTATACATGTGCAAACATGTTAGACACCTTAAGTTAAATACATCATGGTAATCTGGCCTACACAATTGGTTATTGATAGATACTTTAACCGGAGCCATTTTCACAATTAGACATCATCAGCATTGGCATGAGACCTCTAATAAAGCAAGTTGGTGCGTATCCATCGGCATACTCTTACTGTAACTGCAAATTTATCATTTGTCATGGATGACCGCTTCGCATTGAGCGCAACGGTATACAGCGTTACGGCATTATTTTGCAGAAATGCGCACATCTCCAGTAATGAAGAGAGTATCACCCGAATTTTCTTCTGGTCATTTTGAAGCACTAGTTGCGAACATGTCAGATACTAGGAGGACTTTATTCTGCACTTGCCTGAACAGTGGAAAACCAAGTGGTATTTCAGGTAATGAGCGTGACTCTTAGTTTCGATCTCCTGACCAGAAAATTTATCCGCTTTAGTCCAGATTTTGACAAAGGTTTATTACATCATCAGAGATGGTGATCTGAAAAAACACGGTTAGAATAATCATTGATTTTAATTGTAGAAGCGATGATAGTTGGAAAAGCGACTCTAATGTAGCGAGTGTAATTTATGTAGGCTAATTGCCCTATAACAGATATTTAAAAAAAACGGCTGTCACAGAATTTAGGTAACTTAAGTTGCTATTTTTCTTTGAGCAAGGATAGTCTTTGCCACCTAGTCAACTTTCACAAGTATTCCCATAATTCATCTTACGTCAATGTACATGTTTAGCTCATCTAAGTTGGTGCAAGCATACTGCACTGTAGATATAGGCCTAGACACTCGGTTCTAAGTACCAAAAAATTTAAGGTGCATAAAATTTGAACGCTGCAGTAGTTACATAACGCTGAAAACTGACGAGTTAGACAACATTCTACTAAACTAAACTAAACTAGAAGAAAAATGAGGCATGAAAATTACCACTCATCTGGCGTTAATCTCATCCTTAAGATCCATTTCCTTCTGATCACTAACCCTCGAAAACGATTTTATGAATTCAATGTATTAAAAATAAGTAGGCCTGAGGCTAGGGCTGCACCAGGTTTTAACTCTCTTCTTACATTCCCTCGTGTAGTGAGCTTTATCATCAGTTAGAACTTCATTGAACATGATAAAACACATATTTTCAAAGAGGATTAAACTAGAAAAGGCTAGAGTTAGACTAGCCCAAGAACATAATAATGTTCAAATCCCCAAGATAAAATGCAACGTGCTGTAAAACTAGACCCATTGATGATTGAGTAATGCATCGAAAAATAAAAACATTGAAAATCAAAACGCTTTTCAGAGACCTTCACAATTAAAAACATCCTGATTTACTTGCCTTCCTATCTTTTGGGGTTGCAACGCCTTCAGTTATAGAACTGTATGGCCCTTTAACTGCAATCTGCGTGTTAAACAGCGCATTATATCCTATGTGTCGGATCATTTCTAAGTCATGGTCGGATTTTTTGAAATCATGGCCGGCACTTTTTGCCTGATGAAAATATTTTCATTGTTCTTAAAGCTTTCCAATTTACTATTGTTAATATTAAAATCCTGAATAGCGACAACTTTGATTTCTACTTGAATGGTGAAAGTGAAGCTTTCGTCTTGGTGTACCATTAATTCATGGCAATTCAAAACATTCATATCACATAATCATTAATCATGCATACATGTGTATGTCAACTCACTCTAAATTAATCATCATGGTTTACTGCTACAGGAAATCTATGAGCTTTTCCTAGATATGTTACTTTATCAAAAATAAATGAGTGAGGACAATGTGTGCGCATTGTAATCAGGAGCGGAGGAGAGTTAGATCAGGAGGACGATAGGAGAGGAGCGGTGCGACTTTGAGCTGACTGGATCAATAATCACATAGTAAGCTATATAGCGGCTGTATAGTAGGCTATATAGACTAAAGGCGCCATATGCTTTATTTAGAAGTTCATGAGCAGTTCCTTGCTATTTTTAGACTTCATTGATGATCTGAGGAATCGTGCTATCGCATGCGCTATGAAAGGCTTCGTTCATACATCACTCCCGTTGGCATTACTACGGCACAAATTTGCAAAACATGTAGGCCTGCAAAATTCCGGGACGAACATCTCATAGGAGTCCTATAGCATGTTCAATTACTACATGTACATAACTGAACATCGTTGCTATGCTTGCTAATGCAGGAACGACAGTGTTGATTCATATCAGGGATCACTCTATTTAACTTTGCAGTTCTATAATTATTTAATGACCGTATGATGAGATGGAATGCATTACTTGTTACACCCCCACAGGATAAGCCCTTAATTAATATGTTGCTCTTGTTCACACAGAATGATTGATGTCCAATATCTCCATTTCAGTGCAACTTCTGCACAGCATTCAACGATCCGAAGGCCGTATTTGACTCCAGAGATGCGGAATTGGAGTCCTTGACTGTCGCCGACTGCGTATTATGACTTTTATTACTTTTCTTTGCTATCTTCGGTATAAGCCTATTGGTCTTTAAAATTGCAGCATTTTCTATCATTATTAAGCCTTGATTCTGACTTGCCACCTAGAAATTATTGTACCGAAAAGTCAACTAAATGCTCGTTTAAGCAAGGAATAGAGCCCTCTATGCACACGTATTTGACTCACAAATTTACATTTGCCAGAATCATTTGGTTGCATTGGCAGATAGGTGTTCTTTATCTATCTCGACTGATTCGTAAGTTTTTGTCGTCTGCTGCCAGCTTACACAGGATCGCTACAGGATTATTTTAAGGGCACAATTTTTGCATTAATGTTCCCTTAAAGGAAACACATTTGCATAAAAATTCAACAGCTACATGTAGACTAAAGGAAACATGGCCTTATTAAATGTTGAGATCAAATATCAATACGAGTATGTGCTTAGTTCTGCACAACACTCGACCATTGCATAGGCATAGTGCGCCATTTCTATCATTCGCTACTTTGAAATTTTGATGTTTCTTATATTTGCCTTTTTACCGTTCGCTGTTTTGAGATTCGGTGTTATTTGATTCACTAAGCAACCGGTCTACATCAAGTAAAATCAAACCTAGGCTTACATTACATCGTGTATACATGTTGTGCGAAGGCTTCTCAAGAAATATACACACATTCATTTCAGAAGAACTATGCCTAAATTCCTCGCTGTAGAAAATCGTGATTAAGTGCAGCATGTTTCACAAAAGCAAGCATGAATATCTATCAATATATCTATTGAAATTTTAACTGTTAGTTTATCTCTTGAAGGACCTTAATGTCCCCACAATATTTTCAGTCACCTGCTTTCCGTGTAGACTCGATTTTTACTGCAAATAATTTTAAGTGCATTTATTTGGCTGTTTTGATAGATTATATACGGTACGAGTTTCACGTGTTCCATCTGTGAGACTATAGTCCTGGGCAGTAAGTTGGCATTTGGGGTTCCTAATGTGAGGATTTTTCATTCGTTTGATTGCTTATAATGGTGCTATTTTCAAATAATAGGAAGTCAATCAACATACAAAGACAGGGTTGAACGTAAATAAAAAATATTCATATGTTGCTACACTTCCAGTACTTCAAAATGGTCACTCTGTCACAAAAAGCCACCTGTCAAAAATTCTCATGTAGGCCTTCACTATATGTTTGCGGTCTACCAATGTGGGTTATAGCCATCGTTTATTGCTCAGTGGATCATGCCATGTTCATGTGTGAATATTCCCGTTTAATATTCGTTAATTGAATTAATGCAGCAGTCATTGACAATTCTATCTCCATCAATGCCGATAAAGAAGTAAAATATCAAAGCGAGTTTGGTGTTTATGCATCTCAAGTCTAGAATTGTTTCGCAGTAGAAATCGACTATATACACTTGGTGAAGGAAAAAACTTTGAATTAATCTAATCTACTAATATATAGATTTTCCTGTTTCTCGACCACTCATGTCACCGAGTTATTGCACAAGAATTGGGAGGATGTTGTTGACCCATTTGTGTATAGTGATGAAATGCAGCACAATGAACCATCTATTGAGGAACACTTAAGTGTGCAGCTAAGGATACCTATCAGATGAAAATGAAAGTTCTGACAAGTCGTGGAAAAGTGAAAAATCTGAGCTTTCATTATAACTATGACTGCAATGCGAGTAGATGGCTTACAGTTGAATGATTTGGTGTGAGAAATCTTTAGCACACTGTTCATGTATCCGACGAAAACCATTCAACATTTCATATGTCTTGCTTTTTGGGCTGGACCCAACAGGTCTTCTATATCGGACTTAGTTTAAAATCTAGGTTGATAATGATTAATAGCATTGATCACGCAAGCATAATTATATCACAAATAATTTTATTATTTGTATTTTATTATTTAATATAATAGTTATTTATACTATTAGAGCAAATATTTGTAAGTCTCCATTCGGCTCTGCAGTAAAAGAAACTTGCAGAATTATTCCACTTCAGACGTCCTTGACACACCGGAAATCATTATCATCCAAAATTATTGAACGTGTGTTGCTAATGTGAGAATGATCAGCATTGATATCTCATGCATCTTAAGTGGGAGATGGGTAGGCTGCGTGATACTTTGTAATTAAACATCGAAGTTGATTGCGTGATATAATGTCAGTTCTGATTGCTTCTAGTGAATGTCAAAAATCTTCAGAATCCCCATAGAAGTGCTATGGGAGCTGTGGGAAAGGCCTCAACAGCCATTCTCAGCCCATACCCACGGGAACCATGGAATTCAATGATGCTCTCTGTACTGCTGTTATTTGAATTAAGCTTTAATCAAAGTAAGGGAACCTTTTTTGTTATGCATTTCTTGTTGCACGATAATATACTTTCCTATACTTGGAATATATATCATCGGAATCATTCCCATTTACGATGGGATCACACTTTAGATGAGTTTCTAAACTAGAAGGATCTTTTATGTCATGCTTTTCCTTGTGTTCTTCCTGCAGTGCATAGTCATTGAGATTCTTGGTAGCTCGAACTCTTTCGATTTGTTGTAACATAATGACCTCCTTGAACTTATCTGTATACTCCAAAACGTGGCATTTCTTGCCAAGGAAATCTTTTATGGTTCGCCTCTTGTGTATTATTTCTAAATAATTTGTCGATACCCATAGCTCTTAATTGAGACATACTGCTATCGATACAGCGACTTCCTTGATATTGGCGAAACCAATCAGAAAATGACTTTGGGTGGGTAATATTTAATTTCTTTTCATTTGTATCTCACTCAGAATACAATAATACAATTGCAGCAATCGTGTAACACCATCACCGGCATACGTAAAACCTTTCTTCTCATGAAATATGTCATTGATGATAGCTGTTCTGAAATTGATCGGATGACCTTTATTTTGTAGGTAACGCTCAATATTTTCTTGTATATGTCTAGCGCACAGTCGTGTTCCCTCAAAACATAGGGAAATGGCAGCGCTCAGGGCTTTGTCATCGTCACTTCCAATGAATAAAATATCTTCATCAACACGAATCATTTTGCGTAATTCAAAAAGAAGATGAGCGTAAGTGTTCGTGTCTTTCGAATAATGTATCATAGAAGGACCAATGAATGTTGGGATCCGTTGGTCATTGTTCTTCAAGAGAGTTATTTCTTTAAACGTCGTAGTTGTCAAATAGAAATCACCGACATCAAACGTTGTATCTATGCACAGGGCTGTTCCACCTTCTGTGGTTGTAAAACGCTTGACGTCGGTCATTTGTTGGTCATTAAACAAAATGTTTATGGGATAGTCATGACAAATTATACTTTGGAGAAATCTGTCTTCTCCAAGACCTCTTTCACTACAGACTTAACTTCTGTAGACACACACCTATCTCATCAGTAGGTTTTACTATATGCTCCCTGTTATTACATTTTTGGATATAAATTTGTCGCCGGTCACGGGGAACTTGCTCTCCTAAAAGAAATTTTGAGTATATTTGCATTAGGATGTGACACCTCATCCATAATTTTATTCAAAGTTGATTTCCTAGCAAGTTGAAATGGTCGCTTCCGCTTTGAATTCGCATGTGGTTTTACCTCTAAGTCTTTAGTCTTATCAAGCCTGAAGTATTTCAGGAAGATGGGATACCTTGTTTCATTCTCCTCTTTACAAATCTTTAGGTGTACTACTATTTTTCTGAAATTACTTTCACTGCGATTACTGTAATGAGAGCAAGATATTGCATAGACGCTTTGAGGAGCTATCTCCCTCCTCACATTCCTCCTGCGATCTCTGAGATAAGTGAAGTACTGAGATTTCTTTCTGTCTAAGTGTGCCTTGCGACGGTTAGCTGTTGATAACAACGGTCTTCTGGTAAACATGGATATCCATGAACCATATCCATCAACTGTGAAATCATTTCGTAAAGAATGGTTTACTAGGAAATGACTATCCGATCGGCTACCTTGTGGAACACAGTTCATGATGACATCCCTACAAGCGGAGGTTTTTGCGCATCCCTTGTGATCATTGAAATTAGTTTGTGGTGTTGGTTGGGTTAATTGAGTAAATATCTTGGACACCATGACTATTCTTGTACTTTATCAATTTTTCATTCTGACCTTGCTTGTTGTTTCTCTCTTTGATCGAAAGCATCTATCTTTGTCGAATAAAGTATCACCAAAAACACAATTTCCACACCATACTCTCATGGTGTAGAGAAATGAAATAGGCTTTTCATGACTATAGCACGAACTGACCTGAGATCTAAGTCCTTCTTCCCGTACATAACCCTTGTAGAGACAGCATATACACAATGAACAGTTGTCCATAGATTGCTACATGCCCCTTCCGCTTGTACCTTCTACCGCATGTTTGCTATGTGTTCTTTAAAAAGGTAGCGCAACAAATTTTCAAAATGATGAGACAATATATGTTTTTCGCATAGACATCTTCCAAAATGTGAAGCTTTAAATTCCAGCAACTAAAAATAGAAAGAATGAAGCATCATTTAGTCACAAAAGACAATGTATGATTGTAAAGGTAAGACACTATGCCAAGATAATCCCGATGGCAGTGTCTAATTGCCACGCATATTCCTTCTCTATGCCACTCGTGATAATATAACATGGCCTACAGAATTATTGAAAATAGGTCTAGCACAGTTTCAATTAAGACACCACCACAGATTTGGCTCTTCCCCAAGAACAAAAAAAATTTTGAAATCAAGGCATCTTCACCCAACATCATTAATCTGCTAAGGTAGGAACAACTATTTCAAGATTTTATCAACGTAGAATAGACGAACACCCTAGATTAACATTCGCTTGAAATCTCGGTATAACTGAACTCTATGTCCGATCAATTTACAGTGACTCTCAACTTACCAAATGCAACAATCACGGATGCGGTTGAAAGCATCATCTGATTTTCTTTCATGACTGAATGAATCTATCCATGCACTAAATTGCTTCAATAGAGCATTAAGACTTACCTGACTAAAATTTCATGGATTTTAACATGATTTTAAAAATTTCCTTTTCTTAGAGTTCATTCAAAATATGTTTACTGAGTTTAAATAAAGTCATGTTGTTGTCAATTAATATCCTTTGTTAAGAGCTACACAACCATGTACATGACTGCATAATTTTTGGAATCCGTGTACACAGTGTCAGACACATTGCCTCAATAAACTTTCAAAGCTGTCATCGTGGTTGACTTGCTGTGGTGCTCATGCTGCATGAAACTTGACAACAATAGCTTGACGCCATATCTGTTACCAGGATTTAGCTAAATGGTGCGTTTCCCGGATTTGGAGCTAGACAAGCAAGATTACGATTATAGTTATTGCCTATAATGCCATTGTCAATCAAAGAACAAGGAAGAAGATAAACTTCAACATGTTTGCGCACTGTGGTTAAGATAAGCCCACGCGACTATCTTTTCAATTTGATTGGTAAACATCACTTAACCTCACCGCATCGGAAGCTAACGTGAGAGAAAAATGTGTGCACTTAACATGAGATCAAACCCATTTAGAATTACTGGGGAGAATGGATTTTTTATCTTTCAAATTTTCGTTGAGTTTATCCACAAGCTAAAATCATGCAAATAGAGGAACAATTCATAAATGACTTTTGCTCTGCACTCGATTCAGACGCCAATGTGATGGTATTCTATCAGAACGATGGCATCTGTGCATAATGATTCATGACGATTCTATCGATCCTTATATTAAGATATAATTGTTTGTTAATGCAAACTGAAAGTTGAATGAACGTCATTTTTAAAAGTCTCCATGGAATTGATCTTAATCTATATTTTAAAATTGTCAGCATGCTGTTTTCTGTATTTTACTATGAATGTATTTATCTATGTTCTTCTAGTTTAATGACGTCGTCCACCATCTTGCAATAGATATATTGATAATTCCACAGTAAAATGTAGCATAATGCAGCAAAAAGATGCCTACTGTTACGATTCACCAACGTATTTGTTTCCTTCATTGTTGAACACAGAGAGCTTAGCACCTGTATATTAAAGATGTAACATCTAGACCGTTTCATAAGTAGTTGTATAGAAAACAACTCATTTTCATTTTCAGACGTTTTCTGATTGAGGATGTGTAACAGTTCTTAAAGTGACTTTGATGTAATGATTTTATGACTGACTTAAATAACTTTTCTTTGCCGATAAATTTATTAACCAGCTGTTTTACACGTTATTTATATTGATGTTTTTTACGTATGTACATGTAAATTTGTAAATGCATTCAGCGACGTATTCGTTATACATGTGTTAAATCTATGAATGCATCGAGAAATTAATTAATGTCGTGGACTCCTTTTTCCTAATTATTAACCAATAGGATTTTAGTAAGTTACCATGTATACCTTCAAAATTTGTCTTGATTCATATTTTGATTTATGTCTCAGTTTTTACTAATGTTGCTCTGAGGTAAGGTTGAGTGCCCACAACTTGTGTAAATTAACAATCTACTAAGCCACAACACAAGAATTCAATTGTTGCAATCCAATCAATTCTATATTCACTAAATTGGAACGTAAGCTATAAAAGGGATACCATTCTATTCGCACTTTATTAAGTATTACTATAACAATTGGCGTCGAACGAGCAGGATAATACTTATACTGTACTCCTGAAATTTATTCAATTACAAGCATTTATTCAACATGTCTACATTACAAGTGACCATTGAGCAAATTAATCTCCAAGATGCAAAAGGTATTCAAAGATGGCATGATCGCTTCAACTTAGTTTGTAAAACTAACAAAGACATTAACGATGATAATCAAATTGCATTTTACTTGTCGCTAATCGGACCTGAAGCCTATGAACTTTTAGAAACATTGTCCTACCCTGAAAATTTAGAGAAAAGATCGATTGATGACCTGCGCGTATTACTTACGAACCACTGCAAACCTGCTTACTTTGAATCTACAGAACGCGCCAAGTTTCACACCATGTTTCGCGAACCAGATGAGCGATTACGAGATTTTCTGCTACGCTTGCAGAAGCAAGCTTCAAAGTGTAATTTTGGTGACCAATTAAAGATCGCTATGAGAGACAGGATAATCGCCGGGGTAAACCACGTATCAATTCAAAAGAAACTTCTTTCTATTAAGAATATGGTTTATGAAGAGGCTAAAGCTATACTCGAACAAGATGATGATATTAATTTTATTTTATCAGAATCAAAAAAAGAACACGACTCTCACCAAGAACACAGTTCTGTTCCACTCGAAGAATTTTAATGTTGGTAATTTAAATAGTAATGGTAATTCTTACCAATCATCTTTGAATCATAGCGGTAACTCCAACAATTTTCGGGGATTTCAGCAAAATCCACAGAATTTACGAAACACACATTATCGTACTTCCCCTAACAATCAAACCTCGCAAAATTATCGTATGCCTCAGAACAATGATAATGCAAGATTTCCAGTCCGCAACACAAACAATTCCTATAATTTCCCAGATCGAAACAACTTTTCCATTGATAGACGGCAAAGGCAAGATACATTTAATGGTAGTTATGGAGGTAATTTTGGATCCTGTAATTCGTGCGGTGGAATGCACCCTCGTACTACTTGTCGATTCCGCGATGCTGTTTGTCTTAACTGCAATATGAAAGGGCATATCAGACGAGTCTGTAGACAGAGGACAGACAATCCTACTATTCATGCCAGAGTGGCAAACGTCGGTATGTTGTCCGAAAATGAAGGCGATGAATGCAATGAAGTTATTTATGACTATCCAGCTGATGAACCGAAACACAACGTTCAAGTTTTAGGTGTCAGCGACTTTAGTGGCGACAGAAGCATGCACCTGGAAGAAACCATTTTCTTTTCGAACGGTCGAAAATCGAAGTTCATCTTGGACACTGGATCTCCCATAAATTTTATGCCTATGAATATTTTTTACCATCTCGGGTACGATAATTCACTGATCTCAAACACGTCAACGAAAATTCATGGTGTTTCCGGCCACTCCCTCCCAGTCGTTGGTAAGACAATTCTCGACGTCATCAGGAATGACAAGCGAACACGTGTTAATTTCATTAATACTCAACAAGGTCCGTAAATTCTTGGACTTGAAGGTCTCCGTGCCTTGGATTTTCAATTGGTATTGGTCACTAACTCAGAAACTCAAAGTTCCATTCCAATGAAAGAGATTCAGACTGCCAAGCCGCAGACTACTAACTTAGAAAACACAGTCCAACAAACTAATGTCAGTGAGATGAAAAACCAAGAAATCAACAACGATGTCCTGCCCAAAGAAATCCGCAACAGTATTCATTCCCTCAGCAATTCGGATGGTGGTATGAAAATCAATCCTGTCCATCTAAATGTATCTTCGCCTCCGAAATTCGTGAAAGCACGTCCAATGGCTTTTGGAATTCGAGACGCCGTTTGCCAGGAATTAAACAAACTCGTGGACTCAGGAATTCTTTCACCGATACAGTCTAGTTCGTGGGCTACTCCCATAGTCGCTGTCAAGAAGGCAAACGGATCCATCAGAATTTGTGGAGACTATAGCGTAACTGCCAATCAAAGTTTGAAACTGACTTCATTTACTACTCCTAGCGTTGAAGAAATGTTCTCCGATTTCCGCGGCTCTAAGGTATTCTCCAAGATTGATCTTACCAATGCATTTCTTCAAATTCCTCTAGATGAACATTCAAAAGAAATCACTACAATAAATACGATATGGGGTCTCTATCATTACAACTTTCTGCCTTTTGGTCTGAGCATCTCTCCTGGAATTTTCCAACAAGTCATGGATCAACTCGTACAAGATTTACAAGGTGTCAAGTCGTATCAAGATGACCTGCTTATATTTGGAGAAACCAAATCCGAGCACGACGATCGCCTTCAGGCTCTTTTGCAAAGATTGGATAATATCAATGTAAAGATCAACGCTAAGAAATCAATCTTCCGCGTGAGTGAAGTGCACTATTTGGGATACGTCATCAACGTTAGTGGTATTCGCCCTGATTCTGACCGCATTGTATCAATTTCAAAGGCCCCAAAACCTTCGAATGTGAAGCAGCTTCAGTCGTTTCTTGGATTCATTCAATACTACAGTCGATTCGTTCCACATTTCTCTACGCTAGCCGAGCCTCTATTCCTGTTGATGGCACAAGAACAATTTGAATGGACAGAACAACACGACATTTGTTTTAACACCTTGATCAAGCATTTAGTCAACGGCATCACCTTGCAAAGCTTTCAACCGGGTATGCAGTCAACTCTCATCGTCGATGCTTCTGAAGTCGGTTTGGGAGCTATACTGGAACAGAATGGCTTACCGGTGCTATGTGTTTCGCGTAGACTTAGCAAGTCTGAGAAGGTGTACTCGCAAACGCAGAAAGAGGCCCTTGCAATCAAATGGGCTCTTAATCGACTACACAAATACCTGTTTGGGACAAAGTTCATCATAATTACGGATCATAAAGCCCTGCAATATATTTTCTCACCATCAAGTTCAGCGAGCAAGACTACTTCCGCCATGCTTCAACGTTGGGCATTGGAAATCTCCGCCTACGACTACGAAATCAAACACAGTCCGGGAAAGAAGATACCACATGCCGATTACATGTCCAGATTCTCCAATTTTCAAGACTGCCACGAAGATGAAGAGATGTGTTTGATGGTTGCACCACTTCCATTTGATCGAAACCAAGTCATTCAAGAGACTGAGGCACATTACAACGCAATACTTTCAGCGATGAAGAATGGTTGGTCCTTATCAGCAAAGAAAAGGTTTCCCGAACTATACCGATTGCGCGATGACCTATCCCGTTCTGTCGATGGTGCTTTGCTTTTGAACGAACGAATAATTCTGCCTCCAACTTGTCGAAGAATGATGCTGGAACATCTACATGGAAGCCATATCGGACGTGATAAGATGAAATCCCTAGCAAGAACAACATGCTGGTGGCCAAATATGAATTCAGATATAGCATCCTACATTGATGATTGTGACAGATGTCGGAAATTCAAGCCAAACACTCATCCCAAATGGACTCCGTGGCCGCTCACATATGAACCTATGAATCGTCTACATGCTGATTATTGCGGTCCATTTTTCAACCAATACTATGCCCTCGTCTTAGAAGATAGCTACAGTAAATACCCTGAAGTATTCTTCACAAGAAATCCCAACTCTAACTTCACAAAGACTGCCTTCAGGAAGTTTTTTTCACGGGAAGGAATCCCAAAAGTTTTGGTGACCGACAATGGGTCCCATTTTTCCTCCAGTGAATTGAAAGATTGGTTGCATTCAATCGGTGTGGTACAGTTATTTACGGCTCCCCGACATCCGTGTTCAAATGGACTTGCTGAACGTTTCATTCAGACCCTCAAAAATGCGATCAGGGCAGGCAATCCCCAAACTTTCCAAGAATTAGAACAGTTCGTGGATAACTTTCTGATGCAATATCGCAATGCAACTCACTCTACCACTAACAAGACACCAGCGTTCCTCTTCAAGGGTCGATTATTAAGAACTTCCGCTGCTCTGGATACTACTGATGTATTATTCTACCGTGGAAATAATTCAAGACCCACGAACGGCATTGTACTACGTAAGCTGGGCCAAAGAATGATAGAAATTATGGACGAGGACGATGGCTCCGTTCATAGGCGTCATATTGATCAAGTTCATATTTCGAGGCCAATCTCTTCAAGTACCCCGTCAAGGAAAGGAACTCAAGTCAATGGACCAATCTCCTCAAGCACACCGTCAAGGGAAGAGAATGATTCTTCATCAACATTGCCGGCTACACAGGAATCGAGTCGTACCTTCGATGGTACTCTGTCCTCTCCCAAATCTGATCTTAAGTCAAGTCCAGCCTCATCTGAACCAGATTAGTCCGACAGTGTTACTGATACTCTTCCTACATGTTCGAATGACAATGAAGACATCAATACTGCTCCTGATATTCGTCCAAGACGAAATGTCCAGCCGCCGAAACGCTTTCGTGATTACGTTCCTCGCTAAGGGGGAGAAGTTGTAACAGTTCTTAAAGTGACTTTGATGTAATGATTTTATGACTGACTTAAATAACTTTTCTTTGCCGATAAATTTATTAACCAGCTGTTTTACACGTTATTTATATTGATGTTTTTTACGTATGTACATGTAAATTTGTAAATGCATTCAGCGACGTATTCGTTATACATGTGTTAAATCTATGAATGCATCGAGAAATTAATTAATGTCGTGGACTCCTTTTTCCTAATTATTAACCAATAGGATTTTAGTAAGTTACCATGTATACCTTCAAAATTTGTCTTGATTCATATTTTGATTTATGTCTCAGTTTTTACTAATGTTGCTCTGAGGTAAGGTTGAGTGCCCACAACTTGTGTAAATTAACAATCTACTAAGCCACAACACAAGAATTCAATTGTTGCAATCCAATCAATTCTATATTCACTAAATTGGAACGTAAGCTATAAAAGGGATACCATTCTATTCGCACTTTATTAAGTATTACTATAACAGGATGACGTTCAATTTTAACAAACTTTTTTCTATTCAATTAAAAAAAATCGATTCAACGGACCCAAGACGGTATCCGAATCCGTAGAGCAGGAGATAAATACGAAGGAAAGCAATCCAACAACACATTTTCAAAATCCGTATCCGATCCGACTTTCGTTTAATCCTACTATTAAGAAAGGATTTCTTCATGACTCACGCATGCTACATCATCCATGCTCCTTCTGTTTTCTACTTTTGACCAGTTGCTCGTTGTGTCCGTTTGAAACTGACAAACTGTTTGAAAATTTCATCTAATTTTATTACGTTTTTCCTTCAACAATGCACAAGTATAATATGAATGGATGTTCAAAGCATAAGGCTTTCTAGCATTTCAAGAATTGTCTTGTTAACAACAGTTTGAATTATGTCATAGGCCTTCGAAGTACCAATATTCCGAAGTCAAACCGATGAGGTGCATAATTGCAGCAACAGCATTTCTCTCTTCACGATATGCCCACAGTCCACGTTAGTATGGATGCCACTTGCGACTGCTGCTGAAATTCTTCTGATTATTCTTGTTTAGCCAACTCGTACCCCATCACACTTATTCACATTCGTGTGCATTTTTACATAATACATTTTGTTATCGATTCCTTGGAAGCGAAAGTCCTTGAGTCCCGCACATCATGCTATAGACAATCCCGAACTAGCTTCCTTTCTGATGCTGGACGGACGCTTGTTGACAAACATGGTCCTCAGTGTTTGAAAAGGCCGGATTCGTTCTTCAAACGAAACTTTCAAGTCTTTCTGAAATCAACTGGTAAAGCTCAGGCACCTAGACAAGGATACAATTCTTCAAATTTTTCACTGGAATTTATCCATTGTGGAGTCGGCTGCGGCCGAGAAGTCCATTCGATTTCCGGATTCATATCTTCCATAATGGATAAATTTGGCGCATGCCAGCTTGCACCTTCTAAGGGACTCTTCTCATCTGAGGAGTATGTCAGAAGGGATTTTAAAATCTCTCTCTTCGTGTATATAATTTACTCCAAGATCAATTGAACACCGACGGTCGATGTGAGGAGTGTGTTGATGAACGATGAATTCCCAAGGGTGGGGCTAATCATGCTTTTAGTCTGTTTGTCCTGTGCGTCTCCCTCAATTGAGCTATAACCGGATTGTGTCCATCCACATGTGCCTGGTGTTTGCCAGTTGACCTCGGCAGAACTTACTTGCAAGTGTCGATTTTAAGCACGGCTTACCTGCCTTTTCGAACTTTGAGGACCATTCTTGTCAGCAAACGTCCAGCATCAGCGAGGAAGTTAGTTCGAAGTTGTGATTTGTGTGAAATGTGCGAAACAGAATTGTGGGTAGACGAATGTGGGAGAGATTGGAATGACAATGGAAGATAGGATGAAAGAGCATCGGAGATGTATGCGTTTGGATGCCTCCTCTGAAGTGGTGAACCGCGTGTTTGAGTCGAATCACACCTCAGACTTGGGTTCCATGGAAAAGTTGGACAGACCGAGAGATTACAAGAACAGTATCATCAAAGAGCCTCATTCGTTCACCGCTTCAGAAAGCGACAATTACGGTATGTGAAATGAGTGGCTGGACAAACTTTTTGCATTGTCTTTCTTGCGTGATGCACAGCTTATATTTTTCATACTTTCATTTCTATTATTTCCATTATTCACATCCAACTATTTTTTGTATATTTATCATACTCATTATACTCCTTCAATAAATTTTTACTCCAACAATCAGTTCAATTAATTTTTAGTTTTGCTACTATTTATGTAAATATATTCATTATCTTTCTCGCTTATTGGTGCATTATCATTTGTTCTCATTTCTTAGGAGAATTCATTTTTTCTCATTTTGTATTTATTTTTTGCAGTTGTACAGTTCTAAGTGTGTCATTCCCTCTTCTGTGTATGTAAAATTCTCCTTTCGATCTGTACAGTGCTATTTTCGCACGGACTAGACTGAACGTACTCTGTATGTGTAAAGACACCTATCTCTGCATCAACTTCAATTTCTACGATATTGTGGCTTAATGTGTGCTTGACTAAGCCATGTGATTTATGTTTCAAATGTAATTGACTGGTGTACCTGTTTTCTTCAATTTTGCGTGAAATTCTCAGCGCTGACCTCTATCCCAAAGTAGTCGTGATAAATACACGATTTTTCAATAACTTCAAGCATAAACGCATGACAACTTGCTAATTTCTTTTATTTTCCACTATTGTGTGACATTATTGCTAAAATTTACATTCCAGTTATTAAAAATAGTAGCTTCGGACATGGATGCAAATGAAGAAAGACAAATTAACTGATTTTCAGTACTGATTTTCTTTTCAGCAAACGCAGTTTAATCGAGAATTTGTTACCGAGCAAAAGTGCATCACTCAATTTTCTTCAATAGACATGCTACATAACGGCCAAACTGTTGGTGTAAATGTCCCAGCTGATGAATATTATGTGGATGTAAATAGACAAATATTGCCTGGACGACAAATAGAGAAAACCTCGTTGAAATTCCGTTAAAGCATAAGTCTTTACAATCCGAAGCCCTCGTCATCTGGACGAAAAGATAAGGGAACAGAATTTCGCAGAATTTATTATTTCATAGTAATGATAACAAAATTAAATTTGCCAGCTGATCTGGCATTATGCGTATTCAAATTCGTAAATCCGGATGGGATTCCAGCTGACGGCTATCGTGATAGAGTACTAGCAAATGTGCATGACTTTCAGTCTATCATGAGATCAGAGCTAAATGAATAACAATTGTGTCACCTCGGAGCTGTCCACGGTCCATCGGTAGAGAAAAAAATCCCGGACGCGGCAAATGAGAATAACAAGAATCATAGAGAATGACCGGCCGGAAGAATGACGTTACGATCGGCGAGGCTAGACATCATATCAGATGGCTGATTACTGGTGATTAGATTTTCTTAACAGCTTAACAGTCAGCGCCTATCATCACATGTCATCAGCTGACGTAGTGATGAGCATTAGTTACCTTGACACTCTTTGAAAAATTCCTGCTGCCAAGGAAACTATCTAGCGTATTCGTATGAACTATTTCAATATTTGAGCTTTGCCACTTTTAGAAAGAATTTGATGTTGCTGATTAGGCTAAAAACAGGATGTGTAATCAGTCAATCACATTCAGGGTTACAATAAAGACAAAAATGAATGAATAGATAATGTTTTCAGAAAATGATAACTAGCAAATAGCATGGAATGTAAAGAAGTAAAATTGCAAATTTTAAATGGGCTCAATTGCAGTACGTAAGGTGTAGCATTCATACAAGTGATTTTGTGGAGTTTCCAGAGAGTTAATTTTTCGATTCACTATCATTCCGTATGATAGATGAGTAGCTACGTTAGCTGAAAAGAAATTATATCGGATTTCGTGATCTTCCGTGGCCAAGCTATTACTAGAACTGATATCAAAAATTTTCAGAGCCGTTTTTAAATCAAACATTTTCCTCTCGTCTTCGTATGTTCCCAAAGTTCTGTTTGCTAAATGCTCAATCTGTCTTAAGGAAAGTCGATAAGCTTCGTGTTATTGCATTTGTAAAATCTCCTGATGTCATTTGCATTACTGAGTCTTGGTTAAAACGAACTTACTCCAGACTGTTATATCACCATTTTTCATATTGTAAGAAATGATCGCATTTCACGCAGAGGAGGTGGTGTTTTGATGTACTTGAAAAGTTCTATCAGATATGTTGTTCTGCCTTTACCGTTTACAGTAGCCGCGATTGAGGCATGTGCAGTCTCCTTATTGGATTCTAAAATTATTGTACCTAACGCATATGTGTCTCCTAATTTAGACTCTAAAACCTGTAGCGAAGTAATCAAAATTTTTTTTGTTGATATGATTGATTATCTATTGTTACACTTCCCAAGCTTTCATGTAAATGTCCTCGAGATTTCAACACTAAGCAGAAATTTCTTTTGCGATGAACTGCAACTGACTAATATCGCTTGTGAACCAACTAGAGGTGACAACATACTAGATGCATTTTTTTGTGTCGGAAAGTTTGACAGCTGTTTATGTATCCGATTCTGTGACTTACGACAAACCTTTGGGTGACGCTGACTACAAAATTCTGACAGATTGTCCATCAACGAATTCTTTTACAAACAATGATAATCACGCTCGTCATGTGCCATTCTACGACCTTCATCCATCGTGTATCACTAACTCTGAATGATGCATGCTATGGGTTTGACATCTCTCCTCAGTCAGTCATGAACTATCTACTGTGTCTGAAGCACGGGGTGTCCTATGGTGACGTGACCAATTCGATTTATCGGGAATTATCGAACTTGATCGCCATCCACGCATCATCAATTATCAAGAATTCTATGCATACAAGGACATTCCCTGATTGTTTGAAAATAGGCATCACCATCCCAATACCAAAATGTCTGCCTGTTTCACTTGACAACATCGGACCTATCTCGATGTCACCTACTATCGGGAAAATCATGGAAAACACTATTTGTTATAATCTTCTCCCCTTTTTTATCGAAAAATGCGACAAATATCAACGGTTTTCGGCCAGGTGCGTCAACAACAATTGCGAATATTGACTTGCATGACTTTGCTACCAGTGTTTTTGACGACCTATCATTCAAAGGAGTGGCAATCATATGCATAGATTTCTCCAAGGTTTTTGACTATATTCCTCATGATTTACTACTCAACAAATTAGCGCAGTGGGTTTTCCAGAACATTTGATTGGTTAGCTAGAGTTACTACCACAATCGGTATAATGTTGTCCGCATCGGTGATCACGTAATCAAGGCGTATAACATAACTTCCGGCGTTATACAGGTTCTATATTGGGCCCTTTTCTATTTTGCGTCTTCACAAATGATTACTTGCCTCATTCCGTACAAACAAAGACAGTTAAGTATGCCGATGATATTTACCTTGCCGTTCCCCTGAAGCGCGACAGCAATGTCAATCGCCTTATCATGGACGAATTGCAAAATATGGAAGCATGGTGCAACACGGAAGGCTTAAAGCTGAATCATGATAAAACAAATATACTCCTGTGTACTCGATAAAGTTCAATTAATGACATCGACAACATCAAAATCGTTGACAAACTTAAGATTTTAAGTATCACTATCGACCGCAATTTGGGTTTTCTTCCCATGTCAACTCCATTAAGTCGAAAGCTAGCTCACGCCTCCATGCTTTCAGACTTTTGAAGCCCCACGTTTCTGCAAAGGAGCTGCAATCAATTTACACGGGATTTGTAGCTCAATTTTAGAGTACGCCTGCCCAGCTTTCTGTGGGATAAGTACAAGGCTGCAGGCCTGTGGCAGGTCCTCTATTTCCTCTATTTTTTTGTCCCTCTCCTCTTAAATGCTCTATTTTAGAAAATTTCCTCTATTTCCTCTAAAAATGTATTAATGTTGATAATGATGTATCGTTGTTAAAGACATCAGTAGGGAAAATATACAAGTATACGTCGAACAGATTTCGAATGTGTTTTTTGGTCCCTATACATAGATTTAATGTTACCTAATATATATAATTTACAGGTGGAGTTTACATTAATGATGCTCAGGTCAGTGTATTCATTCTTGTTCAGCGCTTGTTTTTCTCAGGACTCGTCATCAAGTGATCCGATCTGGTAAATGAAGAAGGCAATATTCATTAAAGACTGATTCACAAATCCAATCAGACCTATCCTTTCCTGTGTTCAGACTGTACGAAACTTGTCGATCCTTCATTGACTTAAAAGCGTTAAAACGTTACTTCAGACGTTCACTCGTATGTGATTCGTTCGATTCGAATTCTCGTCTGCTTCTTGAATGACGATTTTTTGTGAGAAAAATGTTAAACCATCTCCTGTTAAAAATGGTCTTGTTATTCTGTTGAGAGTGCGTTATGTTTTCAGATAGCCACATATAGTCCGGCAGCCAGAACGAGTTTCTGCAGGGAACGAGGCCGAAAATGAGACTTTCATAGAATGATGTACACCATATACCTACTACGAATTCGCGCGTCTGCCGAGTTCTAGTGAGTTCCTCTTCTTGTCAGACACGATCAAAGAGAAACACATGTAAATCCAATGGGACGCAGATTGCAGTTTTTGGCTAAAATGAAATTTTGTATATTTTCTGTGATTAAACGAAAAGTACAAAGCCCAGAGTCATAATTTTTGAAATGGAATGTCTGCAGGTCATTTCCCATGATGTTCATGTACCCCTGTCTATAAAGCTAAACACATTTAGATTTGGCGAGCCTCTTAATGTCGACAAACACAAACATTTTGAGCAACTGTATCCACATTCTCACATACATTGACGATTAGATGCATGATAAAAGCACATGCACATCATAGGAAATGACCTGAAGACATTCAATGCCAAAAATTATGACACTGGGGTTAGTACTTTTCGTTTAATCAGAGAAAACATACAAAATTTCATTTTAGCCTAAAACTGCAATCTGCGTCCCATTGGATTTACATGTGTTTTTCTTTGATCTTGTCTGACAAGAAGAGGAACTCACTAGAACTCGGCAGACTTGCAGAATCGTAATAGGCATAGGGTGTACATCATTCTGTGAAAGTCTCACTTTCGGCCTCGTTCCCTGCAGAAACTCGTTCTGGCTGCCGGACTAATAGTGTGGGATTTTCAGATGCAACGGGAAAAAGTTTCGTATTGCATTTCACATGGCTTACGAGTAGAACCATACCTTCATGACGTTCTTATCCAAGACATAAAGAAGGGCGATAGTTTTTGTTGTTTAGGTGTTGATGAAACTACAAATGCAGCCACTGATAAGCAATTTGACATTCATATCCGCTACTTTTCAGAAACTACTCAACGAGTCAGAACGCATTTCTTGGATAGTACATTGTTTGGCCACGCTGAGGCTACAAAGTTGCTGAAGACGATTACAACAGCAATTACAAGTAATAAATTGCCAGCATCTCATTTCCTTATGTTATCCAGTGACGGACCAAATGTGAACCGTTCTTTGCGGAAGAAATTTGACCAATGGAGTGTAGATCATGATTGTGAAAAATTGATCGACATAGGATCTTGCACGTTACACACAGTCTCTAATGCTTTTCATGTAGGATTATCTGCGTTAGCATGGGATATCGAAGAATTTGCCATTGATGTATTCCACTGGTTTAAACTGTCATCTGCCAGAAAGGAAGATTTCAATGCAGTCCAGAGCCTGCTTGAACTTGAAGAAAAAGTTTTTCTTCGCCACGTTCACAGTCGATGGCTGTCACTAGGACCTGTGTGTATCAGATTGGCAGAGCAATTTGTTGCACTGAAGCAATATTTCTTAGTGTCTATAAAACAGAACAACAAAATTTGCACATCCAACGCTCGATACAACATTATAGTAGCTGCACTGCAGGATAGAACTTTCGAAGCCAAAATCCATTTCATTGTCTCCGTTTCATCGGTTTTTGACAAATTTGAACGTTTTTTCCAAACGGAAGGCCCGCTAGTACATTTATTGTACACCCAGTTGTCTGATTTGATCAGAATGTTACTGTTGAGGTTCATCCGACCGAACACTGTTGCACAAAAAAGAAGGACATCAGCTTTTAGAAATTGACATGGAATGTACTGAATACCAACTTGAGTAACAATTCACATGGGGGTAAAAGCAGAATCGTTACTCAAGCAGTGTACTCCATCACAGCACTTGAGTTTTCGGGCCGATGTCAAAAGGTTTTACGTCGCGGTTGCGGGACACCTATTGAAAAAGCTCCCACTTTTTAATCCTGTTTTGAAGTCTTTGCGGTGCATGAGCCCTTCATGTAGAACGGAAGAAAACGGATTGACTCTTGTCAAAATATTGAGCCAAAACTTGAAAGCTGTTGTGAAACCAAACGAGATTGATTCACTCGTGGATGAATGGATGCAATATTCCATCGAACCATTGATCCAGGAGTCGTGGTACTCTTCCGTTCTAGTTGACGCATACTGGAGCAAAGTATTTCAAATTAAGCGGACTGATGGACAGATTAAGTACCCAATTTTGACAAAGTTGAGTAAGGCAGTATTGTGCTTCTTTCACGGAAGTGCAGATGTTGAAAGAGGCTTTTCACGGAATAAGTTCTTGATAGGCACTACTAGAACGTCTTTGTCTCTTCAAAGTATTAAGGCTCTTAGAACTATTAATGACAGCTTGATGTCGTTGGGAGGGAAACCTGAAAATTTGCCGATAACAAAGTCGCTGATAGAAAGAATGACCGCTGCTCGAGCCACCTACAAAGACAGCATACAGAAATCAAAAGCGTCAAAAAGTAAGGAAGATACATCCAAAGCCGAAGCGGAACAAAAACAGGTCGAAATTGAAAAAGAAAATATCAATTCAAGATTGCAGGAATTCCACGATATGGATCGAATAATGGAGAGAGAAATGTCCGTGGCAAATAATTTGATGAAAGAAGCTAGTGCAAAAATCAAAACAGCAATCCAAAATAAGAATGTCGAGAATATTGGAGTAGCACAAGCTATGATGGAAAGTGCTCAAACGAAGCTGGATGAGCTACAACAAATGCAAAATAAACAGAACGCAAATAAGCGAAAGTTCACGGAGAATCTGTCTCATTCAAGATCTAAACCATTGCCTAAGCAAAGTAAAATTGCAGATGGTAAGTCGACTGATTTTCGACTAAACTACGTTGTTAAAGGTCAAATGATCACTTTCAGATTTCTCTCGATCTACTTTCAAAAACAATTGATGTAAAGTTTCTTGAGAAAAAGGCTATTATTCCAAAGGTACGTCTACGAGTATATTGCATCATGAAGTCTACATCCTCTATACAAATCTTTCTTCAGATTTTGATGCCGCCAAGAGAATTCTCAAATGCTGGAGTTGATACATAGTGCCGTTGAACAATTTGTATAACAAGCATCATGTTACACAAACTTGTTAATTTGTTTCAATAAATAGATAGTTTAAAATGTTCTTTATTCAATCCATATGTAAATCACACACCAACAGAATATACAGAACATATCTGAACCAACAGAGCTCCTTGACGGGAACAGAAAAAGATATATAGGATGTATTTACAACGGAAAAATGTGTGTTCAGTTGAATGGTTCTAGCGGGGTGAGGGACAAGCGGTATATAGGGAACTAGTTCTAGAGACAATTCATTGAGTTGAAAAACCGTTAATTTAAAGTTAAAAACCCAATTTTCCAAACACACTTGCACATACCACAAATAAGTTAGAATTTTGCAAAAGAATCATTTTCACTTCCTCTATTTTTTGTAAGTAAGCGCCACTGGCCTGGAAGCTGTCACATCAACTACAGAGCGTTGCTAAAAGGGTGCACAATATAATTTTTTTCGGCGGAGCCTATGATTCATGTCAGTGTTCGTCAAATGGTACATCATTTAGGACACTCGATTTCGAAGAGATTGTTCTACAAAATCTGAGACAATCCGGATCATATACTGACTCATCTTTTCCCAAGTGTACTTCCGCGATCCCAACATTACCGTGCATTCTTATCAAGGACTCATTTGCGTTCTCTTTCATTTTCCCTTATGTCACTTGTCAAGTTAACCGCGATCAACTTTAATCTACGTTTTTTCCTGTGTTAGCTGTTATTTCATTCACTGTTGGATTTATATTCATTTTGAAAATATGTCCCTACTACTGCTACTACTACTACTACATCACAGGGATTAATATCCGCCCATCAACAAATCACATTCTTTCAAGTGCCCTCCGCTGTCAAAGTTGTGAGACTGACAAACTTTTTCTAGGGACCTGCGAAGCTTCGAGATTCGATTCGATTCGACATTGCGATTCGAGAAAAATTTGAATCGGTTCGAGGCGACTATAAAAATTATTTCAACTGTTATCTATTGATTTAAAGTCACTTTCCGTTCCTTGCTGTACTTTAAAGTGACATTGTAATATGTTTATAAATCTGGATTCTCACTGAAAATGGCTTAAAGCGTCGGTTGCGGAACAGGAGTTAGTCGATTCAGTTACAGTATGTGCTATATCATTAATAATTACTCTTATTGCTCCATGTCGCTCAGATCAGGGCTTCGGACTCGATCGATCTTTCCGACCGAGTCCGATATACTTCACAATAAGTGATTTAAAGCAGTTTATGTGAAAATAGTCCATTAGCAGGCTCGTAGGCTAGGACTACAAGACACACTTTTCAGACTGTCTTTCGTCAGAAATCTTAGGCCCACTACACATGATTTACCGAACAGTGAAATATGCTACGTTTACCCAAAGCCTTGACTCTTATTAAAAGTAGGCCACGACGTAAGGAAGTAAAACTCAGTCAGCATATCTTTTAACAAAAAAGAAGAGATTGCTTTATGCATCAGTATACCATCCGATCTTTTGACAGTACTCCTTAGACATCTTTTAATGAGGCCCCTCAAGTGACTTTTCTTAGTGAGGGTAGGTTTCTTTTTTGAGGTAGGCCTACAGTTGCTTCAGAGTAACGGGAGAAACGCACCAAATTTCGATCATCGCTTAAAAATAGTGAATTGTCCATCTTTATTGATTGAACTAATTTGGTGCGCTGACTAGATTCTCTTTCTTGTTGAGATTTGGTCTATGGTCGACTAAGTCTTTAATTAGAACTTCCGATGCAGCTACTGTATTTCCTTGCTTCATTAATTTTAAAAATTACAAGCTGGCAAGTCCAAAACTGCAATAATTAGTTATGCATTAGTGCTGAAGTTCTCTGTAACCTTTTACTTATTACATGTATTTTATTACACGGTGCATAATTAAAGCACCAAGGCAAATCAAATTTACAGCAAGTATGTGCACAAAGTATTGTCAACATATGGGTATGATTGATTGATCGCTAACATACTTTACAGAGTGCGATATTAACGTTTTAGTGGATATATCACTTAAAGTTCATCGTTATTCATGCTGCTTGATAGTAAAAGTTAGTTCTCCATGTGCTGTCCACAAACATATTAGTTTCTTTTTCATCCGACACATATTTGATCAATATTCTGGAAAGCTTTCCCACACTAAATCTGTGATCACGTGATCTCATTTTCCATCACATCATCGTCTGTTGCATCGACGCGTCGTTCAGTGCTCTAGAGTTTTCTATGGGTTAATGATCATACAGGTAGGCTACTGGGAAAGTCACAAAGTTAATTGTTCAGTATAGAAAATTACACAAGTTCTTCTTGAAACTCGGTACGGGATGTGAATTTCACAATGTTTGAAGCAAGGAATTCCAGTCGCCAATGACACGGGCTTGAACCCTTAAAAGGTTTTAGAAGATATTAAAGTCATGACCACGAGTCCTTGAAGTCACAGGGCTGAAAAACGTTGCTGGATCACAAGGTGTAAGGAAATGAAAAAATGGATCTTGCATGAGCTTGAGTTACAAAAATTTGAGTAGGTTAGGTTATGTGTCTACATAGGTTATTCTATAATTTATTTTGAATTGGTCCTGAATAATTTTGAAAGTCATTATGGACAGTGATAGCATGGAAATTTGTAGGTATCAATATATATTTGCTAAAATTCTGTTTTTGCTTTCTGAACTGCAAATTGCAACAGAAATTATGATTTACTGATTTCTAGTTCATGAAACTCAGGATTTATGCATGAAGGATGGATGGAGGTTACACTTCCACTCTCGGGTGAGATTCAAAGTACTTTTTCTATAAACCTGAGGCCATTAACCTAGTAGGCTAATTTGGCAAAAAATGCCAATGGACAGCTCAAGACATATTTTCAAATTAGCATCCATCTAACTCATAATCTAGCGTCAATATTCAGTCGAAAAAAGTTGCAGTCACAAAGTGTAGGGCCTAATATACATTTTGATTCTTTCAGAAAAGTAGAGACACTTCAATTTGACTGCTTACTTCTTTATGAGTATCAAAGTGTCACTGTATCTTTCAATAGACATGTACATGTAAATTGCCTAACTACTAGGCAACGGATTTTCTCAATGGATAACGGTATGGTTTGCTGAGTAAACCATACATAAAATACGCTCAAATAGGCCTACTTACGTTTTCTATGATTCGATTCGCGAATCGCGGCCCGATTCGACTCAAAATTTGCCGATTCGCAGGTCCCCACTTTTTTCCTCTAAAACTCTCAAACGAAAGCCAGGAAATTTTTTGGAAATAGTCCTAATACTTATTAAGAGATTCCGCAATGCCTAGTACGAACCACCAAATTAAAGTGGACTTGGCAATTATTTGATAGGAAAGTTTAATTGATGAACTCAACTCAAATAAATCACAATGATTATGCAATGAATGACGTAGTAAATCAATAAATCATGTTCACAGTAATTAAACTTATAATTAGGTAGATGCACAGCTTAATATTCACACTCAATTTTCGAGAATATAATGCTGTGGTCAAGAGGCTTTCGGATAGCTCCAGGTGCTCCAAGCAATATGTCATCCAATTTTTGTTTTGAATAGTCATTCAGGCGCACCTCGAAGCGCTGTAGCAATGAAACAAAGACTACAAAATACTCCATCTTAGCCAGTCCTTCGCCTAGGCACGCTCGTTTTCCGAGAGAGAATGGTATGAGATGTTTTGATGGCATGTATTGACCATCGTTATCAAGGAAATGTTCTGGATAAAATTCATAAGGCTTTGCCCACGAATGCGGATCGTGATGAATTCCATACAAATTTGAAATGATAATGGTATTGTAAGGAATGAAATATCCCATCAATTCCGTATCTTCTAGCGTTCTATGGCCAACATTAGAAGGTACTAAACTTGAATATCGGAGAACTTCATCCATCACTGCATGAACATATGGAAGCATCTTTAGGTCGGACATAGTTGGTATTTGCTCATGTCCAATTGCGTCAACAATTTCTTTACGTGTTTTCTTTTGGATATCAGGATTAATCGCTAGCAGAAGTAAGGCCCATGTAAGAGTTGTAGAAGTAGTCTCTGTTCCAGCAAGGAATAATTCAAGCACATTTCTTATGATCTGCCATTCCGTGAAAGTGTGTGATCCTGGAGAGATTTCTTCCTGACGTTTCTGCTCAATGAGATATGCTTCACATATATTGCTCGCTTCTGACAAATCGGTGATAGGAGCTGGAGAGTCTTTCAATGCATCCATGTGAGCCTTTATTTTTCCATTGATGTACGTGTGCATCTCCTCAATTTTACGCCTCATATAAGAAAAACGTTCAACAAATCGAAGAAGTGGCGGCATTTTCAGTACCCAAGGTGCTATCGATGGTATAATATCAACTATGTTTAGTTCGAGAGTAGCGTCAATGTTTTCCGCAAATTTCTTGAAATGCGGATCATCAGTTCCGCATCTTTCGCCAAGAGTGAGTCGAGAGATTACATTATTGATCGCAGAAGAAAATAGAGGTCTCGTGCTCACTTTTTCTCCTACTAAACCTTCAATTTCTGCGCAAAGAGCCTCACATTCCTCCCGAACAATCGTTTCCCCCAGATTTCGACCAATGCCAAAATCTCGCAGCATTCGAAGAGTAAAACGACGATGCTCTTGCCATTTTGGACCATCTTGAAAAAGAATTCCTGACTCGTGAGTGACCATGTCGAAATAATCACTTTTTATTCTTCCAGAAAATACATCTGCTTGACCGACAAATGCTTCATTAACTGCTCGAAGTGAGTTCAATACAACAACCAATTGAGTGCCCATATACGCACCGAATACTTCTCCATACTGAGTCCAACGTGTATATGTCATATAATCTCTTGCTGGTGCAATACTGAAAATGTTTCCAACAATAGGCCATTTAAAAGGTCCAGGTGGTAGTCTTTGATCACGTCGAGATAAATATATAAAGAGAGTTGATATAAGAATACAAAAGATAACAAGAGCAGTAATGTCCATGCTTGAAATAGGCCGCTTCACCACACTTCGCCGTTACTGATGCACGTTTGTCACTCAACTGTCTCATTACATTCAACACCATTCATTTTATCTTGCTGCAAGCCTTCATCATCGCGCACCCATGAAATCAACACATTAACTATTAATTGACAGCTTGCAATGTATGAAATGCATTGTCATAATTAGATAACCATCTATACCGTGCCCTGTGCTTTCATAGACTACATCGCTTTTAAGCCATGATAATAATAATAATAATAATGACGTTTATTTCTTATGCGCCCCAGTAATAGGAATCGTGGGGGAAAACCAAATGTGATAACAATCAGGGTCAGAAAAAAATTCAGTTTCAAGTAACAAAGAAAACAGAAAAGTAAAAAATGAACACTCGGACATATCATGTAGAAAGACAAATTACCATCAAAAGCCGCAATTTGACAATTTTGACATGGAGATTACAAAAGAGGATTGCTGAATCGAATTCTGTAACGTCAGAACGGCATGCGCGTTGGAGGAGTGTATTAGTTACATAGATCGAGAAGTAACATAGATCGATTATCATGCATGAGTGACGTAGCGACAAGAATGACATAGCAATCAACGTGTGCACAGCAAATGCATTACATAGGCCCCAACCCAAAAAACGGAGTTACATAAAAACCATATATAATATCTGAGTGTAAACATCAATATGTAGGTTGTGAATAATAGGGTTAAACATAGGCTATTTATCAAAAGCGAAGAGGAATAACACATACTTTTGAAAAGAATGCAGAGGTGCATAGAAAATATACTCAACAATATAACTGCACTATGTGAAACATAGTCAAACTGAAGAGTAAGATGTGGCTACAGGCTTGGCAACATATCAAAACTCATGAGTAATCGAAATAGCATTAAAATGAACATGACGACCAGATCTCAAAGTCATATGAGGAGAATCAGTTGAATTATCATTTTGAGTCTTCACACGATTCTCGCGTGAAACAAATGCTGGCTTGAGACGGTCAATGGACACGGTAGTTTGACGTCCATTAAAATTGATGGTCATTGTTTTGTCCGTGCGATTTATCACTTTATGAGGCCCAGTATAGGGAGGAGTAAGAGACGGAGCTGGAACTGAACGACGGAGAAACACAAATTGTGACGTCTTGAGTTCTGGATGAACAAAAGGAGAATATGGAATGACCATTTATCGAACCAGTGGTTTGAATGGTTGGGCAGCCTTCGGTGTAAATAACTCATTCGGAAGTCGAAGATGTCTTCCAAACAGGCTTGTTGCTGGTGATATTCCATTTAAGTCTACAGCATTGCGTAAAGCGAGTAACGCATAAGGAAGTGCATCTGTCCAAGATGAGTCTGAGCAACGTAGTGAAGTTTTTAAGGTACGATGGAATCGTTCTACGATGCCATTACACTGTGGATGGAATGCAGTAGTATGTTGTAGAATAATTCCATGCTTTTCACAAAATTGGGAGAATTGATGGCCAGTGAACTGCGTGCCTCAGTCTGTAACGATGAATTTTGGAACACCATAGATTGAAATAAATCCCAATAGTTTTCGTAAGATTGTTTCTGTGACGATTGATCGTAAAGGATATGCTTCAGGCCACTTTGTATGTCGGTCAATGATGGTTAGGAGATATTGATAACCTTGACTTTGGGGTAATGGACATACCAAATCAAGATGAATTTTCTCAAATTGGTAAGTAGTTTCAGCGAATTTCTTTATTGGTGACTTTGTATGGCGTGTTATTTTGTTCGGTTGACATTTATCACATTCTTTGCACCACTTGGATATATCTGAACGTATTTGAGGCCAGATATAACGTAGTCTCATTGCATCATATGTCTTCTTGAATCCGAGATGACTCATATTGTGAACGTCAGTATAGGCTTTGTAGCGTAGAGATTTAGGAAAAAGTAGACGAGGAGAACCTGTAGATAAGTCAACGAGAGTACCTTTCACGAATGATAATTTCAACGATGAATTTTGAATATCAGATAACGATGGATCCGAGGATTGCATGTTAAGAATCTCTGCTGAATTTGGCCATGGTGATATTGATTGCGAAGCACATATAACTGAAGGTCAAGACAGCGTATCAGCTACAATGTTATCCTTGCCACTGATATGCTTAATAGTTACGTCAAATTGAAATATGAATGATAGTTGACGAAGTTGTCTTGGCGATGGGTTTTTCATTGTCAAACTGTGTAACAAGGGCTTGTGATCAGTGTAAATGATTATCTTCATGCCTTCTAAATAATGCTGATATCGCTTCATACTGAGAAAAATAGCAGTCAATTCACGATCGAATGTTGAATAATTACGTTCACTTTTGGAAAAACGGCGAGAGAAGAATGATATTGGACGATCACCCTGATGCAACACAGCGCCAGCAGCAACATTTGATGCATCTGATGTAATGGAAATTGGATCGTTGGAAATGCAAGTTCAACAGATTCACAAAGTAAAGTCTTAATTTCAGTGAATGACTTTTCTTGTTCTTCATTCCATTTGAATTTGTTGACCACTTCATATAAAGGCGAAGCAATAGTGGCAAAGTTTTTAATGAAGCGATGATAGTAATTTGATAAGCCAAGGAAACGTCGTAATTGCTTTGAATTGGATGGGGAAGGTATTTTACGAATGTCTTCAGTCTTTGAGGGTAGCGGTTGATAACCAGTTGAAGTAATCCGATAGCCAAGAAAGTCGATCTCATTCTGATTGAAGGTACACTTGTCTTGATTAACTTTGAGTCCGGCTTTAGACAAGACATTGAGCACTGTAGCAACGACATGACTATGCGAAGATTTATCCGTATGAATTAGGATATCGTCTATATAGCACGAAACACCTTTGATTCCGGATAAGATTTTATCGAGATGACGTTGAAATGTCTGCGCGTCATTTCGCAATCCAAATGGCATTTTTAAAAAATGAAAATTACCAACTGGGTTACATACTGCAGTTTTCTCAGCATCCTCTTTAGACATAGGAATCTGATAAAATCCTTTCCATAGATCGAGCTTGGTAAAGGTCTCTCCAGTACACCCTTCCAACAATGATGAGATATGGGGTAAGGAGTAACGATCAGGTTTAGTCAATTTATTCAATGCTCGGTAATCTCCGCATACACGAAATTCAATAGAATCTTTCTTTGGTACTAGATGAATAAGGCTTGACCAGGGAGAATTAGAGCGAACTACGATGCCTTGCTTCTCCACCTCGGTAAAATGATTGCGAACGTATTCCAGTCGTGCGGCTGATAGAGGTCTTGCTCTTGAAAAAATAGGGCGAGATTCACCGGTATCGATGTAATGACATACTGGATTTTGAAATAATGCAGAACAAGTAAATGAATCACTTCTTAGTATTGAACCATGTGCAATAGTTTCATGTTCATTGAAAAGTCTGCAAGCGGGATTATCGACGAATATCTCCTCTGAAGCAAGGAAATCACTACCAAGGATAGGCAAAATACCACCGATAAGGAATTCATGCTCATACGTTTGAGTTGAACCTTTGAAAGAAAATTGCACAGTAGCACGTTTATCAGTCTGGGTAATTTTTCCATTCCAGTCTTTCAAACGAATTGGTGGAATATCATGTATTGAGTTTGAGTTTATAAAGCGACTTGGAATAAGCGAGTATGAAGCAGCTGAGTCAATATGAAACGAGATAGGCGTCGTAGAGGTATTTGCAGCGACAGTAAAGCAAGACGCCATAACGCTATTGTCGTGAACTAGTTTTTTGATGTAGAGCTGGTGTTGTTGGGATCATTGCCTGTACCTCTGGTAACATTGTTAGACCAGTCACATGGAGATTCACATCGACGTGCAAATTTGCCAAAACGAAAGTGATTATGGCACAGTCTACCACGAGACGATGATCGGTTTCTGCGATTACGGTTTGGAGTTTTCGATCTGCCCTTCCAATGCACCCTTCGATTCGGTCGAATATTCGATTCAGCCTTCATAGTCTTTGAGAGCGGCGATTAGACCTTTGATGTCATCACTTTCTGATTGTACTGCTGATGCAACGGAAGACTGTGTTGGTGGTAACAAACTGTCTGCAAAATCTGCAACATCAGATAATGTAATTGATGGAGCCTTCATAAGCAATGATTCAAGCGTAGGTCGAACATGATCATCCATTTGTCGTAGGAAATGATATTGTATTACAGTTTTATCCCTCACATTGGCACGATCAGCTAACTGCTGAAGATAACGTAGATATTGCGAAGGCAACATATTTCCGCGATTTGATGGTGACATAAGCTCTGATGCTGATGCTAAAGGAGATGGTACAGTTACTTTAATAACAGAAGCTTTCAAGTTAGACCAAGGATTCGATGAAGACAACGTTTCAGTGAGTTTTGTTGGAGTAACAGATGAAATTATCTGTTCAGGCAGTTTACCAATTACCTTGATACAGCGTTTATCGTCATCAAGAGAAGAAGTCATAAGATATACTAAGTCGAACCAGCCGGTAGGATCGGAGTCAGTAAATGCAGGAATAACGCATTTGTCAGGACCAGGTGAAGCTTTTGAAGATGTAGGCCACATTTTCTTAACCACAGATGCCATATCTGATTTGTCATGGGCCTCGATGAGGAATAAGATATCTGATTTCTTTGACGACGATGGTACAGTAATTGATGCAGTGTCACATATTTCAAGCAGTTGTTTCTTCGTTAATTGCCGTAGAAGTTCAGCCATCGCAGTTTGCTATGATTCTTCACCACTTAACTAACACCAATTGTAACGTCAGAACGGCAGGCGCGTTGGAGAAGGAGTGTATTAGTTACATAGATCGATTATC